>JAWWLZ010000094.1:16688348-16699255 GCA_035041345.1 Poliocrania exsul | reverse complement strand
TGGCCTTGTTAAATCTCATCCCATTGGAATCAGCCCATCTCTCAAGTCTATTCAGATCCCTCTGCAGAGCCCTCCTGTCTTCCAGCAGGTTGACACTCCCTCCCAGCTTGGTGTCATCGGTAAATTTGCTGATGATAGTCTCAAGCTAAACCTCCCCTGACACAACTTCAGGCCATTCCTTCAGCTTCAGTCACTGGTGACCACAGAGAAGAGATCAATGCCTTCCGCTCCTCTTCCTCTCACAAGGAAGTTGTAGTCTGCCATGAGGTCTCCCCTCAGTCTCATATATAATATTTTAAAATATGCATTTGTACCTTTTATCATGAAGTAAAGCACAGCTTTTCTGTGTTGCAGTCTAGGATATACATGATGACAGAATCAGTACTTGTTAATTGAAAATATTAGAACAATAAAACATAACAAAAGAATATGAAAAATTTAGACTAGTGATGCTGTGAGAGACCACAACAAAGCAGGACTCTGAGCCAAGTTAGTCTGGGATAAGATAAAAAGTGAAAGTCCTTTAGTATCAGGCCTAAGGCCCACAGGAATACATATTGACATGCTTGTGGGCAAGTTCTAATTTCCATGACTTTTATAATACGATCCATCCAATCATTCCTTTACATATCTCCAGTTCAACTTTTTTCCTGCCCCGGTCCCACCCCTGTTCCACCTCCTCAGGATTTGTGTCTGGGATCAGTGATACTTCTTCTTCATCAATCCTCCTCTTCTTCTGGCTTCTGGAGTTCTTCCAATGTTCTGACTTCTGGGTCACTCTGCCCCATGTTTATGTCTCATTCTGCTGGCCTTTCTGATAGTGTCCATTTTTCTGCCTTGAAGAAAGTCTAAACAACTAAAAGATTTTGAGCTACTGGGAAATGGCAGAGGTTGGCATGTATAAACATTGAACTCAAGCTGCTAGAAATATTACACTAAATTTGCCTTTTACTACAGTTACAAGGACTTCTAAAATCTATAAAAATCAAAAAATCAAAAAATCAAAACCCTCTCCTGCATCACTAGACTAGACTAAACTAGAATAGAATAGAATATTTTCAGCTGGAAGATACCTATAGCAATCATTAGTCCAACTATCTGATCAATTCAGGGTTGAAAACATTAAATCATGTTATTAAGGACATTGCCTAAATACACCTTAAATACTGACAGGAAAGCAACAAACAGGCTAAATTCAGGATGAAATTTAATATGAATCTCAAGAAAATCATACCAGAGAAAGATCTTTTGGGTTGAACTAAGACATAGTATACCTCCACAAAGATCATTAGGAAATAGCTTCTAACTCTTGTTTAAAGCAAGCATAGAGTGATTTCTCTGGACAGGAGATGGCTGGGTTCCTACTGCTTAAGACTTTTAAACCTGATACTAGAAAAAAATGTTCATTGGCAGAGAGATTTACCTACATGACGGATGGTGGGTTTTTTTACTTTTGCATGTGTACCTCTCACATTGAAGAATCTGAAACTCGAAAAATAACTCCCATGGTAACTTGTATTTGGGAGGTAGACAACAAATTGGCCTGGTACAGACTTTTAAAGGAAGTTCATGGAAAATTAGGCAGAGAGAAAAATAGTAGACATTTTTATCAAAAATGCAAAATAACTTCACAATTCTGGACTGCAAATCTACAAGAATTTCCTGTCAGTAGCTTGACTTTCCAGAAAGCTAGCAGTATTCATTTCCAAAATTAATAAAAAGTATTGATGTCTGTAACTTAAAGCATTGGTGTCTACCCTGGCAAGTATAAGCTTCTGACTCCTCTACTAAATAGTGTTATGACTGATTCTAATAGCTTGTGCACATACCACAGAAATTTCTCATAATAAAGGATATTATATTCACTGCATGTGGCTGCTGTAGATTCAATCACAAGCCCATTTACAAATGTCTTCTCTGAGCAGCTGTAAAATTAGGTCAGCCAAGCACTTACAACAAGCTGCATCAGTCATGCAGAACTTCAGCTGCTTCTCCCCACAAATCAGATTTACTTAACTTCTTCATGTAGAAGCAGCATTTGATAAATAAGAGTTTTGCTGTTAACATGGCTTAAAATAGCCAGCCACAATTAATGTTCCTTTGTCATTAAAACCACATTTCCTGATTACTCTTAAAGATAATGCTTTTAATACACTTAATCAAGATTAGACCCATTAAAAGCTATCACAATTTTCCCTCACTACTTCTGTTCAGCAGCAGACATTGCTCACTTACAAGATCTTTTCCTTTTCAAACTGTTGAAGTAGCAAGCAAAAGATCTGTGGGTTTGACAACTGTGGCTGAAGCAATCAAAATTATAAATACACACATTATCTGACCATGTTTACAAATGACTGCAAAGGTCCTTTCTAACACTGAGAGGCCACCATGTGTTGCAGTCATTGTTTGTGAATCTGTCTCCCTGATTAGTTGGTGCTCTTTGTAATAACCCTGGTAGCACTGAACATATGTCGTGGGAAAATCCTGTCAAGCAAAAAGCTAAGCTAATCTCATCTATCTTTGTCACTTTTAATATATATACTTACTTTTTCAGCTTTTATTTTTTATAGGGCAGTGGTAGATTTGAATCATAGTACTTCTTCAAACATTTCCACAATGGAATAAAATAGTCTTTTGAACTTAAAATGGCATTAATGGAATAATTACAAAAGTATCAGCCTTATTGCTCAATTTAAATTCAAGGCATAGACCAGGACAGATAATCATTAGCCATACCTAATTAAACAAGGCTCATGTAACTGAGATGCTGAGCAAGAAATCAAAATGTAGCTTGCTACACATACCAGTATCATAGCGTATGTATGTGTCAAAGCAGACTGTGTTGAAATATACTATATCACCTCAGAGGAACTTCAGTGTTTACATGTGAACACTAGGTTTTATTTCTCTTTAAGTTGCAAACCTCAAAGAACCTTTAATGTTGCAGGTATTACTTACTTATCTGTAACCTAGAGATGACATGTAGAGATATCCAGAATGAAAACTTGTAAAAGAATTGTAACGAATGCTATTGCAATTTTGATTGATTTTGCACAAGTGCAGAATCTCAGATATACTATATATATATTATAGAGGGAAATTACATTTTTTAATTAACTTTTTTACATAGGAAAGTTTTTTATATAGTACCTCTGTTAAAACATCTTCATAAATAATGTCACATGTCCTGACTTTATAACACAGAAAAATGACAATTATAAAGTAATGCATAGGATACACAAGTTTATTCATGTGTAACACCCACTGTCATGTTATAATGAATCATCTGGCAGGGTCAACATTCTTCTAAATTAATTACAGCCATTTAGAAATAACAGTAAGTGTAGCAGCCTACAATGTACTTTGGTCTGTCTATGCTGCCTTTGTGGAAATGTGTCTGTTTTAGATGACTGAATGCAATTCATTTCGGAACACACAGCTTATGCTTTACTACCCTCTTATTATTCAAGTCATGCTTACAATTCATGAGAGACCGAGCTAAGACTAACAGACCCATACTCAACACTGATTTTATAATGCAGCTCAAGCCAAATGTCAATAATGAGTGTATAAGGAAAAAAATCTAACATCCTCTGTTCCTCTAGAGCTGCTAAATTCCATAAGCAACTAAATGTACAGCAGATGTTAAATGTGATTAGAGTGCTTGCTCACAGCTAATGTTTGTCAGTAATGAGAACCTTATGAAAAGTTAAGAGACAAAACAAGTGCAGGGAATTACTCCTCTGTAAATCTTTCTTCCCTCCCCCCAACATCAGAGGGATCACATTTGATAGACTTCCTGCCTTGTTTCACACTTGAAGTATGAGGGGCTTGAGTGGGAATCTATCACTTAAGTTTTTCAATACTATTGTTAAAGTAATCAAAATTGAAAAATGAGACTGGCCCAACATTTTGCAGAAAGCATTCTAAATATGCTGTCAAAAAACCAAAAACATACTTAGAACTGTCTGGACACAATCCTGTGTGCTGTACTCTAGGATGACCATGATTGAGCACACAAGTTGGACCAGAAGATCCTCTGTGATCCCTTCCAACATGAAACATTGTGTGATTCTGTAAAATTCTAATTAGAATTGGAATAAAACCACTCAAACAGGAATCATCACTTGTTTTTGATACTGGTAAGGTCAGAACTTGATGAGTCTCTTAGCACACAGACATCACTAGTCAGCTCTTTTGAAGATGCCATGTCCTAAGCCTCAGTTGTGTTAATGTATCCTTAAGACTTTTTTGTGTTACATTCCCTCACATACATGTAGATATGGGACGCATAGTGCTTACTGGAGATGATGTTTACATGCAGTAGTGAAGCATTCAGTGCTCGCAGACTATCTGGAGACCATTATATGAATAATGGTTGAGGGAAAACTGAATCTTGCATTCAAAAAGCCTGCCCTGAATTTTGTTCTGAAATATATTCATGTACATTTGTTCTTTCGTATGACAGCTTAACTCCCATGTTTATCCAGCCACTTGTCCCATTCCACAAAACAAGATGCACTAATGGAAATCAACTATGGAGGGCATGGCTCCCCAAAGAACATTCACATGCTGCATGAGAGTGAACCAGAAAGGCACTTTATTAATGTCAGAATGGATTTATAAGGGGTTGGTTGGGGGAGGTCTGAGGGGAGAGTTCTGGAATTTGAACATGATTGGGCGAGGGATAAACTGGATAACTGACAGCTCAAATAACCAATGGACAAACACCCATCAAGTGACAGATGAACTGACCAGTAGGGGCTTAAGGATCAGGGCAGGATGGGCTTAAGAGACAGGCACCATTTCTGGCGGACTGCAGGCAGTGCGAGCAGGGATGGCATCCCCAGGAGGCGCTGCCCTGACTTGTACCTGCTGGCAGGTCCCAGACACCAAGGCACAGCAGCAACACCAGCAGCAGTAGCTATACTGGTAGCACATAGCAGGAGCTGTGCCTGGGCGGAGCCGGCCCTGCAGGTGGATCAATATGGCACCAACCAGGGAAGCCATGTGGCTGCTGTGTTCAGGGGCATCCTGGCTTGGAGCCACCGTGGCTCCATCACACAGGGCACAGCCCTGGCCAGTCTGGGACTGGCAGAGACCACCCCAGTCCGCCCAGAATTGGTGGGGGGTGCCATGGCAGTGAGGGGTAGGGGGGAAACCATTTTGGTTTCAGGGGAAGCATCGTGGTGAGTCACCAAGTAAACAATGCCTCTGGGGAACACAGGGGAAGAGGGGGGTGGAGAGCAGCAACCTAGCAGGAAAGGTGGTTGATAATACAGAGAGAGGGAATAGAGAGAAAATGCAGTGTCTTGGTTTGAGGGGAAAAACCCAAAATGTTTACCCAAAGCAGAGGAGAGGATTCCTCCACAATAATCACATCACTCTTTATTAAATTTAAGAAAAGGAACTTTAATTAGAAAATGGATATAAGAAGGATAACTGTTCTTAACTACTCTCTCTATATATATTTATATATATATTTATATTTATAGATATATTTATACTTTTTATATATATATATATATTTTTATATATATATATATGTAGATATAGATTTAACTGTAAACAGACCAGCGCAAACTACTCCCCAAAACTACAAGTGTAAAACAAAAGAGAACAACCCCCAAAACGGTAGGTTTTTCGTGAAGCAGTTATATTTATGGACAGCGTCAGTGTCCCACCTCGACTGGCTGCGAGATGAATTCTCAGTCTTTTCCTAGCAAGGAAGTGACGAGCGGTGAGCACTCAGATTATTTCTCTCTATCTTCCTCTATCCTTTGTCCCAAAAGAAGAAGGAAAGCTGGAAGTAGACGGATGATGATAGTTCTCAGGAAAATAGCTGTGACTCTTCTCTCTGGTCACTGCTGTGGCAGGGGTGGGCAGGCTGCGACACTGCGGGCAACAGTGAAACTGGAGCAGCGACCGCGGCCCTAATGCTGAACCAGGAGAACAACCGTGGCAAGGAAAAAAAAGAACCAGCTCGCTAAAAAGCAGCAGCAGTGAGGAGCAGGAGAAATGGCTTCTCTTCCACAGCAGCACACACATAGCTGCTGCATTCAGCCCAAGCTAACTGGAAAATGTTCCCAAAAACAAAAGAGGCAGAGCAAACCTCTTCTTTGCCACACCCTTCCCCAGTCTGCCCTCCACGCAAACAATCAAGAAGGAATTGTAGCAGTTAACTACTTCATTTGTTAACTAATGGCATGGGGAGTTCGTGTCAGGGAAAGAAGTTTTCCTTTAACATCCCCAAAACTACAACATGCAGAGAGAGGGATGCAGAAAAACCCTCATACAAGTAAAACACATAATTTTCCCAGCACTGTCCTTCTTTGAGGTCCATGTCACAGCATATTCCTACAGTGCACAACTTCTTGGGTTTGTCCAGATGAAAGAAATTAGGTGGGAATTATTCACAGGTATGCTTATATTGTTCTGTTTATCTACTTCACTATGACATAACTAAAATTCTTCCTCTATGCAGACAAAGGCATAAGCTACCCATTTTAAAAAATCTACAGGAAAATCAAGAAGGAAAACGGAAAATTGTACAATGTAAATAAGCATAGTCCTTAGCTATTTTGTATTTTTAGCCATATTTTTATAAATTAAATAAATAAGTAATTGAGGGCTACAGCAGGAAAGCACAAGATCATAAAATTAAATTTAAACAATCTTACACAATAGAGGCTTAACCTGTTTAGTACACATTTTTGCGAAAAGGTCGAATTTGACCATTAGAATAATTCAATCTTCATTATGAAAAAGTATCTGTAATGAATGTCATACAAAGCAAACTGAACATTCTTTAAGGGAGGGTCATCAGCCTAAATAAATTATTTAGAAAAAAAACTCTTCATAAAGACATTCTTGCTTTCCACTGGTAACTTTAATGGCATATCTCAATCAGATTCCAGAAAAACATACTGAAAGTTCACCAAAGCTTTACTGATATGTCAAAAATATAATTATTATTTTTTAGAAGTACACTTCATATATATTTATAGATGCATTTCAAACATTTATTTTAACTTTAACTACAGCTAATGATTATTACCTGCCTGCCAACGTAATTTCATAGGTCACATATACCTAAGAAATCATTCTGACATTATTGCATGCATAAACCCTCCATTAAACCTTATAGAGAATCTTAGAATTTTCTTTTTAAAAGAAATATTCTTTGGATAAAAATGTAATTGTTTTAACTAGCTTATTTTAGAAAAACCTGTGAAACAAGGCAGATTGTTCAAGTAATTTTTTGAAGATACACATAATTTTAAACTCCAGCATCAAAATTTCTTGTCACTATCATAGAACTACAGTGATTATCTGATCATATAGAGGTGAGAGTAGATTTTTTTTTTATAATTTCCCTATTCAACCACATATTAAGCAATCCAAAGTGACTTAAAAAATGTGGTTCAATCTTCAAATCAAAATCTTTGATTCTAATGTGAGAAAACTCTACAAATCATAGAATCATAGAATTGATTGGGTTGGAAAAGACCTCCAAGATTATCAAGTCCAACCCTTGGTCCAACTCCAGTCCATTTACTAGATCATGGCACTCAGTGCCACGTCCAATCTCACCTTAAAAACCTCCAGGGATGGTGAATCCACCACCTCTCTGGGCAGGACATTCCAATGCCTAATTACTCTCTCTGGAAAGAATTTTTTTTCTTATATCCAACTTAAATTTCCCCTGGCAGAGCTTAAGCCTTTGTCCCCTTGTCCTGTTGCTGACTGCCTGGGAGAAGAGGCCAACCCCCACCTGGCTATAGCTTCCCTTCGACTATTCATGTCTGTTTTCTCCATAATGATGTTTAGCAATGGATACAAATGAAATTAAGATCCATTCATTTGTGATCCCATGGCTAAAATACTTTGTAGAAGAACAATTTAAGCATAAATCATCAACATTTTTTGAAAATTGCACATTATATATGCCTCATTACCCAATTTAATTACACTTAATTTATTTTATAGATTAATGTTTTTTTAAGTGTCTCATTCTGTCATAAATTGTGCCTTAAGGAAGCAAAACAATGTCTCTAACACCTTTGTACACTGAGACCACTCTTTACTTCATAAATGCAATAGCTTCTTTCTTCCTTGCTGAAGGGACATGTTCTGTTTTATCACCATAGGAAGAAAAGGAGGTTAGTGCCTGCTTCTGGTTGCCCTTGATACCTCAATTGTCTTGACAAACACTTATTTTCAACATAATAGCTTTCTTTTTTAGACTAAAGGTAACTCTCCAGGCTTCTTAATACAAGATATTTAAGCAATCCTTCTAATATGACATTTAAAAAATGTTCATGCAATTTTCAAAAGCCTAATTAACATATTTCATCTTAAATTAGTGACAGTTTCTTAAATAAAGATTTTCTCTTAAAAGCAGTCTCTTTCTCAGCAAGCCCTTTTGCAATTAAACTTTCTAAATAAATAAAAAATGTCTCTTAGTAGATAAGCTACATTTTTGCTCTAATATCTTATGATTGCATTTAAAAGGGTTTTAACGTAAAGAAGTTTATGGGAGAAGACACTAGGATCTAGTAGCAAAATGCAAAGTGTGGACAAAGAAAGATTTTCAGCTTTCCTGTGGGGAAAGTGAATTTTATGAGAGGGAATACCTTTGTTTTTTTCAACTATGCTACATTTTCCTTTCCCCTTTGCCCATCCTAATGTTCCCCCATTTTGACTTCAAGGACACTTTCAAAGTTTATGCATCATACACTTCCTTGTTGAGGGCTGTATCAGACCCAAGCACTGCTTTTCAAGCTGAAAGGATGTTCGACCCTGATTCATACAAACAATGATCTTCCTAACACTTTCTCAGAGGCTCCAAAGCCACAAGCCACCATTTATTGCCCAGGAATATCTCAAAAAGAGAAAGAAAATGCTTTCCTTACGCTACCTTCTCCTAGTTTTCTTCCATTTTCATTTCTAAGTCTATATGATGAACTTCATTCACTTTCACTTCATTCCTTCTTATCAGACATTACATACAAGTTGTCATCTCATTGCAACACCTAAAGGAAAATAAAGAATTGGCTTTTTTGTTAGGCTGTACAGTCAAAATTTAATGCAAATAGAGGACAAAACCCAATTCAATATTTGTGACATACAGTATATGCAGTTTTGACTCAAACAGCATGTTTCACACCTAATGGTCAAAATTATACTTCTGGGTTTTTCCTTTTTTTTTGTTTGTTTTTTGTTTGTTTTTTGTTTTTACAAAGTTTTAAAAAGTTCAAAGTGAAGTTTTTTCAATATGAGAATTATCCTAAATTAAATATAAGATGGAAAACACAGAGTTTAAAATAACTGTTCAATAAATAAAAATACAAAATGCGCATATATTTCTATACATGTTTTCAAACAACTGGCAATAGTTGTATACAGGCAGTAAAGATGTTTCATTAACAACAACGGAAAACTTTACGCATAGCTGAAAAAGCAGTAAACACATTTCTTTTCCTTGTCCTCCACTTAAATTTAACAATTCAGTCCCCCTCTCATATTGGTCCTTTACAGTGGACAGGAAGACAGAATAAATCCTCTCATTTAAACCACCTTCATTCCTTTGATTTCAAAGTACTCACCCAACTCACTAATGTATTTAAGCTGAAATCAGTTACTCTACCTGGGGGTACAGGAGGAAGTATTGGCAAATAAGAAAACACAGTAGTAAATGTCTTTGCTAAGGCATAAACCTTTGAAGTTTTTGATACATCATTGATATCAGCTCTCCATTCTTATCACACTACTCTTATGAAAGCCTTCCTTGCTCTTGACATTTTCCAGACTCTAGTGTCTCTGCTGTTCAAATAGTTTAAAAAGTCATAAGAAGTGTACCAAGCGCAAACTAATTTGCAGATAATGATGTGTATTTTTACACTAAAATGTGTGTTAATATTTTTGCTGCTTTGGATTCTATTGAAATACGATGGAAAATTTGATGGTGTATGAATCTCTGGGGCATATTTTAGAGTTACCCTACACCATCACTACAACAGGGAATGATTGGTGTGTTGCATATATCTTTGATTTTTAATCAGATCCTCCTCTTTTCCATTCCTCTCTCACATTCTTAGAAAGCTTCTCCGGTTGCTCAGTAAGATGGTGCAAGCTGAATTCAAGTTATCTCAAATCTCACTCTGAATAAAGAAGCACAAAATACATTTCCTACACAATATTTTACAGGGGAAAAGATCTTTCTGGAGTGAAGGTCCGTGAACATAAGGGTAAGGGTCTAACAGACGAGAAATTTCCACTCACACTAATCTTTTAAAATTAATTAGATCTTGACTATCTTTTCCTCTGCAGCCTACATAAAAAGAGCATGGATGTGTTCATAGAATCTCCTATGGTATCTCAGATAAAAGAATTGCTTTCCATTCTTTCCCTGCATCTTCATTAAATAGTGTTCTTTTATGAATATGTTATTACTTTTTCAGTCATGACAGAAACGGAGGTTGGGCTGTATAGCTCTATTTTGTGTTTAACAAACCATATAACCAGACCTGTTATTGTGTGTTTGAGTCTACTCATGTGCATGCATCCTTGAATTTAAAATTAGAGTAGGAGACACATCTCTTATATTTATTAAAGACTGTCTTATCTTTTGAATTTTTCCACTCCCTGTTTTAACAGGGTATTAAATCTCAATAGGGAATTCAGCCATACACAGGAATAATTAGATCGCAAACCTAAGATAAACTAGAGAACACACTCAAAAAGTTCAGGCTATGAGGTAACCCAAAGAAGATAGGACTACAGCTTGATGTGGTTATGCAACCACTGATTGGAGAGGAAATGCTAAGAAGTACCACGTTAATCCAAATCACATTTCAAAATTACTACCGTTATTTACTCTAAGTTTTGATACTTAATAATATCTA
>JAWWLZ010000094.1:16677829-16688320 GCA_035041345.1 Poliocrania exsul | reverse complement strand
AAGTTCATTCAATTAACTCTTTTAAATGAATGAATGAATGAATGAATGAATGAATGAATGAATGAACGAATAACACACTTAGCAGATTCAAGAAATATTTTCCTTGATTTTAGTGTTGGAGTACATCTCCCATGAAGACAGGCTGAGAGAGTTTGGGCTGTTTAAGTTTGAAGGAAAGAAGATTCCAGGGAGACCTTTCAGCACCTTCCAGTACATGGAGGATGCTCAGAAGAAGGCTGGAGAGGGACTTTTTACAAGGGCATGTGGTGATAGGAGAGAGGGGAAGGCTTTAAAATGGAAAATGATAGCTTTAGGTGAGCTATAAGAAGGAAATTGTTTACTGTCAGGGTAGTGAGACATTGGAACAGGTTGCCTAGAGAAGGTGGGGATGCCCCATCCCCGGAATTGTTCAAGGCCAGGCTGAATGGGGCTCGGAGCAACTTGGTCCAGTGCAAGGTGTCCCTGCCTATGGCAGGCTTGTTGGAACTACATGATCTTTAAGGTCTCTTCCAATCCAAACCATTCTATAAAGCAATGATTTACAGCACAAGAGGCAGAACAGCAAGCTCCAGGTTTCTATGCCCATTATTAAATGTTGTTTCAAAATCATTGATCAGCGTCCTCCTCTTGAAATCCCAGAAAAAAAAAATTAATTTAGCCAGAATGGCAAGGGAGGCTGGAAAGATTAAGGAAATTTCATTTCATTTCTGTAGTTAAAGAGATCTGTTGAAAGATAAAGAGTATCCACAGAGTTTAACTTAACTGTAACAGCTTTGAATTCACATCACAATATCACTTTCTCTCACATAACTTTCCCCTTGCATTAAAAAGAGATATGTTTTGTTAGCTGATTTCACTGTAACTAGTTTAAGTATTTCTAACATTTGCACATGCACTTAGGTCCGATCAAAAAGTATGAGGAAAAAGAAGCACTAAAAATGAAGAAACAGGTCTGTAATGTTTAAATATTGAAAAAAATTATCTCTCTTTAAAAAACCCCAAGCAAGCAAATAAATAAATAGTGTGTATTTGCCTTTTGTTCCAGACACCTATTCCAGTTAAATTAAAAATAATTGAATGAATGAATAAATAAATTATTAAAAAAAGCTTTGCTGCTCCTTCTGCTAAACACCAAAGGAATAATTCTGGCCTGTGCTTTTGAAAAAAACTCTTTAATTCAGCATTCATTACACATAAAGTTTGGCTAACTGTGATTGTAATATAGTTAAGGGTAATCTTGCAAACACACTTCAAACTCATAATAAATACAATAGAACTAACTATGCAGGATAATGCATTTAAAACAGCCTTTTTCAAAGTCAAGGCCAGAGTCAAGAGGCAGAGTCTAGAAATTAATTGTACTCAAATGTGCACTCATGAAATGGCTATTGTTAATGGTGATGTGTGTGTAACAAGCTATTATGGATTATTTTGCTTGAAATGAAAATAGGGATCATGCAAAAGTCATTTTTCAGGAAACTCAAAACACTGTTTTTCCATCTCTACCTCAATAAAATGAATGTTCTGAGCTCAAAAATGTCTGAGATCAAAAGGGCAAGCAGTTTTATTGGTGATACTTCAAAATGAAATATCTTCTCAAAAACATTTCAGGTTTTGTTCCTTCTCATTACATTTTTTCAGTCAAGTGTTTTAATAGTGCTTAATAATGCTTGTGTATAGCTTTCTGTTTCTTTCAACTCATAGAGTCTTATATGAAGAGTTTCACTCAGTCTTCCCACTCACATTCATTAGTAACAGTTACAACATAATTATTTTCTAAAGTACTGAAGGCAGGGAATGAGTTTCCCATTTTTCTATTTTTTTAATTTCTTCTTAGCATGATTGTCTGTGTGAAACAGCAGAAATCTTTTCTGAAAGCCTCCCAGTGTTTGACCTGTCTTGAATCCATCTCACTTGGCTACAGATGGTGCATCAAATCCATCAAGTCCTGATTGGAATAGATTACTAAATTGTTGGAGCACTGGGATTAGGTCCATCTGTCTGCAGGAAGCTCTGTAATCATGATGAGAGGCTATTGTTGCCTGGGAGATGAAAAGCAGCAAACCATGCTACACTAAAGGATCAACCAAGGTTTTCCATAAAGAAGATGGAAAAGCAACCCTATTCCGCTGAAACCAGTGAACACCAGCAAGATTTTGTAAATATTCTTGAAATACTGTTTCACTGAACACACATATTTTTAGGATGTTTTTCTGTGATAAAGAGAAGTTTAAATAAAAGCCAAATTTTCCTCTTTGTTGTAAAATGTCATCACAGTTTAAGAGAGTTGCAAACTTTGGCCCTTAATGCGTCCTTCATTGCTAGTATTTTTGAGGTTAGGTAGCTGAATTAGGATGAAAGTAAAGGTTAGCCGTGTCCTACATGCTAAAATCAAGTGTAATTAGGCCACAGAGAAATTTGGTAAGCGAATTGACCATATTTAAATAATTTCCTCATTTGAAATTGTCTCATTTCTTAACTTATATCTCTGAAAGTACCAAAAATATAATTGAAGATAAAGCTGAGAGGATACTGACTTCATTCTGTTGCATTTTTACAGTTTTCATCACGTTTCAACGTTTGTCTGAAACAAACCAAAGCTCTTTGAAATGTCTTCAATGAAAAATTTGAACTGTCCTGGTGTTTTCAAGACAACAAGATATGAAAATACCCTTGGAAGTTTGTCTGCATGGAACATGAGAAACTCTAGATCAAATTTCTGCTGTGCCTTGTGCACTAGGGACATCAGCAAGGAAAATTTATACCTTTGCATTCACAAGAAGGCATTCAGAGCAAAGGCTCATTCTAGGCTAGAGTCTCAGGAATGACAAAGTTTTGAAAAAGGGGTGCCAACACTTTCTTCATCACCTTCACTCTCCATGTCAACACCCCCATTGACAAGAGAGTTCTGACAAACTTCCAACAAAAACTCTTACATAATTAAGTCTATGCCACTTTAATTTTCATGCACAATTAATCTAGCAGCTTAAAAAAAAAAAAAAGGTGCTTTGTTTTTTGGGGGGGGCTTTTTGGGTTTTTTGGGTTTGTTTGTTGTTGTTGTTGTTGTTGTTTTAATTTAGGTATATTTTTCCCACAACAGTTAGTGGGTATCTCACTGTTCTTTTCAGCAGTACCAGGACTTAATATCTATAGAAGAAAGTTACCTTGTTTGTACTTTAAATTTATCATTTCTATACATTCAATTATAATGATATGATTTTTAAATGTAGCAGTGTATATGTATGCTATAAAAATTGTTAGGGATTTTTAAAAGCTAAAAGCAAAAGAGCTTTATAAACTTGCCTTTAAGAGTAGGAAGAGTCATTTTATGCCACTGTTTAGGACAGATTACCTTCATAAATTCTAATGCTGAATTCTAAAAAAAAAAAGTGAGAAGTAAAAAGGAAAAAGATACAGTCAACATGTTTGTTAAAGTTTTAATATATTCCCTGAGACTCCTCACCCTAAATTTGAGTTTGAGATCAGATCTACTATCATTTTCTACTTTCCACCACTTAGGTCTTTCTATGAATGCAGTTAGAGTACCATGTTCCTATTTTTACACATTCAAGTTTGATCTTTGTAGCTTCAAAACAGAAAGTATAGAAAAATTATGTTCTAAGCTTTTTAAATTTTTCTTTAAATTTTCACTTTGAATAGCACTTTTCCATTTTGAAGTGAGGGATATAACACAGGGAAAAGAAGTACTAATGAACCATTACTAATGCTTTAGACAGGAGAGTGAGCAGAGAAAACCCAAATAACTTTTGCTTTAACAGTAATACCAAGTACACAGAGACAAAAATGTGATTTAATCCTTCTGGATTGCATTGAGGTGTTAGCATAATTTTTAGTAAAAATATGCTAAAATTGCATTTCTTTTGTAATATAACATGTACAAGTCTTTTTTCTGAGAAAAAAAATTGTGAGACTCGGAGAGGAAAGAAAATTGTTAAGTAATATGGTCTGCTCAGGAAAATATTACAAATCTCAGTAAACAAAGTGTTATTCTTCCCTCTGAATGTGCCTGTTGTACTGAGGTCATCTTTATTGCTGCAGAATGCATGTAGGATTGGCAGAAGGATCCTGAAAACAACAGTTTTATTGACAAATTGGGAATTTTCTGAATTAGAAAATTTAGAAATACAGAAAACTGTGCTCTTTGACAGTGAGAAGATGGACTAAGAGGAAGTCAGGGAGTCATTCTTGAAATACACATAAAACCTGAGGCAGTAGATAAAAAAGGAAGGTCTAGCAGTTAAACATTCAAACATCTCATTCTCTCAAGTTTTCCAAGTGTTTGCAAGCCAAGTTTCCAAACAAGCTTTACTGTCACTGGGAATTAAAATCTGCAAGTAATATTTTCTTTCCCTTCCCCATCAGGAAAACAGAAGTATTAAAATTTTCTTCATTGAAGACAGTAAAAGATTTAATGTGTTTATACACAATGTATATTGGGATATAGAATTTTCAGGATGCTCATAGTAGCCTCAGACCAGGGTCCTTAAGCCACTGTCTTCATCCTGTCCTCAGACCCTACTGACACAATTCACAGATGCTCCCTGTCAGGCCTGTGGCAATGGCCGTGGACTTCTCCTCCCCAGTTACTTCAGATACTGTGTTCCAGCAAGCATGGTGCTGATAATGAGAAATGAGCAAGAATTTCACCACTTTCTGACACACACTAAAATCCCACATGAAAAACACAGAGCACCAGCATAGTAGCCAGTGCACAGACCTCCAGTAAGCATATCTTCTCCTTGACTAATCAGGGTGAAGTGTGGCCAAACATTCTGTGACTTTAGATTCTTGTGGTCCCCACTGCAGCCAAGCAAAAACAATACAAATAATACAGATTTTCACAATTCAATAAAATCTCTGTGTTTACTTCAAGGTTTATTTGATTTAATAAATAAATTCAGGTAGGAAAGGGAATGGGGAAAAAAAGGATATAAGCTGGTGCTAAGTCTATTCTTGGTTATCCCTGGATGAGCTACTTAAACTAATGAATTAATCAGGATCCTTCACTCTGCTATTACTCGTAACAATGCAGGGCATGATGAAGAAGTCCTTCCTAGTCCTATGAAAGCTGCACAGGTATTGACAGAAATCCCTTACCAGACCTAAAAATGATTTTGTACAAGTATGCTCCTATTATCTATTTTAAATGGATTTTGTCTTTGTGTTTGTTCTATCACATCTCTCTGGTATACTTGGAAAGAGACAACCCACTAAGCTAAGGAACAGAATTCTTATCTTTTTATTTCTTTTTGTTTATATGACAATTAGTGATGTGGTTTTGCTTCCAGATTTCAAATTGTAAACTATTGAAACTGACAGACAAAACTGTGAGCACACAATCCTTCTACATCATGAAAGATTTCTACATTATAATAACAAAATGTATGTCATGTGTAGACATTACTTTCCCTACCTCTTTTAGCTAAAAAATTTTAAACAGTTTCCTAACATGTAGTATACACTATACAACCACCTTATAAATGGTATTCTACAATATTTGTGATAAGGACATAACCGAAACCAAAAAGTCATATCCTAAATATTTTGCAGAAATCCTTAAATAATTCTTTAATGTCAGTGAAAAATCAAATATTGGTATATCCTTTCTTCCTACACCTTCTTTTACAATCTAATAATGTGTATTATACTCTGTCTACTATGTGTGCCTTTCATTTTGGTCAAAGACTTTAATCCTCCACTTTTTATAGAAAATGCCATAACCATACTGTAGTAGGTTGGGATTGATTGACAAGTGCATATAATTGTGGCTTCAAAAGCAGAGTATGTTTTACAGTTGCAAAAAATGCACAACCTTGAAAATAAAGAAGCTGTGCCCTTTCTCTGGGATAAAAGGATCATATCAAATTGGTTGGTTTCCTTGGCAGAATGAAATAAAAGGCTTCCTTTAACAAAGAACACTTCCCAAAAGGCTGCTGAAGAGTCTCTTTGACTAGATAATACCACACCAATGTGAAAATCTAAAAAGGTAAAAGCAGAATATTAGGAAATGTTTCCCTTTTAACCTCATTTTATATTCAGTCAGGTATGAAAAAGAAAAAACAGAAGAAAGAAATGACTATGTATTTTTACCAATATTTAGAAGAATGAAGGTTTTTGTGAAAAGACTAAGTTGGTAAACAGGAAAGGCATGTTGAATCTCCTAATCAAATACTCAGCAACTCAACCTCTGTTATTTTAGTTCCAATAGCTGTCACGGATAATACAATTTAAATTTAATCTTGATTTTCTTATTCTAAATTAGCGGCAAATTCCATCTTATTGAAATGACTTACAGTTGGTGAAGGCTCGTAAAGAGAAGAAAGAGTTTCAAAGACAAGATGTAAATTCAGGTTTCCACCACAGGGAAGAAGCTCTGGTTTAAACAACTAGTTCAGTGCTAACACAACCATATGTGATAGCATGTAGTTTTCTCTTATGTGTGCTGGGCATTGCTGGCAGGCAGAGACGTTCTTATTCATAATGTAAATGTGAGGGGACAGCCATGCACTGTGCATAGACATACACCTCAGCTAATCAGGAGTAACAGAAAACATTCACACCCTCCAAATGTTGCTCTTACAGACTTTATAAGGAAAAGAATCTGGGAATGTGGAACAAAACATATTCCCTGTCTCCAAAACGGAGAGGGAACAGTTCTTGTTACCACACCAGTACTGGCACCCTGTACTGCTTCATCACAGGTACTAATTAAGCTCTTCAGCCTTCCTTCTCACCGGAAACTTCTTTTACTGAGAAGAAGACTCTCTCCTTAAGTATAGAGAATTGCTGCACCATTTTATGCAAGAGCAAGTTTCAACTCAATAGATTAATGGCAAAACAGTTACATAAGTTTGTGTGAATACAATGATGGTTACATATAAATCAGGTTTTGATCAGGAGATAGATTGCAAAATTCATTATATATAGATGTTTTCAGAAGTATGAGGCAGAGCCTCATACTCCATGCCAGGTGGGCCTGCCACTCATGGCCCTGGGCAGAACTTCTGGGGCTCAGCCCACTGTCAGTGTAGTAGGGATTCACCACATCGCACCAACCTCCCTGTCTATCTGCACTTGAGCACTTCTTTACAGATGTCACTGCTCTCCCACTGCACCTCTACCACAATAAAATGATGCATTGATGAAGCAGATCCTTTGTAGTGTACGAGCCCTTGCCATTGTCTCCAAAGGAATACATCTATATGGACAAACTGAATCAACTGCTGGACCAGCAACTGAAATGGAATAGTTTCCTTACAAACAAGTCCCATTACATAGTTTTATTTTAATGTTAATTTTTCAGGGACTGTTACCCTTAAATAGTAGAATTCTTCATTATCACTTAAATGAAATATAATGAAAGTTTTCTTGTTAGTTTTCTGAAAGTATCAAAAAAACATTTCACCTTTTAACTTTTCTACAGAGTCATCAACATATCAGGTAGGAGAAACAATATGCCTAGACTATGTGGTGTGCTTTCACCCACATTGGATGACAGAAAAGAAGTTTGTGATATGTCAGGAAGCATATGTGGAGCACAAAATAATTTACCAACAAGCTTATTCCTCTCCTACAGCTTTACTCAAATGAACAACTGTGGTTTTAATAATCAATCGGTCTGTACGCAATTAACACAAAAACTGTGCTAATATATTTAATTTAAATGTCAAATCAAACCTCATTTTAAAATGCTATGGTACAAACAATATAACCTGACTGTCAAAATGTTCTTATTCTGAAGATGATTTCTTCTTCCACATGTTCTTTGGGAAAATGGATAAAAAAGAGAATAGATCAGTGCTTGAGGACCTAAATCATTGTTTACATACCAGGAATTTGACTGTATATAAGGGATATTACAATCATATCAGCACTTTTTTAGACACAACAGAACACATAAACATAATCATAGTTTAATCAAGCTCATAAATCAATAATCAAAAGGTAGAGAAATAAATCAATAAATAAACAAAACCACAAACAAACAAATAAAGAAATAATGTCCACTCCTGTACTCACTCCTATAATTTTAACACTCTGATTTTAATTTTATGCTTCAAAGGTCAAATTAAGACATATTTTTAGTGATGTCTTGGGAATCAAAAATGAGGCAGAACTCTTTTTCTGTAAAGTCTGAATTTTTTAAATCCTCTCTCTTGACTCTATTATGGTTTCTGCAAAAGGCCTTTTAATCTTTCTGAAGTCTGTCTACTCATTGCAATAAAATTGGAATAAATTCTGACCAATAAAAAGAGTAAATAATATCCAGTCTGAAAGTAGAACTAATTATAAATATGTTGCTTGATTAAGGTGTTTATACTGAAGTGTATTAAAGAGATTAGTCTAAACCTTTACATCTTGCAGCACAGAATTAATATGCAGGATTTAGACATTCAAATTTATTCAGGTGCACCAAACAATTATATGGAAAAGGAATACTTGACCCAGCTAATGGCCACACTAGTCCACTAAGCTAATTTATATTCATGTACTTATTGACCTCTCTGCACACTCACAGGAGGACTGTTCTAATGCTAATGTATTCTTCCAAGGCTGTCTTCATTTACTGAATCTAATCACAGCAGGCTTTAGTGAGAAGACAATGATGTACCCCACGGCTAACATTCTCCACCAATGAAATATTTCCTGAAGGACAGATGAGGCTCTCTTGGTCTCTGTGTACACAGTGGTCTAAATTATGATCTTGGATGCAACAATGAATCATTACCAGTGGGAGAAGCCTCAGCATATGCAACTGAGAGGAAGATCTAGTACAGAGCATGCACACATAATGCAAAACAAAAAACCAACCAAACAAAACAAACAGCCCCCCAAAAACCAAACCCCAACCAACCAAAACAAACAAACAAACATACTAACAGAACACAAACAAAAATCCAACCAACCAAAAAACCTAACAACCAAAAACCCCAAGATACACTAGACAGTACAACGAACAGTGTGTGGGGTCCTGTGGACAGGAGAAAAAGAGAGGAGAAGGAGATGGAAGAGATAAATCTCTAGTGAACAACTCCTATCTATGCACACAACAAAGCAGTCTAAGGCATTAAATAAAGTTATGTATGGTGAAAAGAAACAATAATATAGCCTTTTCAAAAACTGCATCAAAAATGGGATCAGGCTGCTTTAATAAGAGCCATCAGTTGGATGTGTGACCTTGTTAAAAGATGTTTGCTAAACTCACAAGCAAATAAAGAAAAAGAGTTGATTTCAGGAAGAACTTACAAACCCTCCTTAGAGGGTTCAGGTCCTCAGCAATCACAAGTAAGCTTTATCAAACAAACAAAGCCAAACAAAACCAATTGAGTTTATGTAGCCATCAAAAGGCAAAGCCAGCACTGGAAGAGATGAATAAAAATCCTGCATCCACTCTACAGCTAATGCTTTAGAGAATGAAGAAAAGTTTTACAGTGTGGAAGTAATAAACTGCAGGTAAAAACTATTGATCCTATATGGAGGGGGTCACTCAGAGATGATCCTAGTGCTGTGTTACAGCACTGCTGACATATTCTGTTGAGAAAAGACCAGAAGAAGCCATCCATTGATTCCACCAGGATCTGGTCATGTCCAGAGCAACCAGGCTAAGCAAGAATGGCATCTCTAAGCTTAGAAAATAAGGAATACCATTCTGGTGAGAGCACCTCAGCTAACAAAAGAAACCCTTCAACATGATCTGTGTAGCATTGACTAAGTTTCACCTTGATCTTGTGTGTAACAGTTTACCAGTGGAAGGAAAAACAAGCATCCTAGGCCTCAAAATCTTTTGACTTATAAACATCTTTTTTTTAATCCTGATGTTGTACTTGACTCTGCAATAAAATTCTGTGGTTTTCAACAGCACAAAAATGATTAAATTTCAGATTCTTCAGTCTCTTCTAGAATGAAAAATGCTTTGCCTGCAACTTTTTGCTTAATAGCTTTGGGTCATCTTCAGGTCCAGTGTTTCAGATGCCAAATCATGAGACAACTGAGCCAGTATGGACCAAATGTTCACTACTGTGTAAGTGAGCTAAAAAGTGACCTTCTTACTGATCATTTTAAAATAAGATTTTTAACCCCAGATTTTATCATAATGCCTCTTCACTTTCTAAAAAAGAGTGGAAATACAGAAGAGGAAATCATCCAGGAAGTTTGAGGGTGTTTTCCAGGAGTAAGAAAACCCCCGTTTTTTGCTCTTTAAAGCTCTGTTTTCCATTGTGTTTCTGCTCTTTTGGATTCTTAGTTACCTCCAAAGACTAGGCTGAACACTTGGGACTAAGACATTCTTTGCACAGCAAATCCAGCTTGCTTTGTTCGTGATAGTCCTCTGAGTCTCTGTTTTTCCTCTCCCACACTGCAGCCTCTAATATTTTCTTTTCTTTTTTCTTTTCTTTTTTCTTTTCTTTTCTTTTCATTTCTTTTCTTTTCTTTTCTTTTCTTTTCTTTTCTTTTCTTTTCTTTTCTTTTCTT
>JAWWLZ010000094.1:16644362-16659304 GCA_035041345.1 Poliocrania exsul | reverse complement strand
GTGTAAAGTGTCTGCATTTTCATCAGGATAAGAGGATGGACTGTTGGGTTTTCTTCATAGGAAGCACTGGCCCTGTTCAAGGGCTTTTCATTGACTAAGTAGGAAAGAGGATGAACATTAGAAATGTTACAGGGTGAACTTTCTTTTGACAACTTATATCAAAAAGCATGTTGTTGAGCACACACACACCTTCTCTACTTTCTCTATTCGAGACATAATATGAATATGCAAACTGCTCAGATTAAAATTTTCCTTAATTTAATTGAAATTATTCACATTTTTACAATTGAGACTGGTAATGATAAAAAGAGCAATGTTCCTACATTAGCAGAGTAGACGTGAAAGAGGGAAAGTTGCAAAAAGTTTTCATTATGCTTCTCTCTGAGGTTGAGAGAGGAAGGTAAACTGCTGAAAAAACCTTGACTTATAAATCTACATGTACTCGATACTTCCTCAAGAGTCTTAGCGATTTCATGTATCCCTAAGCTTTTCTTCAGTCTCATATCAGAACAAGAACAAAATAGCAAAAGCAACATACTTATTGCTTAGTCTGGTCCCCTGAACCACAGTGTTGCAGCTATCATGCATCTAACTCCCATGGTTTTAATAGCCATTTATTGAAAACCCTGGGGTTTTGTTTACCATCAATAAGCCTTGCATTCTTGCAAGTAATCTCAAGATATAATAAAGCAGAATGGTGAGATAAAAAGCCCCAAAATCATATTTTTTTATATTTTGTGTATAGAAGACTTGCCCATCAGAAGCACAATCCATCTTTACATATGTACATATGTACATACTTGTTAAAACTCCATAATAATTATTGCTACATCATGTATTATAACACTAGTAAAATTTCCAACATTTAATTTGCTAGTATGTAATCAACTACCATGGCTTATTTACGTCTATGTAATAAAAGATGAAACGTAAGATGATCATTCAGAGCACAGTCAGCAGAAAAAAAATAGTAAATATAAAAAATTAACTATCTGTAACCTAGAAAAAAAACTTGTTGATCTCTGTCACAGTGATACCTAGCCTGCATCAGGGAATAATTCTGTGCCATGATTATATAAAATCATGAGTTAGGTGATGTTTTATGTATTGGGCACTACTGTTACTCTGGATCTTTGCAAACCAGAAGCTGGTAATGACAGAATCTTCCCTGCTTGATTTTTTTTTTGTTTGTTTTGGTTTTTTTGAGTAATGCAAAGGTAACTCATTTGCCCAGAGAGAATCATCTTCATTTCCTGATTAAATGCAATCAGAGTGCTTTTGCTGGCAATCTGGTCTAATTTAAAAACTATCATACTAAGTGATCACTGTTAATAACTACCAGTATTATACAGCTTTCAAATGAAGGTCAAAAGCTATGGCTTGGAAACATAGGATAATAGTTCTACTGTTGCTCATGGAAAGAGCCATTTGCTTTAATCCAAATGGTCCTTATGACAGATGTGCATCATAGATATTTTATTCACCCCTTTCACTAGTAACACTAGCAAAAATGCAGTGGAGTGATATGGCTTATCAACCTTTCCCTTTGCAGAATCATGGATTATACTGCTTATGGAATTTAACAGAATTTCCTACTGTACCTGTGTAGAATTATTCATTCCATATTAAAATCTGTGAAAGAGTACATCTAATTCTATATATTAGGCTGTCCTCAAGCCCCTTAGGACAAGATAAAAGTATAGCTAAAGTGCCTTTGCTCTGAAAATGCAAAGAATTAGAACCCAGAACCAAAAAGAACAGTGTTGGGGAAGGTACCGCCTCTAGTTTAACCAGTCAGACCTAGTTTTCTTTGTAAGTGGATCAGTCTAGTATCACATTAGACAGGCAGGTTTCACACCACTTATGCACCAGCAGTTATCATCCTTTTGTCTTTCATGATTTGAAGCAAGGACAGAAAGTTTTTCCTACCATCAATAAAACTAAGTAGAAATCACAAAACAAATTTTGTTCATTTTGTCATCAGCTGCAAGTTTTATTTATGAAAGCAAGTGCAGTGCTGAATCATAGGAAAGGAGTCATGTCATTCATGTCCAAGATCCCTCATGTCTTCCCCATAACCTCCAAATACAGTATCCTGGCATCTCTGTTCTCTACACCGTGCAAGGAACACACTTTTCACAAAGTCCCCATGCTCCCTCTTCAGAGCTCTGTATAGTTCTTGTCCTTACAGCTCAGACTTCTGATGGCGTAATAATATAGGGCATGGCATCCTAAAGGCATTTTCACAATATCATTGTTCTGCTCCTATCAGTGGTGAGACCAAATGATGCTCTTTCTGCGGGCAGTGGTGATTGCCATCAACACTGCTGTGCAGGCAGCTGTAAGGAGGCTGTACTTTCAGCCTGAGTTTCCCTGTTGCCCAGTCTGGTGCCTGTGGGGTGTTTTCTCAAAAGGCACTCACCTTCAAGGAGCACAACAGCAGAGAGCAGAGGGTACAAACACCATATCTAACAAAAATAATAAAATAATAGGCACACACACTAACACAAGGCCAAGTTTAAGCAACCACAATACATAGTAAGTAGATATGTTGGTTCACAGAAAAGGAATCCATTACTTTTTATAAAGTCTGATGATAGTAAGTGTACTGAGGACTCACTAATATAAATTCTTTTGTTCACAAGTAACAAAGAGCATTAACACTTGCTTCAGTTTCAAATCTCTGTGCAGCCATAACAAAGTCGCTGCTGTAGCACATCCATAATCTGTAGTGCATTTTGAGATTCTCAGATGAAAGACCCTATATAAGTGGAAACTATTATTATCTATATAGCAGACAGATCTCAGCTCCACTGTAATATGTTGTTCTCCTCAGAGGGCTCTGGCGTGGGAGCTGCTAAGTACTCTCCATTTCCATTGTGGCTCCTTGGAGCTGAAAGCACTCAGCATCTAAGAGGATCAAGCACAGATTTGAGTCTGGGCTTGAAACCCACAACCTTGTACACAGCTTCCGTGAAGGTTTTTAAACTGTACTTTGGGCTATGGAAACGGAGGTAGAAAGAAGAAGTGTAACAGAAACATTTGGGAAAAAAGCAAAATATAATAAAACTGTAAAGTTGTAAGCTACTTAAACCATTAAATGGGTTATTGCTGTTTGAGGACTAGATTACTGAAATTACTGTCCTCCCATCAGATGACTAAATAAAGCATCACATAAAGCAAGAGACAAATACCAGCCATAAAACTCCCATAACATCAACAATGAAATACATTTTTTAAAATTACATATAAAATGAAATAATAATTACATGAGCATTAAATGTAAAAACCCCAAACATTAGAAATTCAAAATGTGCATGTGCATAAATTGAAACATTTGCTTTATTTTGCTCATTGCACACACACAAAGCAGTAAATTTCTCACTAAGGGTTTTGGGTTTTCCTGCTTCCCCCCTGCCTCCACTGGGAACAGCACAATTTCAAATCCT
Source organism: Poliocrania exsul (assembly GCA_035041345.1). Classification (NCBI taxonomy): domain Eukaryota; kingdom Metazoa; phylum Chordata; class Aves; order Passeriformes; family Thamnophilidae; genus Poliocrania; species Poliocrania exsul. The sequence continues at coordinate 16,655,855 of JAWWLZ010000094.1, read as the reverse complement.
CAGTATTTCCATCTCTAATTGCTAGAAGGGTTCATTATCAGCTGTCTAAAGTGCAATGCATCAACCTTGCAAAGCTGATATACAAAAGACTTTCACACATCTGATGGGCTGCTGTGCTAAATACATCTTAATTTGTGCTGCATCTGCTGTTTTCTAATTTGTTTGTCATGCTGTGAATGCTACAGCAGCTACCTGATTTTTTATTTTTAAAAACACAGCAGCTATTCAGAAAAGAAATGGCTGAGTGCCACCATTGTGCCTCTGATCCCTGGAATGACATAAGTTCCCTTATATTAACTATTAAATACTTGATTATACATGTTTAATATAATACACACACACTACCATATGTCTCAACAAACAAAGAGTATGTATATGTATACTGTTCACATCTTCCCTGTTAATATTTGGTAGATAATAGATCTCTTCAAACCAGTTTATCTTCGTTTAAAAGAATGCCTAATTTAAGACTCTTCATGTTGTGTGTTCTCAGTTTCACTAACAAGTCTTTTTTTTTTTTTTTCCCCCTGAAAATCTGGAAGAGTGCTGCTAAAACTGAGTCTTAATGATTTGTGTACATGAATGAAGCCCTGTGCCTTTATTACATATTGAAGGGCATTTCACTGAACCCACCTACAGTCCTCAGTGAAATGAGTTTGGCGTTCTGTGTTCAATTCCTGCTGAGCTGAAAAGCAAATGGTAGAACAACATGTGTAATTCAGTATGTTTCATAATAATCAAAGACAGTACGGAAGAAGTCTCAGCATGAGCTGGCAGGGAAATTAAATTTCTGTTCTTCTTAAAGTGGAGAGTTTCCCCAGGTACAGTGGGCACTAACACTGGGCAGAATATGATGAATTTTTAGTGAGACAGCCTGTGCTGTCATTATCTTTCATAATCACAGGAATCACATATACCCCTTCTCCAAAAACAAGAATGAAACACCAAGAGATATTTTGCACACATCCCCCTGAAACTTCACAGGTTGCTAGGTTAGAAAGGAACTCACTTGGCACCATGCATCTGTTCCAAGAGATCTTGATCTCTCAGAGCCCTTTCTCTTAGGAAGGTCAATTCACTGCCAATCATACCACCAGTAAATCAGCTTTGAAGGAAATTTAAAAACATATGTTACTGAAAAGCAGAATCTTGCCATTGTCAAATTCCCACATGATGTACACAAAATAAAATACCATAACCCAAGCCATAATGCTGTTACAAATAATGTCCCTTCCTTATTTTTTTTATGTTTAGCTGTCAGCTCTTCCCAGCCAGACAAGAAAATGTGTCTTGTGCAGAGTAGGTGACATATAATAAAGAGAATGACTCCCTTTGTTTCAGCACAGCCCTGACTTTAGAGGAACAGCTGGAATGCAAATTTTCTTCTTTTGCTTTTGCACTGTGACTCCTGGCACTCAAGACACGGAGAGTTATTTACATAATCATAGAATCATAGAATGATAGGATCTTCTAAGTTGAAAAATACCTCTAAGATTGAGTCCAACTGTTAACCTTACATTGCCAAGGCCACCACTAAACCATGTCCCTTAACACCCCATCTACCTCATGTTTTAAATAGCTCAACCATTTCCCTGGGCAGCCTGTTTCAGTGCTTGCATCAGTCTCCAGTTTCCAGTCTAATGCCAATCATACTCCAGTGTCAAGTCCTCACAAGAACGTGCAGCAGCTAATACAAAAGGCAGGTTTTATGGCTAGGGAAGCCATAGACAAATCAGCACTACCAGAAAGGAATATATTTAATCAATAAGTCATATTGTTCAACTAATGTGGAAGAAAAAACACCTTGTAGAGTAACAGCATTTGTAAAGGTTAATCAATTCAGCTAATTGTAAGTGCCAGTCCCTGAGCAGTTCCTTCTCCTTGTAGTGGCTAATTCACTGGGATGTAGCAATGTTAAGCTGGAAAGGAAGGAAAAAAGGAAGGGAAGAAATGCAGTCAAATTTTTCATTACTCTCTGTGCTGTAGTCTGCCTCTGTCTGTAATATGAATATATTTACCAGAGGGAGATAATATTTTCTTTCTGCTAGCATGCCTTACCTCCTTCATTACACAATAAACAAAGCAAAAGGTCTATGCTTCATGGTCCAGGCAGCTGAAAAGGAAATCTAGGTATTTATCTTTTTGTTCAGTTCTTTAAAGGCCAAATGTATGACTAATCAGTGGGGTAGTTTTTGCAGTGCTCTTTACTTCACAGACATAAAGATTTTTTTTCTGTTGTTCTCAAAGAATTGTTTCCTGTAGAAAAAAGGACAGTCAACATGATTCTGTGCTTCCTAGAACTAAAGACAGGCTCACACTACAATAAAGGAGATAGAGCCTGATTTCAATTTTTTTCCCTAGACCAACTGGAAATCAGCCTATGAAGGCAGGTTGATGATCTCTGACACTTGTAAGCTGTGCAATTCTGTGTTGTTTATGAAAGAGCTTAGAGTTTTCTAAGGGGATACAGATCTGGTTCCTCTTCAGTGTATGTTCAATGTCCCAATTCTGTATCCTGAGCCTGAAATACTAAAAGCCTTCCCTTAGGCACCCTCCTCAAATAATGCCAAAGTTATCACATAGGTTTGAAACCACTGTTTGGCTTTGTTCCTGATGTATTTCTGCTGTTTTCAGCAACTGAAAAATATTAGCACCATTTAATTTTACTTTTGCAAAGCCAGACAGACATCAGAGATTTCACGTCTTCAAAGAATCAATCAATATTGATTAAAGGTCAAAGCAAGTGCTGAAAACCCAGTGTACACTCTCACCAAACAAAACACTATCCTTCCCACAGCAAATAGAGAATGAGAAGAGAGGGAGAAATAGCAACTGGTCTCATCTTTTTCTGCCTTCTAAGCCCCAGCTGCCAACAGCATCCATGTCCTCTCTCTGCTAACTCCTTCTGGATCACTATAGCCAACTGAGTCCACTATCAGCTTGGACATCTCTCAAGAAGAAAGCTCTGGATAATTTTGTCTTGTATTTCAAAAATCTCATTGCAGGCTGTACTTGTCAAAAGCCTACCTGGATCAGGCTCTGAGGATCTGTAACAAGGATTTATCCAGGAAAAATACATATTCATACAAGGTAATTCAGCTAAGGATATCATATCAATGCTCCTACATGGATGAATATTTCAATGACACTGATAGCTGTATGATTGGCTTGGTTGTTTACAAGCAGATGGTTTGATATTTTACCTCTCTTGGTTCTTATAGAGTGGTCTGTTCCTGCTATGTATATAATTAATACATCAACATTCAAGTCAAATTATTAAATCTGAATGGTGTTACATCAAGGAAACATCCGAAGTAAAAATTTCATTATTGTAATGGCGATTATATTTTTTTATTTGCTGTGTTTAATGAGTTTGTATCTTTGTTCCAAATTTTTAGCAGAAAAATCTGGTAAAATGATAAGCTGGGATAGAACAAAAGAAAGAAACATCACTATGGAAAACATGTTTTTTTAGGCAGAATGTTCTTCTTAGAATTGTAATTTCAGAACTCAGTTTATAAATCAGTTATTTCACTCAAATAATTGCAACTTAGGAGTGCCACAAAACTTTACAGAATAAAAAAACATTAAAGAAAAAAGCATGCATCTGCATAGCAGCCTAGTAACTGCCTAGATGCTGAATGGCCTAAGAAATGCTGTGTCTGTCAGCTGTGCTCTTCCGAAACCATAAACACCCTTTCCCCCTATCACTGTCATCCTGATTTAACCTTCTGGGTGGTGCTGTCATAACTTTAAGGGGAGCCTTCTGGCCACATTTAGGCAGCTGCCTAAGTTTTCAACTCCTGTCTTTCACACAGCAAAGAAACCTATGACTCTGCAAGCTTTGGGTTTATATTTCTTCTTCTCATCCTTATATTCTTCACTACTAACATATTGCTACCTCTTATACCTTCTCTGCCCCTTCTTTTCCTCCTCCCACCTCTTTTTAATTTTTTAAAAGAAACAGTTTAATTTCCTTTCCAGATGGTAATTTTTTACATCAGTTTAATAATCTCTTGAATGTATACTGGAGTATTGCTCAACTCACTTCTAAATTAAAGCACTTATTAAAAAACTTTGAAGCACTTTAACAATTTTAAATCAGTGTGCACATAGCAATTTAAAATTATTGGAGCAGTTTTATAAGCACTTGAATTTGGAGGTGATCAGAGACCTGAAAATGTGCAATATAGAGTAATTTAAAATTATTAGAGTACTTCACATTTTTATAAGCTTTTCAGTTTGGAAGTAATCGGGTTGTGACTTGTGAGCTTGTGCATTGTAATGTGAGTGCTTCTTAGTCTTCTTCAAGATACAGCTCATTAAATCAAACTGCTTCAATAATTGTAAATTGTTATACATGGGCATGTTTAGAAATCTGAGTTTGCTTCTTAAAAATATTTTTCACTGTAAATCTGTGAAGCAGACTTTTAAGTGACACAATAACAATTTACCTTTTTTGAGAAGGCCATTTAATGTTTTCCCAGTAATAAAAACAATCCAAAATATCTACATAAAAATACTTAGAGAGGTTATATCAGAAAATTTTTATGAGCCTATATTATGACTATTCAATTATGTTCAAAATCAGCCTTCCTTATGCACACAGTAGTTTCTGTTAAACTCTAAACACCCCTTAATTTCATGAATAAAAATTTGATGAATAAAAATTTGTCAGATCAAACTTCATACACAAAATTAAGAGAGAATAATACAGGAATAAAGTTGTGTTTTTCCAGGTTGTTCACACTGGTGATTAAATGTAATGCCATTAGAGGTTTTTAAAACTTCTCGTCTTTCAGTCAAAAAATGTACTTTTGTACTTTTTTAGGATAGCATTTCTCAGTTTCTTCTATCAGTAACAGAAGTATCCTGGAAAACAGTGTCAAAACAAAGCTTCATAAGAATTCAGACTAGACACAAGGGAAGATCGACATCCAGGTATTGTTGCATATGTACAACATAAACAAGCAAAGTATACTTTATAAAAAACAAGCCTTTCAGGTATTTTGCAGGAGGCAGTTCAGATTGGGTTTTTGCCAATAGAAAACTTCAAACATTAAGTACAGCAAAGAAATCAACAGAAGATTGTGCTTACTAACACAACTGGAAACAATAAAAAGTTAACATTAATCGTGAAAGAGCTGAAATGCTGTTATTTCAAAGTGCTGCAAGTCATACAGTGTGCTGATCAGAAGAAAGGAAATAAGAGCATATTGAAGAAAGTAATGCCAAGTAGCTTTCTATAAAATAAAACATCCCTAAGAGTTCAGTGAAAGGGCAACAGTAGCAAGACTACAGTGCTCTCTTGTAGATGAAAGCATTAAAGTCAGATCTGAGGACACATATTTGTGTTTATATTTTGTTACTTACATTTCTATATTAAAACTGTAAGAATGAAATGCTGGCTGGTCAATTCCATGAACAACCAGATTTCAGACAGGCAGATGGCATTAAACACTAATGCCAAAATAGCATCATAATTAATTAGCATATAGCAGCAATAAATTCTGTATCTATGGCAATACTTAGTGATTCAATGTTTATAAAATGCATAGCAATGACTTAACATGCAAATTTTGCATATCAGGCTGCAAACAAAAAAAAATCATGTGAAATCTTTTAAAGAATCCTTTTTAGCTATCAAAAAAATGAGAAAACACAAAAGGGTAAGCTAATTGATAAGGCAAATTGTGTTTCTCAGAGAAGGCTGTACAACTTAGGTGAATTTAACACAATTGTGAGTTTCTTCCTTAGCTTCTAGAAACAGAAGTTCCAAACCTAATCCAGAGGTTTGGAGCTGACAGTAAACAAAAGCATGCAGTAAAGACAGAGAACTGTATAATGCAAAATGCTGTGGAATAAACTGCCTGTCAGGGAAGTTTCTTCCTCTACTATTTCCACAAAATTATAGTTTTGTGCCCCAAATTACAGGAAATTATATCTCTTCCTACAAAAACACTCATGCCACTCAATATGTGTTTGTTCACATAATGCATTTCTCTCAGAGTCCCATGGAGCCCTTAATACACTAAAGAATTATACTAGTTAATGCACTAGATTGCACTAAGCTCTGTATAAAAAAGTGTTTCAATTTTATCTGTGTCAAATCCCAGTCTTCAATTCCACAATCATTGAAACAGCAGCTTTCCTATTATACAGGGTCAAGCTTCTTAATATTACTCATCTCCTAAAAATGTCAAACCACTTTTCCATTTCCTTTCATCTATAGTTTGAGTCTGGACTAAATGACCCCTTTCTTCTGTTGTTCTGACAGATGCAACTTCAAAGAGTACTTCAGAAAAGCTTTTGCAGGATTTGTATTTTTCTAAAAGTTTTTTTGGGGGGACCTCTTTTTCAATTTTTCTGCACATCTTTGATAGCAATACATACCAGAGCTCTTTACCAAAAGATGTTAAAACTTCTTTAGAAGACTCCTGCCGTTTGTTAATTCAGTAGCTATACCACTGAGCAGTTCTCGCAGTCACCGCATTAGGAGCTGTTGTAAGCATAAAACCTCAATTGCCTTTCCTCTGCCATACATACATGCCTGTGACCTAACACTACATTGCAGCTCCCAGAGTTCTTGCAGAAAGTTTGCTTCTCTTCTGTGAGAAGATAAGTGCCAATTACAGTAGTTTGCTGCCTATTTTTTGTGTTTTGTTTTGTTCCCCTATCCCCCATTTTAATCCCTTTCCCAGTAAATCAGAGATATACTCCTTTACTCTGTTATGTTTCTATGTAATTCCATCTAATATTGGATTTTGGCTTTGATGCCTTCAGTGTATACACATGCATATATTGGATAGCAGCATGCCAAGCAGTAAACTGGATTTAATCTAGGTCTGATCTTCAAGCTAAAATTAAACAGATTATTTTACACTCATTTATCAGATCATGTTCTGCTGTTTAACTAGGAGCTATGGCTATTCTAATTTTTTTAAATAGATTTTATTGACTGCAATCCACTAAACCTTCTCCCCCTCATCAGCAAACACAGCCAAGCTCCCTTGTGGTTACATAGTGTTGTCAGAGGCTTTTCTCAGCTGTTTCACTTTACAAGATCACTTGTCTCTAGTAATACATATATAATTCACATATAACTGAAATTGTTCCCCAAAAGCCATTCATCCCCAGAGGAAACTGTAGTTTAATTGTTTATCATGCTGTCTCAGCAAGGAGGCTGACTTACACTGTACATGTGCATCATTTTATTTAAATGACATCCTACCTTCCTATGAAAGCTGCCAGAGCTATTTGATCTTCTTCCACTAAGGCTGCCAACTATAGAAAGCCCCCTGAGAACAAAGTAGCAGATGAAAAAGTGCTGATCCTTCAGGCAACTCTTTTAGCCAGAGTTGTACCAGCAGCAACATGCAACAGGAAAAAGTACATGCTTCAAAGGTAATTACAGTGAGTTGCATTTTCCTATTTTTATTTAAGATACTTGAGATTGATTTCCTTCCTTAGCAAGGGGAACTGCAAACAGCATCAATATAAACTGTGCACTAACTTCAAGAAGAAAAAGAAGTCTCTCTCTCACCTTCTGCTATACTCTCTGCAAGGGTCACATCTTGTAGTAATTGGCACAAGGCTGATGTCCTTTGGAAATACATAACCCAGACACTCTGGTGGTAACTTGGCCTTTCCTGGCCCCATTCTCTTACCTCAGTCCCCTGACCAGTTCACCTACAAGATGGTCCAGGGTGCATTGCGATTTTTTCCTGCAGGACTTAGAATCGATTGTGCCAATCTGCTGCTTTTATGGGCAAGATGGGGGTTAGAGCTCTGCATTACATGCAAGAATAGCACCTCAAAAAGCAATGCAAAAACACAGTCTGAACAAAATTAAGCCATTTTGCTTGATAAATGTTTACACAAACCCTCTGTTCACTTTTAATATTTGGGAAATTGTTGCCTGAGGTTTTGTTTGATTTTCAATTTCAAATGAAGCATTAAAAAAATATCCCCACAAAGGAAAGCAGAATGCCTGAATTTCTGAATATGATACCTCAAAATCATTAACACGTTTTCCAAATAGCTTTATGAAGAGAAGTAAAGTGTGAGGGCAAAAAATTCAATCAGCAAATCACACTTTTCCTGAACCTGGGCTGAGTTTCAGATCTGTGATAAAATGAAAAACTAGAGAATATTTAGGGGTTTATTTTTTTTATGGTTTCAAAATAAGTGGTAGTCACAGGTTTAGATGCAACCCTAAGATAGAGAGTAAACACATTAATTTACATTATGCCTTGGATTCCTTTCTGTAGGAAAAAAAAAAAAAACAAACCTCATCTCTATGAGAAAGATTATAGAATTTTATTTGTTTGTTTGTGTCTTCAGAATTGTTCCCAACCCAAAAAATATCACCCACTTTCTGGACTCTGAGAACAAAAGTGTATGTGTTTGGCATGTGTGTGGTCAGACTTCATGAACGAAGATTTGGTGAAGGGTCCTACCCACGTGGGTGTGCCCTTCCAGCCTGCGCAGTGGCTTTTTTAGGTGAGGCACGGGGTGTGCAGAACTGGCCCCACCATTTAAGTCCTAAGGTCCATTTGCCACGGCTGAACGAACTTGGACAGTGACAGTGAAGTCCTCAGGACTGTCACAACACCCGGTACTAACAAGGGCTGACCCTGCTGAGCATTCGAGATCTAACGGGATTGGATGGCAGGGACGCTTGAACTGCCAGGAGATGGTCCCTACTGAGGCTTGAACTCAGCCTTGGGATTCAGAGTCCAGAGTGCTCTCCTTTACACCACGGGACCGCCCCATGTGTTTGGCATAGGTTTTAAAAGAACATGCCCGGCAGATCCTTCAGCAGGGTTACTGAGGAAGGAAAATCCTCAAATTCAGGGTCCAAATCAGGTTTTAGTGGCTTGAGAAAACACTAGCAAAAAAAAAATACAGGAGTGTATTTTTATGCTTCCTCATGCAGCTCAGACATTATCAATAAAGGTCAGAGCTATTTATTTCCATCTCTCATTTCAATGTTGATTGGAAGAACTCCCTGCAGCCGATAGCAAGCACAGCATAATCCTGCTTGGGAGAAAGCTGGCAAGGGTGCTGGTTTTTAAGTGGCTGTTACCAATCCACACTGTTAGCATCTGCTGCCACTGCAGCTTATCCAAGAGCAGCACTGGCTCATTGGTTTTCCAGCATTCTAACTGGAAGCATCAATAAATGTGCCACAGATGATATGCTTAGATAGCAGCTGGAGAAGACCTCATAGAATCTGAACCTGATTCACACCAAGGTAACCAATTCAGAAACTAGAAAGAAACAAAACAGATAAACAAAGGAAAGAGTACATCTGTCAAGTAACTCATTCTTGCAACATCTCCAGTTTTAAAAAAGAATCAAATGCATTTTGCATATTTCTACACTTGTTTCTTTCTTTGCAGGCCAGTGAAAGCCCACAGAGCTCTGCATAGATTTGCCAAAAATAATTACTCTAGTCACTTAGCAAAGCAGCGGATCTGTCATCCAGAAACATATTGCCTAGCAACAGTTCACTTACCTTTCTTCCCTTGCAATGAGTAAACCTCGCCTGCCCCCACCCCTGCCTTGTTTATTATATTAGCTTTCTGGCTGCTGGGAGAAACAACAGCTCACCTTGGTGTAAAACCACTCCCAATAGTAAGACTCTGAGCTGTTCAAGTCCAAATACATGTGAGAACATGAGTAGTGTAGTTCCAGAAAATACTGGCTGCCAAGAAAAGTCGCAGTTTCTGTCTGTGGTAGAACGGTCTCACAGTATGCCTCAATAAAACCCCCTTCAAATGAGATTACCAGTGTTGTAGCTCCTGGCAAACTGTGATGTGACATGATGAAGGAAGAGGAGGAAACAAAACCAGTCATACCAGACAAGCAACTATAGCACTAACAAAAGCCATAAAACATTTTCTTTTCCTCAAAGATTTTTCATTAGCATGTATTTTATTATTAATGTGCTGTCATAGAATTGTAAATTACTTTCTAATTTTGTTTTATATGAAATTATTTAGGCAGTGATTTACATCAAGAACTATACCATTCCTCCTTCCCCCGTGGAAGCTTTTCTGCTTCTTCCCCACACCCAGACTGCACCATTTGTTCTTTAGCTGACGGCTGCCAGCAGTACAGAGCTTTTTTCTTAATTTTCTAAAAGCAATGTTTTGGACAATTGCACAATTCATATTGCTAACAACTTTGTGTGACACTCTGGAAACAGGGTATTTTAAAGCTGCATCCAGAGATTAACATGGCACAGCTTTTGCCCTCTGCTACACCACCCACTTCTCCACAGCATGAGGGAAGCCTCAGACTTGACAGCTGTCCTTACTTTCAGTAGTGGCACAGCTGTTATATAGCAGCTTTTCCAGAGCTGTATGCACATCAGTGACAATTATCTAGGATGATATTAATACCTTATATTTTCCCTGTGGCACATCTGTGCTGTTTCATAATGCAAAACCTACATATAGACTGTAGCCATATTTGTCACTGCTTGGCATGCATACATATTAGTAGATACATTTTAAAATTATTTCACGTTTTAAAATGTTAAAAAGTCTTCATTCTAAACATTTTTCTCAGCTAGTCAGAAATTCCATTAAAAAAGAAACAAACAAATAAACAAAACAACCAAACCATAAATACATAGAGACTTATACATATTTTTTGAACTGTGCAAGGGCTTGACATCTAATCTCCAACCCCCAGAAACACAAGATATCAGATACAAATCTTTGTTTAAAGTACTGTCAGATGCCAGTCTTGAAATATACAACTTTAAAACAAAATTTTAACATGAGTTGCCTTTAATGGTCTAAAAACTAACACTCAGCACTCAGATCATCCAGTAGACAAAGATAAAAAGGGATAAAATAAATATATATTCTATATATTAACATTTCACTCCAGTGATTACTGGAGTATTCTTTGAGTAACATCACAGTGTCGTCATAACTGGTTGTTACTATGCTTTATTCTATGTTCACGTTTTTGAAAATGGTTTCAAATTTTTGAGGAGGTAATTTAGTCATTTCAGGATAATTGCTACTTTATTGCTTGTCATATCATGTTTCAATCTGACATAAAATATCTCTTCTTACCATTCTTGTCCCAGCCTATTTGGCAATAATTTTATCTTTTGTTTTAAATGCTAATAAAAACTAACATTCTGCCCTTGTTCATGTGCCAGCATCCATAATTATTTCAGTTGTAGTATGAGTAGTTTGGGGAGTAGCATTTGATAGTTAGCTACTGATGAACAACCTGGAAACAGACAAGAATAATACTTGCTCTTGAACAAATCTTCTCATTATAACAAACCTGATTTTTTTTCTTTTCTTTTTTTTTTTTATCCTCAGCGGGAAAATGACAGTTCATTAATGAGAGAGATACAATAGATCCCTAAAATAGTCTCTGATAGGCTGGAATCAAATTCAATAGATCTTGATTTAAGGTTCTAAAATTTGGAGGGGGTTCTGCATATCAACTATTTGACAC
>JAWWLZ010000094.1:16630549-16644262 GCA_035041345.1 Poliocrania exsul | reverse complement strand
GGAGGGGGTTCTGCATATCAACTATTTGACACATGCATTGAAGATGGGCGTGGGGAGGAAAACAAATACACAAAAAAACTAAAAGCAAACCAAACCAACCAACCAAACAAACAAAAATCTCTAATTATTGTAAGGGTCTTTGTAACTTTTCAGGACAATTAATCACTTATAAAATTATATTTTTGGTGATAACATATAGCCATAGATTTAAAGATGACCTCTTAATTGTAAATTGATTGTTACAGAAATATCCATACTGTATTTAATATGTGTTACAAATACTCATTAAAATACAGTCATTACCTTTGATGTTAGTAGTATGAGGTTTGATCCAGCACCAATGAAACATATGGGAACCTTAATATTGACCCCTACAGAAGCAGAAACACACAAATACTTTTGAGTATATGTCCAGATGGAAAGTCTGAAGCACATTTTGAATATAATGTCATGTAGGAAAAAAAGCTGAAGTTGAAGAAGTTGACATTTAAAATGTACAGAATGAAAAATAAACAGAATAGGTGGCACAGATGCAATAAAGCAGGGTAAAGATGGGGAAAACAGGATGATGATTACTAGCAGGAATAAACTCTACTTCTCAAAGTTCTGTATTACAGACAATTCTGATGTACAAAATGCATACAAGTGCAAGCAAAACACAGATTATATAGTTCAAAATTAAATATTATTCTGATTGCACAGGAAAAATACAGAAAACAAAATACAGGGGCTTTCTTTTTATGTGCATAATTTTCCTCTTTAAGTTCATGTGCCCTCTAGATTTAAAACAATGGTTTCTAAGATATTGAGGATACTTTCTCTTCAGTTAGTATGGCTTTAGTTGTAAAACAGGCGGTCTCTCCTCACTTGTTTGCTGTGTCATATTGTATTTCATTTTTTTTTCATTTTCATGCTGAGATAATCTCTTTCACTGATAGACTTTAAATTCACCTAAACCCACTGTCAGTTGTCAGTTGCATCATCATCAAGTCATTAGCCTCCATTTGACTGAATTCTTACTGAGTTAGTACCCAGAGAGTTAGAACCTAGAGAAAAATTATAGTGTGCTATAAGTAGAAGGTTTTATATTCAGTGCTGCTCCACTGAGCTAGATCTTGAAAACCCTGTCAAGGATCAGGTTACCCCATGCTCAAATATTTTCTTTATTAACCTTCAATTCACTTAGCTTTGCCTCAAAGACTACAGCTTCAGACTTTTCTGGGCTTAAAAGCAGTGCCAGGAGTGCAGAAATGTCCCAGATTGTTATACAGTTCTGTAGCAATGCCTACAAAAAGTGCTGGCAGAAACGGATCTATCCATACCACTGGGAAGAAGCAATTTACACCTGAACTGATGGAGCAAAAAATGGAATTGTTTGGTCTCTGCAAGGGCTACCAGCATCACTTGTCACAATATTACACAACAGTGGAAACTTATTTGAAAATTTTCAGTTTAAGCAAAGCCTGCTTGATCTAAGCATATCTGTACCCACTCTCAGTATATTAACTGCTTGTTATGCCTCTTTGTTCCAGTGAAAATCTATATGTGAAAAGCTGCTGATTTGGGGTTGGGGTTTTTTTCTAACATTCAAAATTTTCTATAGCAAAAGCTACCTTTGCCTTATTGTATGAAGTAAGCATTTATTTTGAGGTTGATATTTGCTTAGAATTATCATGAATCCATACAGTCAATGAGAAGCAGCAGTGAAGGGAGAAAAGAGCCTGACAAAAATGAGAGGCTTATGCCATATGGAGACTTCAAGGGGTATATCTGATGTAGATGCTGCCAACATTACTTCTTCCTCCCTGCTTGGCATTTCTGAAAGCCACCTTAGACTTCTGAAACTCTCCCAGGTCTTGCTGCACAGCACAGGGAACTATTCTCCAGTAAATGAGATAGCACTGAGCTGCATCTTTTCCAAAATGCCTGGAGCTAAAAAATAAAAAGCAGACCTAGAGATTCTCCCACAACTGCCAAGCAGCCATTTTATTAGCAGACCTGGATGCCTGCATAGCTTCACTGAAATTAACAGGACAGGAAGGAAGAGGAACACATGAGGTTGGAGTAAGTGGATGAAGCAGGGATGGCAAATGAGGATAAAATTATGACTGTAGCAAGACCTTCCTGCAAAAAGTCAGCACTTTTGTTTTGCCTGAGGCTGGACATTTAAATCCTTGCTCATTTGTCATCCATGCCTTAATTAAAAGTTATGAACAACTTGTGAACAACCATAATTCTATACCAACAAATGGAGATAGTTGAGCAACTGAGAAATTGTGTATGGAAGAGAAGGGAGCAAAGGAGTTCTAAATGGAAATGTCCACACACTGATTTATTCCCATCTGATTTCTGTGGGTAAAGAAACATGCCACAGTTAGTCCAGGTCTTGGAAAAATTGGCTTAGAAACATAAAATAGTGCACCCACAGATGCAAGGCTCTTTTTGTCCTTCATGAGCTGAGTGTGGGAAATACCTCCCACACTAATCTTACATCTGAGTGCTAGTCTCCCATAGAACTGAACAATACCAAGTTATGTACTCCAGATGGCTTTTGGTTTAATTAGTGGCAAAGAATAATACAAATTCTGTGAGATTACGTGTCCATGATAGGCAAAACATGTTGCTCAAATTGATTTTTGAAAATTGATTGAATGCTGAAAGATCAAAATAAAATTAAAATCTTAACCATGTATGTGCTATATAGTCCTGACTCCTGCAGGGTCTGTAAATGCTCACTGCTTACATATCTGCTTTTGTATTCACTATTGCTTACACTAATGTTATTGACATTATTGCTTAAACTACACATTAAAGTACTACTGCTAGGATTTGATTCATATTGCTAAGTGCTGAACAAATGTATTGGAATGACCTGTCTTCCCCTTGTGAATGGAGCATAGCAATTGTGTGCTAAATTAAGCACAAAACATTTAGCAGCTCATCACTATTGTATTGCTAGATTCACCACGGCTGATAATTTTTCAAGGAGTAACTCACAAACTTCTTAGAATATAGTTAAAAAGGACCATCTCAGGGTCTTTGACCACTGTTTATTTCAGGAGAAATATATATTTGTAGCCCACAGTTGGAAATAATTCCAGCACATGAATGTTCTTATTTTCAGCATTATTGGTGTATAGTTAAGTTAAAAAACACCTCCAGAAATGACTCTGATATAAATGATTCCCATGAAAGAAATTAAATCAAAGTATAAGGAGTAGCCTTTCACACTTTTGCAAAGTAAAAAGTAACCTGAAATCTGAAATTCTCCTTTTTTAGCTTTTAAAATCACTTAGCTGTTTACTGTAATAGTTTTTACTCAAGCATGGTCAAAGAATGCCAGGCATAGTTTAGGATTTCTTTGTCTGTAATGCAACAATTTAGAGAGAGAACAAGAACACCATGGAAAGTCTGTTTCTGTCTCCCATGGCTGCAGAGCATCTTTTCCAGCTCTAAATGCAGAGCATTCTTTTCCAGCTCTAAATACTGGAGTAGCAAATAGAAATCAATGTCCTGACTGTTTTAATACTTCTTCCATTTCCTTCTTTCAAATTCACCAGTGTCAGCTTTTCTAAGGATTAGCCTTTTCCTCAGGTGATCAGCAAGCTTTCACTTTTGGCCAAATGCCTAAAGAACAGAGGGGTCATCATGAATTTAACCCTCTGGTGAACTTCTTCATACCTGCAGATAATTTGATGAATTTTCCTTAAATCCACGCTGGATAGCACTCACAGGAACAAGGGCAACTGAATACATAAGGTCTTCCCTGTGGAGAAAGACTTTCTCTGGAAGTTTGTCTTCCAGTCAGAAAGCAGAGAAGCAAGCAATCCCACAAACATGCATGTTGGCATTGCCACTTAAGCCAGAGACAACCATTAACCTCTCCAAGGGGAGTAAGATACAATTCATCAACATGATGAGACATATAAATTGATGTTGAAATATAAAGTTTTATATTTTGCTTTATGTATCTTTGCTTTGCTTTTTGCTTTACATTTTACATTATTTTCTGGGAAGACTCATTCCTTCATGGTCAACTTCAAGTCCAGAAAACCCGATTCTGTGCAAGCCCTCAATGCAGGGCTCCTGGCCACCATATATCCCTCAGCTCATTGCAGAATTATTGTGTGGAATAAACACTACTGCTTTAAATACCAGATCTGAGGAACTTTCTCTAAAAGACTGTGACACTTCACAGCAAGGTATTAAGGGCTATGTTGTCAGCTGACCTACAGATGAATAAGTAAGCAATGCAGGTGCCTGGTGCATGGGCTATGGAGTTCCAGTCAGTTTTTACAGTCTTATTTTAAAACAGAAACTACACATCCACATTTCCATGCAGACTGAGATCTTCCAATAGGCACAACATGAGGAGATGAAGTACTCTCTCAGCTAAAGAATATGATACACAAGTACAAAGAAGTAGCACAACTGTTACCATATTTTGATTGAATTCTAAGTATTAATGATTAAACACTAATAAGGTGTTAAAGCATGAAAGAGGTGTTCTGTAAGGGTCCTGATCAGACCTTCAAAGTTTTAAAGGCCCCTGGATGTAGGAAAATAAAGAGGTTGGAGAGTGTTACTGATTTTTACTGCTTCTCTTGTGAGTTGTCTGGTGCTTTCTTTCATTACACCACAGACTCTAGAGGAAAAAATAGTCACATTTCCTGGGCAGAAGTCTGAAGGATCCCAGAAAAGAATGTGCCAAATTGCAACTTAGTCCAAATATTTATATATTCAGGAAATGTTAAGTCTTCAGATGCACACTACCTGGTCTGTATGGATGCTTTCTTTGGCAGCGTTGTGTTGCATACTGTAATTTCTCATTAGCCACAAAGTCCTCAACTACAGTCTAGCTCAGGAAAACTGTAAATACATTTTACGTTAGACATTTTGTTCGTCAATTATTTTCACATGTTCTTAATAAAGCTCCCTGCTATGAGAACTGTTGGATAGGAATATGTTCAAAAAACCAGAATGTGGTCTTAAATTATTTTCCATACAAAAAGAATGACTAATTGTAACTATAATGAACAGTGATGGTTTAAAAATATTATGCCATATAGTTTGAATAATAGTTTGCTATTATGAATGGGACAGATAAATATATTTTTCACAGTTCAATGAGGCTGAAAGTTTAGACTTTTAAAAGGTTTTACAATTACTCCATTTTTACTCCACTAATACTGACAAACAAAGTTGGATTCCTGTCCTAGCTCATGCTTTGACCACTTCTAATCTCTAACAACCAAGTGGCTTAATTACTTTAGATTCTCATATTTCAACTTCCAAACATGCGTAAATATGTAAATATATGTAAATATATAAATATATTTAAATAAAATATCTGAGGAATCTTTTCAATAGGGTTGACTTTCTTATTTTGCCTTGATCACAGCAGTGTGTGCTATGGCATCTTTTCTGTAACAGACTTCCCAATATCTTTGCTAGATAGAGATAAAAGTAGTCATTATTAATATATTAGCATAGCCTTATTGCTATGATCTTCTCCAGGAATGTCTACAACCATCAGCTTAGGACTTAGCCCTTTACATCCCTCTCCCACCACTGTGCTTCTTACAGCCAGTCAACCGGTGTTTGTTGCTTTTCTGTTTCTTGTCTTCTTTTTCCATGTTTTCTCTCTTAACTACCTGTGGGAAAAAAAAACACCAAAAACAACAACGACAAGGAAGGAAGGAATTCATGAATTCAGGAAGAATTTAGGAAGGAAGGAATTCACGAAGGAAGGAAGGAAGACAGGAACGAAGAAAGACAGGAAGAAAAAAGAAAGAAAGGAAGAAATTCAGGAAGGAATTCAGAAAGGAAGAAAGAGAGAGAGAAAGAAAAGGAAGGGAGGGAAGGGAGGAAGGGTACATATGTTATCAGCAGATTTGAAATTTTTAGTTATCATAATTGCTGCCAAATAACACTGATCTCCAGTTTTTCACTATTCAAAGGAATAACTCTATTTTCTTTAGTTGAGAAGGCAGACTTTATAAGCAATGTAATTTTATCAAATTTGTTATTGAATACTAATGTGGAAATTAAGTGAGGTTGAAGCACTGGGTTTTAAGATTTATTTTTCATTATGACTTATATAAAAAAACTTTATTAATATTCTCTGAAATAAGAAATCTACAGCATCACTAATAAAACCTTTTAAGTGGTAATCCTTCAGAATCCTTCCTTGTAATGGTTGAGCATTTGCAGTGCTAAACCAGTGAAATTCACACATATTGCAATGGAGTAGTGGAGTGATTATTACAACATTTTTTCCAAAGTACCATAGGCTTTAGATGATTGGAGAGTAGTCTTATGTTTTAAACTTGCTGCCAACAGTGAGGCTTCAAGTTAAGTTGGATCATGGATAGATTGCAGTATAATGTATGTTGACAGTTTAATAACATGGGTTACTATCCTTAGTTTGCTTTATGATGTAATACATCTTTATAGCAGTCGCCAGAGATTTCCACTATGATTTTCAAGGCAGAGAGAACTCAATAAACTAAAAGACTCTGAGCAAGATTTCTATTTCCTGTATACTCTGGAAATTTTCCTGAAAAATAAATAGGTACTGCAACTTTTTAAAGTTTTTCAGACATGACTTTTTGTTTTTCTAGTCATGTAATAGATTTTAAAGGTACATTTCATATAAAGTTATAAATTTTTAAAAGTTCCCTTCTATAATGAATGGTCTTATTTTTCAGATCTCTGGGGGAATTTTCTTTTCTGTAAAACACAGTAATTGATTTTATTTTCCCCTCCTGCAGTTCACATTATATATGCATTTATATGATGCAGTTTGCAGATGTTTCCAAGTAAAGGTCACACATGTTTCAACTAATTATCTCTCATGTTTTGACAAGTACATGCACAGT
The DNA here is from genome assembly GCA_035041345.1 of Poliocrania exsul. NCBI lineage: Eukaryota > Metazoa > Chordata > Aves > Passeriformes > Thamnophilidae > Poliocrania > Poliocrania exsul. The sequence continues at coordinate 16,637,381 of JAWWLZ010000094.1, read as the reverse complement.
AGTGGTTAAATATCAAGCAACATAAATCTAAATAATGAAATAAAATAAAAGAATTATTTATTCTTCAACGACTTTCATTTCAATTTTACAGGTAATCAAGTAAAGAAAGTAATTAGAATGGAAGGAAACTATTGCTTTTCCATAAATATTGGTACAAGTGAAAATACTTCTTGCCAGTTTTCACATTATTGTTGCAACACTAAATTTCAGAAACTATTGAACACAATTTCTTTAATTTATTTCAGTTCACATTATACACAAAGAGATGTTAAGTTCTAAGTGTAATCACTTTTCAGAATGATGCCTGTAGATTACGTTGTTGAAATGTTTTCAAGTGCTACTGCTAACATATGATTTGCTGTGATTATGCATATATTTATCTAAATAGATGATTATCTAAACAATATAGTGGTTTTCCCTATACCAGACCACACAGAAAACTTTTCAGGACAATTTTACAAATGTTTCTGGTATGAACAATTCATATGAGCTCAGCTGTTCTATTCATACCAGTATTTACAACACACAAAAATTTGCTCATCTAAGTGTTTGCAGTAAGTGCATAAATGTAGGCTGAAATAAATCTATACAATTTGTCAAATAAGCATTAACATGCACTGTCTTAAAGTATGCACAAGCTATACTTTCCTGTTAAAATAAACCTATTATGAAATAAACCTCATTAGGACATTCCTGAAGAACACTTTGAGACACCACCAAGAAGGTCAAATGCTATGATTACAGATACTCCTTATAGAAAAAAAGCAGAAGCTGGAACATCTGACCCAAAAGGACTTTTACCTGTCATTTAATCTCTTTTCTTTTCATCATCCTTTTTCTGAACCTGGGTAAGTGCTGCAACCAGTGAGCTCCACAAAGCCACTCAAGACAAAGTTATTGTAATAACCCCCACAGGAGAAACACAATTTTTACCATCAGTGGTCACACTGGCCTCTTGCCAAGAGCCTCAGGGCCATGCCTAATTGACATTCACATCTACATACATTGTCATCTCTGGAAAATATAAGCATACACACAACCGTGACATTTGCTTAGGCTAGTACCACTGATAAGATAAGCATGACTGCTCGAATTCACTGAAAACCAGTGGTTTGCCTCCACCCCACTGCCTCACTGCACACCCATGGAGAGTATTTAAGCATCCTGCAGGACACAAACCTCCACAGCGCCAGAGATGCATGGGACCAGACATCTAAACATCCTTAGCAAACTATGCCTACAGATAGGTGCCAAATGGTGTTGAAAAAACAGATCATTCAACCCCATCAACCAGTGTCAAAACACAGTATTGATGAACTTTGTTCCTATGACCATAGTCTTGGTGGCATACTGCAGGGTTTGCTCCTTTTTTTAAACCTCCTATGAAAATGAAAATCCTACCTAATTCCTTGCTAGTCATAAATTAGGTGGTTTCTAATTGTGTTGTTGGCCTTGATGAATGACTGGCAGACTTCATTGTTATTTCTGTGGCTGATCATATCTCTTACTCTGCCTGTGCATCCCAAGAGGAATGCCAAAAGAGCATACCATGTTTGAGATAAATTTCACTGAGAAAAAAGAATGACTTTAGTAGAGAAAATTATTACTATAAAATTCACTTCACCTGAAATTTATCTTGTGCATACATGCACACCTCCCCCTCTTTTATTACTGTGTTAGGCATGTGCCTTTTTGTATGTATCACATATGTGATCAAGTCCTTCTTGATCAGCACACAGACAACTCCACTGAGACTCCCTTGGGCTAAGATCACAACTCACTACAGCTTCATCTAAAGGGGTACCAGGAAGAGGCTGTAGCACCTTACCCATTCTGCAAATCATTAAAGTAGAAAAAATGCAAGGCTCAGCTTATTAGTCATCACTGTGCTGCAGATTGCAAATCTCATTTGTCCTCTACATTATTATGAATATATACTTCAGTATCGGGGCTCAGTTTCTGGACCACTGAAATAAAAAGTCATTATATTTATTGTAGGCAGAAGAACAAAACAAACCAACCAACCAAAAAAACTAAACAGACAAACAAAACAACACAAAACCCAGTCAATTAAAAATTAACTTCAGAAATAAGATAAAGCAACTTCTTATTCTGTTTCATAATATTTATGGAAATGTTAGAGAAAAATAAGTGTGAGTTATTAATCTATGAGTTACCTTAACCTTCTACAGATTTTTTTTAATGGTTTCAGAGAACTGAATTGGCTCAAATCTTACAAAGCACATTTAAAGCCTGATGGAAAATGAAGTTAAATATTTAGAACCGTGAACCAACGAAGTTCACAACCAAAGCTGAATTTTGTGTCCTTGTCTGCTTCCTACCCCTTCTGCAAGCACCACCTTTGCAGCAGAAACCACACAACTACTACTATTGGTATTCTCAGAACCTACATCTAACATCTGATATACTTGAGCCTAAGTAATTGAAGCATCAAACCCTTCAGCATGTAATCATTTGCTAAATATGGTCAATCCTATCCTTGGAGATTTTTGCAGATAATGGTGAATTAATGCTAGACACATGACCCACTGCTCTTCCCTCTCTGTCTTCCACAACTAATAGCTGATAAATCTGCTTGGTTGAAAAGAAGCAAAAAGCAATCAACACAGGATCCCTTCATGTGAAATATTTATTTGTGCAGCAAAAGCTATCACTGTCACTGAAACTGTCAGCAAACCAGAGCATTATTTTGGCTGGTATATGGGATAAGTACAGCAAGTAAGGATTATGTTCACAAGATTAAAACATTCAATCAGTTCCACTGTAAACTGAATCCCCTAAGCAGGTTTATATGGAATCCTAGGTAGGAGGTTTTTGTTGGCCTCCAAATATTGCAATATCTGATTAATAAACTATTAAAAGAAAATATACTGATACCGAAGAACTGAGCAGTATAGCTACAGGAATAAGTTTGTTTATAGATACCCAAATAACACAAAACAGTAGTGCAACAAAATGGTGATGCATCAAATATGTAAATGATTATATTACAATTATAAGAATCATTGCAAAAAATTAAAGACATAATTGGCAGAGTGCCTACCAGTTAAATCTAATCTCCAGCACACATCAGCTGTAGCTTGGCTTGTCTTGTTAGGTAAACAAAATGTGTGTTGACTGTCATTGCCATAAAATATTAATGCACTGGAAGCCTCTAACCCTTGCTAAACATAAGGCCTATTATCACACTTAAGAGCAAAGCAATCTAATAAATCGCTGGCTGTAAAAAAACTAAGTCAGCTGGCAGAGACAGTCATCTCCCTAAGGGATAGTACAAGACTATCTTCAACTACCGCAGCTGCAGTTCCAGAGAAATTATGTTTCTACTGCTCAGTAGAAATACATTTGTGCTGAATTCTGTTATTTGAACTCGAATGGAATCATTAGGAGTACCCATACATTTTCTAAAATACAAAATGGACTAACAAAAACATCTATGACACAGGTTTACTCTAGGCATATTTTTTTATTATTATTGTGCTTGGTCTTTGTTGCTTTTAGTTGCATCCAAATAAAAGCTGAACAGGATGCTCCTAATACACAATTTCCAGCAACATCAAGCTCATACATAAATAATCTTCTGTGTTTACTGAGCACTGAGACGATATCCTTAATTGAAAACAACTTACTTGTTTGGCACTGGTATGAGGTCCTCGAGGCTGTATTTAACCATAAACACAATATTGTCATATACTTTGTAACAGAACAGATAACATCATGATTATGTTATTTTTATGGTGTACTTAGGGAACATGCTGTGTGATTCAAGAGAAACAAATCACCAGAGACATACAAGACTGCACATACAAAATGCAGTTAACAGAAAAAATCCCTTAGTCTGAACATTATCAAAATTATTTATTCAGTATGCCTGGTATTAGTAGGGAATTATTGTCCCCTCAAAATGGACCAGAACAGCAAGAATTATATCTTTAAATAATACTAAAAGATTTCATAGGAAGAATGCATACTGGGAAAAAAAAGAATGTTAAAATATGCTACAAGCAAAGTTGGTTGTTCCTGAAAAAGGTTTTGATACTTTATGTGACAAAATAAATTCTTTTATATTGTACTTGATTGCACATGTTCCATTCAATTCTATTTTAAGTGAATATTAATAACTTAGCAGGTAAAGAGTTTAAATTTTTGAGTGTAAGCTTATAAAATCAAAATAATTTTTTCTTCAGCACTGAAATTCTATTTGGTCCCACACAAAACCATGGAATAGTTGACTCTGAAAAGGACATGGGTAGTTCAAGCCCTGCTTAAAATGCTGTCAGTGAAGTCAGTGGGTTGACCCTGACTGGACACCAGGTACTCACTAAAGCCTCTCTCTTCGCAACTGAACAGAGAAGAGAAAATATAACAAAGGGTTTATGAGAGGACATAAGGACCTGGAAAGATCAGGTACTGATGATTTCACAGGTAAAACAGACTCAAACGGGGATATTACTTAAAGTTATTAGAAACAGAATCAGAGCAGGAGAATGAGAAGGAACACAATCTTAAAAAACACCTTCTCCCTGTCCCTCTCTCCTTCTCAGCCCTACCTACTTCCCTGCAGCGGCACAGAGAGATGACAAATGAGAGTTACAGTCATTTGTTTTGCTGCTGCTGCTCCAGGGAGAGGAAGGAGTCCTTCATCTGCTTCCTGTTGGGTCCCTGCCACGGGACTTCTTCCCAAACTTCTCCATCAGGACTCCATCCCACAGGCAACAGTGTTTCACAAACTTCTGCAACATGAGTCATTTTACCACAGGGTGCAGTCCTTCAGGAACAGCTGCTCCAGTGCGGCTCTCACAGGGCCACAAGTCTGACCAGGGAAAATCTGCTCCAGCCTGGGCTCCTGTCCCCATGGGTCAGCAGGTTCCTGCCAACACCCTGCTCCAGCATGGACCTCCCAGGGGCCACAGCCTCCTTCATGCATCCACTTGCATCAACATGGGGCTCTTTCATAGGCTGCACATGGATCTCTGCACTCCTGTGGTCCTCACTGGACTACGGGGACACAGCTGCCTGACCACGGTCTTCACCATGGGCTGCAGACGAACCTCAGCTCTGGTGCCTGAAGCACTTCCTCCCATTCCATCTGCACTGACCTTGGTGTCTGCAGAGTTGTTTACATGTACTCGCTCAGCTCCTCTCTGGCTGCAGTTTTCATCTGCCCAATAATCTTTTTTTTTCCTTCTTGCATGTGTTATCATAGAAGCGTCACTATTATTCCTGACTGGCTTGACCAGCAGCAGGTTCGTCCTGGAGCCAGCTGGCATTGGCTCTACCAGACACAGGAGAAGTTTCCAACTGCTCCTCACAGGAGCCACCCCTGTAGCACTGTCCCTCCCTCCCAACCCCACCCCCCACCAAAACTCGCCACAGAAGAAACCCAATACGTTTAGACTGTGTTTGGTCTGGCTGAGATGCAGTTCATGTTTGTGTAACAGCCCCCACTGTGCTGTGCTTTACATTGGTAGCTACAAAGGTGCTGATAACACACCAGTCTTTCGGTTACTACTGGGCAGCGCTGGCACAGCACTCTCTCTCAGCATTCCTTCCTTCCTCCATAGAGGGCAAGGTCCAGGATGGAGAGACACAACCAGGCCAGCTGACCCAAATAACTAAGGAGATATTCCCTACCAACTCAGTTACAAAATCTAAGGAAAGAAGTTATTTTACTCTTCACTTGTACATGCACAAACTTTCACTTTTGCTTTAGTGAACTGCCTTATCTCAGCCCACAAGTTATTTTTCCATCTTATTCTCTCTCCTCTGTTCAGCTGGAAAGGGAAAGTGATAGAGAAGCTTGGTGAACACTTGGCATCCAACCAAGATCAACCTACTATAGTCAGGTTGGTCAGAATTTCATCCAGAGTTTTGAATATCTCACAGAACAAGATCCCACAACATCACCAGTCAATCCGTTCCAGTATTTAATTATCTCCATGCTGAATATTTTCCTCTGATAAAATCAGAATTTCCTGTTTTCCAGCTTCTGATTTCTTTTTCCTACAACTCTATCACACTTTCGGTACTAACCCTAACTTCAAGTCAAATCTGACTACATCTTCCCTGTTTCCTCCCATTTGATAAATGTAAGCTGCAATAAGGTCTTATGTCAATCTCCTTCCCTGGGCCTGAGCAAACTCAGACCCCTCACCCTTTCCCTTATACACCACATGCTCTAGTCCTCAACGGTTCTGAAGGACCTTCACTAGACTACTTCCACTATGTCAACATCTTTCTTGTTTTAAGGAACCAAAATGGACATAGCACTCCAAATGTAGTTTCACATGGACTGAATATAGGAAGGATAATCACCTCTGTTTGTGGCACAGCTCACTTAACATGCTGGCAGCATTATTGCTAATACTTCTTCTGCATACCAAAAAGCACAATAGCTGAAGTCATCCAGGACTTATGAGTTTAGAAGTCATTCAAGATAGTGCCAGCATGGACTTCTACAATAAAGGAAATTGTCATCTAGTTGTAAATTACTTGTATGATATAGAGGGAATGGTAGGTGGAAGAACACAAGCATGTGAACATACAGTGAAAACTGTGATGCATTTATGTAACTAAAAATTAAAATTTTCTGTTACGATCCTGTTATATTTTTCCATTGTAAACCATGTCTTTTTTCCCCTTTTGCAGAAACAGAGAAAATTATCCTCTCTATTCTTCCATTTGTCTTTTTCCTTTTCTTGTATCTATCATGATTTTGTTTTTTTCTGTGATATCCTGACCAGTTCATCAAGTTCCAATGTCAAATGGAATTTTAAGTTTGTTGGAAAGGTGCCGAAACTGGTAAAAAACA
>JAWWLZ010000094.1:16606383-16630449 GCA_035041345.1 Poliocrania exsul | reverse complement strand
AGTTCCAATGTCAAATGGAATTTTAAGTTTTTTGGAAAGGTGCAGAAACTGTTAAAAAACACTACTTCCCTGCTAGGCATGTCAGCTGATAAAACTACATGAGAAACTGGGAAAGTTGTAGCTGTTTAGATTCAGAATAAGATAGATGCATATAAAAGTATATTTGAAACAGAAGAACACACATCAAGCAGCTCCTGAATGGCATTCTTCATAACAATAAAGAGGTATAAGAGAACAGTGAAAGGCATCAAATTTTAAACTGTTAAAAGGAAACATTCCTTTTACAAAACTCCACCAGTAGAGTGGAGTCATTGGTATAACATATCACTAGGAGTTAGTATCTTAGCAGGATGCTGAGATTAGGCATTATTGTAATATTAGTAATTATTGCCTACATTTAAAGATCCTTAAGGTTTCAAGATCCAGTGCTCTAGTCTTGTGAAAAAAACAACATTGTGCAAAGTTGCTTAAGCAACCTTAATTAACTCCCTTGTGCATATGTATTATGATACAAAACTTCATGATCATGTACCTACCTGATTTCTCGCTGTTGCCTCAAATACTGGCAATTCCTAGATTTGAAATGTTAGCCTTTTCACCCCTAATAGCATTTCTAATTTCTTTCCTTTCTCCTAGATTTAAAAATAAATTTTCTATATGTAAACCCACACTGAGCTTCAGTGATGCTCAAACTGTTGATTCCACCAGATAAGCAGACAGTACCTGAATAATGACATAACCAGCTGCAGGGTGTCTGGTTTTTGTTTCGTTTTTTAAAGAGGGCTTCACTCTCCTTGAGCAACCACAACCCTTGAAATTAAGAGACTTTAGATAGCAAATGTAGAAAAGAAGATAACAGCTCCTTACTACAAATATATAGAACAAAAAGAAAACGAAAGAAGCAACAACACTGTAACCAAAACTTTCAAACGCTGAAGTCCCACTTTATCTTTCAGTACAGTTACAGCCCCAACCAGCAGAGGCGCTGTTGGGCCCCAGCAAAGGAAAGGCTGCACTTTCTTGCAGCCCTTCCCTTTCCCCTTTCATGGTGGTAGTGGGGAACAATTCAAGTAAAAGGTTTTATAGCATCTATGGCAAGTGAGAGACTCTTTCTGTTAAATCAGCTAGTAAAGGAGAGAGAGAACAGACTGTCACTGAGTTTTGAAACTGTTTCTAACACCAGACCAGGTAAACCTCAAGTAAATAACAGCAATGGGTCATTTTTCCCAGCTGCAGCAACAATTTGTTGTGTTGCAGCTCTACACCAAGCATTAGCCAGCCACCCTATTCTGTTTCTCTCTATAACTCAAACCTTTTCTTTGGCCTATCCTGACTGCTATGAAATTTTATATTATTCCTTATATTTCCTTCTGACACCCTGCCCCTTACACCAACTCTAATGATCCCCAAAGGCCAATAAAAATGCTTTCTGGTTAAAAAATTTGCAAGAAGGTTCCCAAATCAGTTCTGAATCTTTGGGAGTTTGCTTATACTGTCAACTGGATACAGAACAAAACATCTCCCAGATCCTGGGGAAACATGTTATCTTTACTTTCAGGAGACAGGCAGAGTCAGTGTGCCTACACAGGAGTGACTGCTGGGATTACCATGCGGTTCAGGTCTGCTGCCTAACATCACTCTTGCTGCAGCTGGAATAGTCACAGTGAAGACTGATTCAATGAATTCTCTTCTACCACAGTGTCTGTGCTTTCCTAGGTACCTATTAAATATGTGGGCCAGACAAAGGCAGTAAAATATGGATGAAACAGTAGAATGATTTGTAATAATAGTGTGGATCCATGAATAGCCTTCTCTATTATAGTCCAGTCACAAGTCTTCATATATTTTCTGTCAAGTCAAACCTGTGATCTGCAAGTGATGTTCATTTATTCATATAGATGCCTAGATAACCAGAAGTGTTAAATTATTAGGCAGCTTTTTATCAAAGAGTGTTCTGGAAACAAATAGGGAATTCTGTGATTTCATCACTAAGGAGTTTTATCAAGGTTGAGACACATGAAGATAGATCCTGATCTTGTTTAAAGAGGCAAAATAAGCTTAGCAATTTAGCAGATTCAGCCTGGAAAAAACATCAGAATCTGGCTCATGAAGCCAAATCACTGAACCATTGCTTAATTACATTTGTTTAAAGTAATAGGAAAGCAGTGGCACCTGCCTCCATAAGAAAATGGGAAGGCTAAAAGGATATTATTAATGTAACACTCTGCTGAAGTGCTATCTGTGTTAGGCCAGCTAAATGGAATCAATTTGTTAGAGATTCTGTCCTACTCATTAATATTTCCTTTCCATCAAATGGGAGAAACAACTCCCAGGTGCATTTTATTCCCCAGAGTTTGAAAGATATAATCCTAACGTATCACATTCACTTACCAGTTCAGCCTGTCTTTTAAAAACAGAACAAATTAGTAGTACGGACTTTAGTGCTTTGAGATCATACTTATTTTGGGAATAGGTGTTAATGAGGCATAGATGTTTTCTTGAGCATTTACTCATTGGCAATTATGTAACTAATAAGCAGATAGGCTTTGTAAAGAAAGAAATTTTCTAAAAGTGGCTATTGACTTGGTGCTTTCTATGCTATCTCATTGATCACAATGATGAATTTATTACAGTTCAGAAAAGTCTAAACAAAACTTCAAGTTTATGAATTCTGGCAGTTACTGTCAACAGCACAGTTCAGATTCAGAAAATATTCTACACTTGAATATGGTTCACTAGTCATTTTAAAAACCTTCCAAAATAACATATTCAGGCTGATTTGTGCATCTTTTTTGAAAGCAAGGAACATCACCTGAACATAGAGTAATAGAATGGTTTGAGTTGGGAGGGACCTTAAAGATCATCTAGTTCCAATACCCCCATGGTGGGCATGGATGCCACCCAATAGATCAGGTTGCTCAGGGCCCCATCCACCCTGGCCTCGAACACTCCGGGCAAGAGGCATACACAACTTCTCTGGCCAACCTGTTCCAGCGCCATGGGGAAAGAATTTCTTCTTAACATCTTATCTATATCACTCCTCTTTCAGTTTAAAGCCATTCTCACTCATCACTATATACCTGTGTAAAAATTCCTCTATTTTTTGTAAGCCTCCATTATCTATTGGAGGGTTGCTGCAAGGTCTCCCTGAAGCCTTCTCTTCTCCAAGCTGAACAACCTCATCTCTCTCAGCCTGTCATAAGAGATGTTTTCCAGACCTCTGATCATCTTCGTGGCCCTCCTTTAGACCTATTCCATCAGGTTCACACCATTCCTGTGCTGAGCACCCCAGAGCTGGATGCAGAACTCCAGGTGGCGTCTCACCAGAGCAGAGGGGCAGAGTCACCTCCTTTGACAGCCTGAACACACTGCTTTTGGTGCAGCCCAGGATGTGGTTGGTGTTCCAGGCTGTCAGTGCACACTGTTGGTTCATGACCACTTGTCATCCACCAGAACCCCTAGATCTTTCTCCGCAGGGCTGTTCTCAGTGACTTCTTCTCTCAGTCTGTACTTATGTCTGGAATTGTCCAAGCTCCTTGCACTTGGACTTGTTGAATTTCATGAGATTCTCATAGATCCACTTCTCAAGCTTATTCAGGTCCCTGTGGATGGATTCCTTTCCTCCTGTTTTGTGAGCTGCAACTGGTTATTTTGAATACTATCTCTAATATTTCCTTTGGTTATATTCTGTCTCAGGTTGAGCTGGCAAAATGCCAACTTCCCAATACTGACTGCAGTCTCCCTCCCACTCCCACTGAAAAAAGGGGGAAAGGAAAAAAAACCTGGAAACTCAAAACTGGTTTATACTTAAACTAATTATATATATTTATACAGAAAGGAGAAAATTAAAAGAAAACTACAATATAACACACACTTACACAAGTTAGAAATAGAAAAGGTAAGTACTTCCCACCGAAAACAGATTCCACTACTCTAGATTTATAACGCACTCTAAAAGACACCCAGCAAGGCAAAAGAGAGTGAATAACAATAACATGTTTCTACTTCCCTGAACTAAAACAAAATGCAAAGTCGCAGTGGGCAGCAGCCAAGGCCCAACACAGCACCACAGCAGCAGCATGTCCTCTCAGGACTGTAGCCTTGATGGGAACTGAACTAAGCCACTCCTACACTGACTTTTATATTTTGAGATGATGTTCAAATATGGTATGGAATGCCATTGTCCAGTAGTAGTCAGCTGTAAGCTGCCTGACCCAGCTCAAGTGAGTTGATAGTCTCAGGCCTACTCTGAAATCTAAAGCCTAAATTTAGGCCTACACCTAGCTAAACATCTTTTTACATGGCTTTGCACTAGAAACTGAAAGTGTCTGGAATAGCGGATGGCATTGTTTAAAATGAGAAACTGGACTTAGAGGATGTAATTTTTTGAAATACTATGATCACCAATCATCCTTTAAAGTGCTTAGTTACACAAAGTCCATGTTTATTTGTGAGAATGTTATTGATTTTATCTCACTCAGGTTAACTGCAAAGCTTCATCTATTTCCAAATGATTATGTCAACAATGCTAACCCAGGATAATCTAAGTGCTATGATTTCCACTCAGACTTGGATGTTGAAGAGATATATCCCTCTTGTAGTTGTATTGTATAGGCAAGTGGAGTTGTCCCTTTTTTAATTTGGACAGTATAGTCTTAATCACTTCTTACTAGAGATGCCAAATTAATGTCATTGTATTTATTACTGTATTCACCCTTTGCCTCTGGAATTCTCCATTGTCTGCCAGACTGAGGAACAGCTCTGCTGTTAGTATAACAGTTAACATGATGAAACAACCAATACTATTCAGCCCCATAACAGACAGACAACTGTCCTGTAGTAATGGTTTCCTATTCAGTGGCTTCAGCTAGCACTTCTGGAGAAACAGATTATACATTTACCTCATTCCCTTTCCCTCCCAGTCAGAAAAGGATGTTGCCAAAAGCATTAAATGCATTTCTGCAGTCTTAATCCACTATTCCTTATTCAAGAAAAAAGTTGAAAAGCTATTAGGTACATTAAAGCATCTCTGTTCAATCTGGGCCACATCTCCAAAGGACCTTTTGAAAATAAAATGCCTTATTTAGTGTAATTAATCTGATTTAATTTTACCTTTAAAGAGGGGAAGCAGCTTCTATCCATCATGAACCAAGAAAAGTCAGTCTATTCCAGTTGATAATTCCACAAGGAGACCTGCTGTCTGGAGAAGATGCCTGACATTGTCCCAGGCATGCAGCACTATGAATCCTATCTTTTCACCAAATTCTTTTTATCTTCTGTTACTGATACCTCCTGCTTTCTGGACTGGCATGGATATTACTTGCTGAGCTGTGTCACAAGCACAGCTCATTTATCTAGAAAATCAAGACAGTATTATCCATCACAGGAATAAATATATATTCTATCTTCTCAGCTTCCTGCTTCAATGCTCTTCAAGAAGATGCTCATTCTCACCGATAACACTAAACCCAGTTACACACAACATGAATGACCCTTCTCTAAAAGACTTTTTGGGTTTTTTGGCTGCTGATATGGCATGGTTCCTTCAAGATTGACTGCATCAGGTCAAAAGTTTTAGAACTAAATGTTTTATTGTAGTAGACATGTAATTAAAAATTATTTTTGTTTGTTTTATATAGGTAAGTTTTCCATAGCTGTTGTAAGATTAAATAACTGTTGGCAGCTCTTCAAGCAAGTTCAGTTATTAGTGCACCAGTGACATTCCAGCATCTTTATAACTACTTGAGTAGATAGTTAACAGTATAAATAACTATTTTATAATTATCTACTATCTACGTAAACAGATAGTTACAGTATAAGTCTACCATTCTGTGTAGTGGTTGAATTACAAAATAAATCAAGAAATGCATTGGTCTATTTCAGCTGTTCAGATGTTGCCCACAGGATTTCAAGGTGCTATTATTTTAGGAAATATAAATAACAAAAAAATTTGAATAACAAAAAAAACCTAAACTCCTCACACTAAGTATGTTTATTTTCAGAAATTCAGGACAAATTCCAGAGTCACAAGAGTGATAACTTGCTTCAACAAAAAAGAATAGACTTGCAACAAACCCACTAGAAATTCTGCAGGATTGTAGCATAAGACCAACAGAATGTAATGCATTTCATAGATAAGGCAGCAACCAGCACTCAATAATGCTATGACTTCAATGGCAGCTTATACTCCAACATGATTAATCAGCTGACATAAATCATACTAAGTTAGAGTGAATTGTGTAGAGGTAAATAATAATAAAAAATTAGATAAACTGACCTGTTTGATGTATATTACAGTAAGTTAACCTGTAAAGTAGTAACATCAGATACAAGTAAATTCCATTTTTCTGGCATTTACTTTCAGCTACATGATTATGTAGAGCCAGATATTGTGAACATATTGTTAAGACCACTCTGTCTGCTAAAGTGAGTGACTTGTACTGGTGGAATTAGGCTTGATCCCATTTTTGTACTACAGATATTGTATATGCCATTGCTTTATGGTGTTTTGTTCTTTTATTGAAACATTTTATTTCATAAATATCTGAAATAATATTCACTACATCTTTGTAATGGAAACTTCTTCCCCACCAGAATATGAAGAAGTAATTTGTTGACAAAGTACTCTACTTTTCAAATGTTGTCAAAAGCAACAAATTAATCATAGGAGGTTTGTGTGGGGCAGTGGGGGTGAAGGGGGTGAGACCTAAAAAAACCAAGCTACAACACAAAAAAAGCCCCAAGCTATTAAAAATACAACGCTCATATAATATACTTCTGGTGTAAATCTACACTATTTTTTCCCTGTAATTTTCCCAATTTAATTAAACAGCTTAAGGTGATGGCCTTCTGTCATTTTCCTTGAAAGCTGTTCAGTGACATGTATGAATCTCAGAAGTGGTATGATAATGCAATACTCTCCTCATCGAATCCAATTTCAGTGCAAATAGTAGGCAATTTCAGAGCAAACAGTAGGAAAACTGTACAGATAAAGAATTTTGTATAGTTTCCAAAATTGCTTAAGTTGATGAGACCTTTTCAGGATAACTAACAGTTTTCCACAATCTTTACAAACACCCACAATACTGAGTAATTCAATTATGGTGACACAGGGCCTAATTGCATGATATTAAGCTATTGTATATACTCTGACCAATGAAGCAATTATTTTACCGTACTGAAAGTCTGTATGGAAAGAAAAAAGCCAAAATATCAACACTGAGATTTTAGTTCAGTATTTTTTAGCTATTTCAAATTTTGAATATAATCATCCTAAATACAAGCCTAATTTGCTTACAAAGGTAGTTTCGCAGAGTATTGGAATGGAGAAACACAGTAAGCCATTCAACAGCAATTGGTATCAGATTTTTAAATTATTAGCACTGAATTAAGAGTAGACACAAAAAATAAACAAAAAGGCACTTGTGAGAATTTTCGAGTTTTCTGCAATTAATGCAAAAAATATAATTTCCTGATTAAATAAAACTAGTTGTCAGCAGCTACACAGTTGTCAGAATATCTCACAGTTATTCAGACTTTATTATGATGTGTTACTTTTGGTGAAATATCTGGTGAATCATTTTCTCATTTATGAGTCATTGAGAAATGAACTAAGCACACTGGTGTGACAGCTTAAAGATGAGATGGTTGCTAGTTCCCACCCACTGACCCCTTACCTCCTCCACGCTGCTTTCAGAATGGATCACTGGATCATTTCCTCCTAAGAAAATCTTAGGAGAGAGTACAACTCCAGATTTGTTCTTAGCTTGGTTTTGACAAAGCAGCAAATCGGTTTCCTCCAGTTTCACCACTCTTGTGTGCATAGCTAAATCAGATATGTTCCTCTTCTTCAGAAGATAAGAATCTAGGACATGAATTTCAGAATAATGAGCACAAAAGAACAAATTTTCATCAGAAGTTATTAATTGAACTCAACTTCATATAATTAGGAAAGGCAATTTGTTAGTGAAGCAAACTCTACCATCACTGAGCAATGCAAACAGTTGGGTACCAAATGACCCTAAATATGAAGTCTTCTTTTTGCAAACTTATCTTTTAGTGGGGAGTGAATGAGGTAAATAAGAGCATATTTTGTTAGCAATAAGAATTTCAGAAACTATTGAATCATTTCAACTTCTTTGCTACCCTTGACTATCTGGGACTAGCATGGACTCTGTCACATCCAAAAGCATCAGATGCCACACCTGTAAGTATTGCTGGAACCCACCATAACACTGCTACAAACTTACCTTAAGTCTTTTAGGCTAACATGGTTCCTACGCCTTTGCTTGGCTTGTCGTCATTGCCCTCCTCAGCTCTAAAACTCACATTTTGATGACAGTTGCAACTATGGAGAATCTTTTTGCCAATATACAGGATTTTGTTTGTTAAAGCAAAACCAGTGTTGATACAAAAATCTTTGATGCAAAAGCAGGAGAGACTTGACCTGAAACCAAACTGACTTCATTGTCTTACTAAAAATCTATATAGTGTGTTTGTAATGAGGATTAATTCATAGGTATCATAGTGCTAACATCATAGGAAAAAATAGCCTCACCAACACTGACAATGTGAAAAAAATAAATGTGTGTAGTAGTCCGTGATGTTTAGTGTCACAAAGTTTCTAGATTTGGATTTTTTTTATTGTTGTATACAACAGCTTCTCGTTACCAAACACTTCCAGTGTCCCTACCCCTTCCTCTTACTTTCATGCTCTTACCATCAAACAGCAACTCACGTTGAAACACTTTGTATAGTGCACAGAGCTACAGTTACATTCAAACTTTTGAGAATTAATTAATTAATCAAGAATTAGTTTCAAAATTCAGATGCTGAAATATATTTTGTTTTCCTGTGAGACCAGTCTCTCTTTCAGAAACTATAAGGATACTACAGAATGCTCACTGTTGTAGCTGGGGGCTACCCAAGGAGCTGCACTCTCTTGATCACAAGCACATCTTTGTCCACAGTAAAATCTTAAGCCTTCTGATGTACATACGGATGAGTAGAACTGAATGTGTAGATAGAAATTTGACTTTGGTATGCACTGCTATATGACCTGTTGCCCATGGAATATGTTGGCAGTGTCTCTTTGATTGACTGAATGAATGAATACATGATGGACATAGTGAGTGTCATCCAGATAACTGAATCAGGAAATAAACACAGGTTTCCTGTTTTTGCAAGTCAATAATCTCAACCAAAAAGAGAAAAAAAAAAAATCAATGTATATGGAATAAGAGCTGACGTCTTCTTCTTTATTGTAGTAAATCACTGCCCTTTGTAGTGTCAGCCACTTTATTGCAATATCCAGCTGTTTTATTCTATTTCTCTGTATTTCAATCTGTGTAGCATAAGCCTTACTTTTCTAAATTCTTGCTATAGTGGACATTTGTATAATTTGACACACTGTAGTAAGTACCACACTTAAGAGAGATGGATTTTGATTTTTGACAGAAAGATCTCTGTATACTAATGAAAGCTAGAGAGCACCACATTTTTCTTTTTCTTTTTTTTTTTAATATTTAAATCAAATTAAAAAATAATGCAAATATCTATCAAAGATAATTTGTGATTACAACCTATAGTGGAATTTTCAAATTTCCTCAGGTTTTTTTCTGTTCACTTAGTCTCTTTTCTCAGAAGCAGTTTGTCAAACAGTTCCAGTCAAGAAGGATGCACCGTGCTGTCCCAGGAGAGACAGGAGGCCCAGGCCCAGAGCACTGGCTTACCACCATGTTCTCTTAGGGAAGTAAAATGTCTGTTCCTAATCTTTCTCTCTGCTTAAGTTTGTCTTTGGGGAATTGAGTTCTCTGGAATGATTTGTAGTTAAAATGGAAAGATAAGTGTTCGCTAGGGAGTGGGAAGTTATTTCTTGTTATTTTTGACTTGTATAAGTGTGTATTATATTTTAGTTTGCTTTTAATTTTCTCTTTTCTGTATAAATATATATGTAGTAAGTTTTAAGTTTAACGTGTTTTGAGGGGTTTTTTCCTTTCTCCCTTCTCTCGGTGGGGGCAGGGAGGCTCTGGCATTCTGTCTTGGGCAGTTGGCAATTTGTCAGCTCAACATAAGACAAACAGGAGAAAACATTTCTGCTCCCTGAAAATGCCTGGAACAGGGTTGTGTCTGCTGCAAGACACTACAGAAGTGGAGAACAATTGCCCCTGGTATCCCACTTTTGACTCATTGTAGGTGTGATCTGCAAACTGGCACTCCAAGAAATCTCATCAGATCAAGACCCATGACAGACAGGCTCAGCCATAATCAGGCTGTGTTGAGATGACTGATAAGGCAAGTAATTAACTGCTCTGCCCTGCCAGTATGCAGGCTCTGGAGGAAAACCTAAGCATTAATCAGATCACTTCCAATCCTTGTTAGTCTGCTCACATGAAAAGTAACTGTTATTTTGTTTTAAAAAGCACATGAAAGAAGGAGTTTATGCAAATAGGGCAGCTAGGAAGGGTGTCCTTAAGATCTCTAATTGTGTATTTTCTCTATTTCTTTTGAATTACAGTTATTCAACAGTAAGTGTATTCAATTGTAATTTGGCATTTAAACATCAAGATCTAGGAATGGCAAGTGCTGACAACAATTAGCATGTCTTTCAGTAAAAAGCATCACAGAATCACAGAGTCACAGAATTGTTAGGGTTGGAAGAGACCTCTGGAGATCATACAGTCCAAACCCCCTGCCAAGGCAGAATCACCTAGAGCAGGTTGCACAGTTATTAACAGCAATGTTTTTTCTTACAAAATATTTTGACAGATAATGGATATTAATATGCTTCTGAAAGTAAATTATTGCTGCTGGTGTCCACAAAAAGAGCAACTAATACCAAGGTCACATATGCACAAATGTTATATTTAACTATGAAAGGATTTGGGAGTTCCCTTCTCTGTTGAATGTGCAAAAACAAACAGAAATTTTGGGTTGCTACCTCAGATACAAAGTTCAGTCATGTAAGTCTACAGCTGGAGTTACATGGTAGATACCATGCAACAGTCGCAGTGCAGGTGAGTGCAGGTGCAAGCTACCAAGCAGTAGTGGTGCTCCTGCTCTGGCTTAGCCACCTCCAAAAACCAAACATTGAAGGAAACATGTCAATAAAATTATCTGTCCAGCTAACACTAAGATGCTGAAAGAACAATTCAACTGTATAGATATAATCTGTAGAAGCCTCCAGATTAAGCACAGGGTTTATAACAGAACAAATTCACTGAAGTGAATGTAGACACAAAATATACCATTTTATAAATCCTTCCACTGAGCCCTTGCTTCCTGGCCAGAAGAGCTGCAGTCGTGTCACCTCTACTCTACATGCTTCCCAGTGATTGTGCACAAGGTGGCCCTTTCACTCTGTGGACTACAAAAGTTTTTGAAGGGCAGATGTTGATTGTGACAGATGTTGATTGCTCTTTCTTGCACTTCTGATTATGAATTTTACCATTACTATTTATGATTACAGTCAGTCACCAAAAGTGTGCACAGAGGCCAGCAAAATTTGCTATGGGCCCTATGGAGTTGTGATAATAGGTTATCTAACATCACCATGTCCAGGTTTTAAAAAATAACTCCTGAGTAAACTCAGTAGCCTGAGTACAGCTATAGCATTTTCTCACTAATGCCCCAATCTTGACCTGAAGGGTTGGAGGCAGTGGGATAGAGAGGGGAAAATTACATCCATTCTAATATTTGTTACCTTAGCTATTCAAAACTTGTTTAATAACCTAAAAAGGAAAAAAAATGGAAAAAAATGGAAAAAAAAAACAAAACACTGGAAGGGACAGAGAACAATATCAAAATATACCTGCCTGTATTTAAAACTTGAAAATCAGGAAATAGGTATTTTACATTATTCTTCTTTGTTTGGCTTTCACCTCAGATAGAGAGAGATCTTCAGCATTTTTATCATTTTAAGTACAGATAGCCTAAGATGTTTTTTTACTAGAATGTATCTTCCATAAAAATATAGGTTTTTTACTCATTCTTACATAATTTTTTCATGATAAAAATTCTATGTCATTCTTTTTGTATAACTGCTTACTAAAAATTCTTTTGATACTAGTAATATATTCACACAGTAGTGAAATAATAAAGTCCTACTGCTTTGTTCCTGCTGTTACCCTATGTATAAACCAGATGGGTAGATTTTCTCTGGGCTCACCTCCAAGAGGTTATCTGCTCTCTTTCTTCTTGGCCAAGCATATCACCTTAAATTTATAACCACTATCTGCTAATCCAAGGACACCAGGTCTCTTCCTAAATTGTGTCTCCTTGTTGAACTTCTGCCAATTCACTGACAAGGATGGAAGCTGTGTTCCCAAGTATGTTATACTTGGGCAATCTTTGTGCTACACTTCAGCCACAGGATATTCACCTGTTTCCATATACAAATAATGTTTAAGAATGGATAAAGATGGGAACAGTTTACACTTGTGTGAGTTCTTTTGAAGTGGAACACAGTACATTTAAAAAAAGCAAAAAAACCCATAGTACTATTTTTTATTAAAAATTTTTAAGAATGCCCCAAACCACAAGGCAATAACATTTGCAGAGGCAGCTCAGTGTTGATTTCTGACAGCCTAATTAAGACAATTGTTTAGAGGTGTTTCACTGTCGGGGTTTGGATTCAAATACAGAGACCTCAGCACATAGGTTTTCTGTGACAAACATGTTAAAACATACATGGAAGTTTGCATGACTTAGTGCATAACAGAAGAATAAGAATCACAATGATACACAGCACTTTGATATCAAGCAACACAAACTTATCAAAATTTATCAAAATCCCTGTTGTAGTTTCAAATTATAATGTAAATTCTCTCCCTGTCACTAACTGCCCATGCCATCAGTTAACAAAAAAGGTAGTTAACTGCTACCGGCTTCTTGATGGTTTGGGTGGGGGGCAGACTGTCTCTGTTGGGTTTGGGGATGTTCCATTTTTTTTTTAGCTTGGCTGAACGCAGGAGT
Source organism: Poliocrania exsul (assembly GCA_035041345.1). NCBI lineage: Eukaryota > Metazoa > Chordata > Aves > Passeriformes > Thamnophilidae > Poliocrania > Poliocrania exsul. The sequence continues at coordinate 16,617,477 of JAWWLZ010000094.1, read as the reverse complement.
GGGAGGTGTGTGTATGCTGTGGTAGAGGAGAAGCCGTTTTCTCCTGCTTCTGGCTGCTGCTGCTGCTGTTTTTTGGGTGAGCTGGTTCCTTTCTCCTTGCTACGGCTGATCTCCTAGTTTGGATTGGGGCCCTGGTCACCGCCCCAGTCTCACAATCGCCTGCAGTGTCATGGCCTGCTCACCCTGGCTGCAGCAGCTACCCGGGAGAGAGGGAAGGCACAGCTGCTTCCCAGGATACACTGCAGCTCTCCACTTCCAGCTTTCCTTCTTTGTTTGGCTTTGTTTGGGACAAGGGACACAGAGGGAGAGACAGAATTCATCTGAGTGCTCACCACTTGTCTCTGTCTCACTGGAGAGAAACTGGGAGCTCACCCTGCATCCAGCCACGGTGTGACACATACACAGTCCATAAGTATAACTTTTCTCCAGGAGGAAACCTGCTAGTTTGGAGTTTGTTCTCTTTTGTTTTGTTTTTTTTCTCGTGGTGTAGGGGAAACAGTTTGCTCTGGTTTGTTTACAGTTATATCTATACCTACATGTGTGTGTGTATATATCAATATATATATATATATCAGTTAAGAACAGTTATCCTTCTTATATCCATTTTCTGATTAAAGTTCCTTTTCTTAAATTTAATAAAGAGTGATGTGATTATTGTGGAGGAACCCCCTCCTCCGTTTGTGGGTAAACATTTTGGTTTTTCCCCTCAAACCTAAACCAATCCCTTTTTCAGAGAGAACAGCTCTTAAAGTCTTTTTATCTTGTCAAGCAGTTATTTTAACTGAGGTAGAAAGAGCTAGTCCTGTTGACTAATTCATAAATATGACTAAAAGGAGCTCTTCCTGGCTTTGATAACATTATTCTGAAATCTAGGCATTATGGTGAAGAGAAGAATGATCTGGCCAGTTTGGCCAGGCCAGCTGCACTGGTCATTTTGCAGATTAAGCAATGTCCTGTTCCCCATCCCATTAGATGCTGATGCCCTTGGCAGGTCAATCTTCCGTGTACTATTTGCGTAAGCATTTTGGTTAAGCTTACTGCAGTATTTTGGTTTTGTTTTGAGAAAATAATTTTACTATTTAATTAATTTCTAATTAATTACTTCCTAATTAATTATTTTTAGAAAATATATTACCTTGGAATTAGTCAATACTTATTGACAAAATTAACATGAAATGCCAGCAGTTACCATTAATCTTGTAGTCCATCAGGATTTTAGAAAAGCATGAGGCAGATAAAAGATTCTTGTGAAAATGAGTTTTACAGAGAAATCTCTATGGTTAGAGAATAAATCTGCTGAGTATTACCAATTACCAACTGTGCAACTGGATCATCTTTCTCTGTTTTATGCTTTGGTGTCCAGGGTTGCACAAAAATAGGTATCCACCTTTTCATTTCTCCAAATATGCCTCTTAGGCTTTTTGGTGGTTTGTCTTCTTTAAAGAGACTGAACTATTAGTAACTAATGATTGAAAACTTTCAACCACCTGTAGTGACCACCCAGGTGCTGTGAGAGACTACACTAATGGTACTCACGGCTCAATGAGCAGCATGCTTTGCTAAGTGTGCAGAGTGGCCACCCAGGCCAAGTGCTGAAGGCAAGCACATTTAACATCTCAGGCTACAGGCTGGGTGTTAAACAAATTAAGGAAAAAGGCAAACCCTGTGAGGTGAGGTATTGAGGGGTTTTTTCCTTACACAGATGACTCAATTATGATAACTTCCCAGAACATTCACACTTTGTCTAAAGGTATTCATCTCTCGTTGATGAGCCATAATGGGCCATGATGGACCCAGCTGCAGTGATGTAAGAGGCAGCTGCAACGTCTTAGAAGGTGTTCAAGATTCCCAAAGTGGCTTACAGACTCACATCATCCACCATAAAACTCTCCACCCCAGGACAGGTGCTGGAGGCAGTCTCACCTGAACCTGAGTGTATATAACTCAGGGTGTTGGGGCTTCCCTCACCAGTCGGGGCTTCCACCACCACCTCAACACATCCAGACTGTGGCCACCACTTCAACAGGACCACAACCACCAGTTTGACCAATGAACATCAAAACTGCCACTGTGTCTCATTGTCTCAAGGGGTGTCTTGTGGGTCCTTCCAGTCTCCTGGGGGATCCTCAGCCCTGCTCCAACTGCCTGTACCAGCACTGCAGCTTCATTGCACTGCCATGGAAGTGTCTTCTGGTATTGAATCCCAGCCATCCACTGTTTCCTGCCAGTGCCAACTCTCCAAATCATTCCTGACAAGTTCTCCAGGTGTGGGAGAGGTGAATCACACGGAAGAGCAGCCAGCTGGTCTCTGTCCTGTGGTCATGTGTGTTTTTTCTGGATACAGGAGGCCAACTGCCATCTCGATTTGGTCCAGTGGGCAGAGCCTGGGAAGTTTCTTCCTATCAGTTGGTTTAACCCAATTTCATCAACATTGTTATTAGCATTTCTTCTTCTCGAAGAGTCATTTTTCCACTTGCATCCAGGTGTATTTGGTGTCTTTCTCCGTCTTAGAGAAACCAGGGGTATTGAATCTGAGGGAGGAGACTTCTGTCAGAGGTCTCGACCCATTCCACATTGTCTCAAACTTAGACACTTGTCCTTCACATCAGCTTTTTTTTCCTGCTTGCTTTCCCAAAATTAACCTCGATAACTCTCATTGAACATCAACCATGGAAAGAAGATCAGAAATCTGGTATGAAATTCCAAATGACCTCAGTAATTTGACAAACAAGGTGTTTTGTAATCGTTCCTAAAACATTGTATGATAACAGACAAAAACTGAGCTTGTGTGTATTTAAATTGTTGAGCATGATGTCATGGTATAGGTGCATGCTAACATATGATATGAAAACATAATTTTTCAATGGTCCAGTTTCCTGCGTTCAACTCCACAGCACTGGGTATAAATGTTAAAGGCTCCATTTAGAGCACTAGTCAGTATAAAGGGGAGCCTACAAAATTTTTTCACTTAAGATTTGTGCCCTTCAAGTAATGCTCAAAGCTTATTGTGTATCCTGACATGAATCACAAAAAACTAGTAGTAGGATAAAAACATGGGTTTGACAGTTCTCTGGCATATATGCAGTTGAAAATCAAGAAAGTGTAGTGTGTACTGCATTCAGAGGAGAATAGGACCTCTGCTTCACACTACACTCATTGGCAGAATCTGCATAATTCTGTATCCTACCAGCCTTGTTGTGTCACTACTAATGCTCTGCAGTCACAAACTGACTTACTGTTGTTTCCCAATAAAACTGTGTACCTCACCAAGTGAATGTGGAGGAAAACTCCATGGAAATCCCCCACAAAAAAAACGCAGAATGAAGGAAACTCAAAATAAATAGTAAAAATAGGTCACACCAGCATGGACTGAATAAACAGGAAGACACTGAAAAGAGTTTTGAAGGAAAGTAAAATGAAATGTTTCTTAGCTGTGCCATTTCTTGGCTATGATAAAAGAACCTTGTTTCAGATCTCTGATATTTGCCACAGCTCAGAGAACCAGGTGCTCAAGGATTCATGTTAAACAGTCTATTCCATAAGTCAGCTCTCTTCCAAGTATAAAAGCTGGGAATGGACCACACATTTGTACTGCACACGTCATCCAAAACCCTCAAAGAAAAATCATAAAGTACTTTTAATGTGACTAAATTATTTAAATAATTAGGTTTTAGTAATCAATATACCTATAGTGTGTTTATTTTGCTGACAATAATTTACCAGACTGAGATCTTTGCCTCATTCTGTATTTTACACCCTCATTAAAAATGCAAACTAGAAAGTGGGAGGAATAATGGTAAAGTACATCATTTCTTTGACAGTGTGTATGAACTCCACTGCCAGCCAGGTTACCACTTACTCTCTCTATCTTTTCTCCATTACTATTCCAAATCTCTATGGAAAACTTGAAAAAATGCCATGGCACACACCCACAATATTTATGTTATTTATTCCATGCTACTTCTTGTCAGAGCAAATTAAAGTAACAAAACCTAGTATTTTATATGTTTGTGTGTAACGTGTAAAATATCCATAGTAGCTTATCTCATTACTTGAACAATATATTGCTGTAAGTGCTAAATTTTTAAAGCACCAAGTTTGTATTTGTTTAGCTGTGTTTTGGGACAAGGGGAAATTAAGCATTGTTTTAAAATGCTGGAAGAGATTGCTACCTTTATTATTTTATTGATGTAGCTTATGGACAGAAGTACAGCAGAAGAGAATACAATATTTTTGAGGAAATATTTTCTCAGGATTAACATGTATATCACACGAAAATGCATAGAGATAATATGGCACCAATGAGACAATAAACTCAGAAGGTTGCTGAAAATTCCAAATAAACTTTGCAAAATATTTACAGTGAGATTTGTACAGGTTTACAATGGATATAAAATAAAATTTACAACTGACAAGATGTTCTATTTCAGGTTTAATATTTGAAGGCCAGACTACCGTCTTGTATTCCTAAAAAAGCAGCTATTGCCCTTCAGTTCTGCCACAACTCACAGGAAACTGTTCTGATGGCTGGCTTGTCTAAAATGGTTTTATTAATGTGCTTCAAGGCTCCCCAGACTGGCCTCTGCTTTCTAAAATGGACACATTTACTTTTCATACAAGCAAAGAAATGATAAATCCTCCAATGGAACAAGTACCAGGGGTACTGCCAGTACTACCACTAACCTGCTCCTGTTCTCCATGAGTAGTTAGTTCTCCCTGGTCCTCTTTACCCCTCTCCCTCCACTCTCCACTGACTCATCAGGTCCTCTCGAAGCCACATACAACATCCTGATCACATACTGCTATATATTTCCTTTAAACAAATCATCCCAGAACTACAAAAAGTAAAACAGAAGGGTCTCCAAGGCATAGGCTATTACTTGCCAGCTCAGAAGATTATCAGATGATAGGATCTCAAAACTGAAATGGAAAACATTTTCCATTTGGCATCATGGCAACTGAACAAAAACCAGTAATTGCCTGTTCCTCTTCTCACCTCCCAGATTCTGTGAAACTGGGCTGACTCACTTTGAGGATTGGATCTTTAACTATCTCTTGGTGCCTGGAAAATGCCACAGAAGAGAGGGGAGAAAAAAAATTACAGAAGAAGATACCCTCAGAAAAATCTGAGCAGTCTTAACAAAAAACGAGATGTCTTGGACTGACAAGGGGAAAGGCAGGCCTCTACTGCAAATTAAAAAGAACAAAAAGCAAGCAAGGAAATTTAAAGATTGTTTTACCTGAAAATGTACTGGAGCCACAATTGTTCTTATCTCTAAATCACTTGAGCATAAAATACGACTTTACAGCTTGCAGTCAGACAACAGGCAAGGCTGAGAGATTGAAGTTAAACACAGTTGTAAGTTGATAATCCAAAAAAATTGCACACTGAGCTGTTAGAAACAAGCAGGGCAGTCATGACTATTTGGTGATTGGCCTTACAACACTATTTCACTCTATAGGACTCTGTTCCTTGTTGCTGATTCAAATATCACACTAGCACAGCTTGATATAATCTGTCTTCCTATTTTAAAAAGTAAAATTAATTTTTGGGGCAATATGATTAAGATATCTAAAATGTGACTAAGTGTAACTTCATGAAAACTATGCTTCTTAAACATGGAAGGACAGTTTCCAAAAAGAAATATACTGCTATTTCTTAAACATTTCATAAAGTGCTATATGACTTCATGAGTTTTCTGAATGTTGTGTGAAATAATGCAGGAGAATGATATTGGTTATAATTAATTTATTAAATTCCATTTATATTTTAGGTAATTTCTCAAAATATTTTTGTACTTCTGAATGCCTGTACATAACACTATACACAACCTTCATGAAATTAACTTGATTTTAGCTTTAGCACAGAAGTTTTTAATCTTGAAATAGAAACACAAAAAGAATCTGGCCACATGTCAGCAGAACACATTTTTTCTCTTGTTGTCTTCCTAGCTAGTATCATTAATCAGAAAATATTTCTACATTTCTCATCTCAGACAGATTATTTTAGTTATTGTGCAAAATAGTATGCATTTTTTAAATAAAACAGTCCCTATCATACGGCAAACGCTACACTCTAAGCCCAGAATTAGCTAGAGATGATAACCAAGGACCCCTAGAACAAGAAAAAAATTCAGTCCTGCTGAAATTCACTTTCATTGTTAGTTTCTATTTAACTGGTTATATTTAAAATTCTCACTTTCCACAGGTATAGAACATCTCTTCATATCTTCTCATCTTGCAAATAATATACCTATCAATACTGAAACATTGCACTGCAGTGTTTCTATGCAATGGAAGGCCCCTGCAGAAGGTCTGAAAATGTTTCCACAAATCTCATTCCACATGAAAATGTATGGCTAACCCTCATCACTTCTGGGCCATGAAACATTATGTTAGTATCAGACCTCACCTACAATTAATCATCTGGGTAAACAATCTAAGTAGAAAAACACTCTGCTATCAAAATGCTGCTGCAGAAGCCAAGATCTGCACACATCCCCAGAAAAGTGTCACTTGCCATTACATTATTTGCAGACAGCACTGGTCAGCAAAGCCCTCTAGCTCAATCACTTCTCATTAGTCAGCAAGTGCTACAGAAGCTCAGAAATGGCTTTACACAGTGCAAATCCAATCCAAGGAAATGCCAATCCACACTGTCCCCTTTTTCTCCCACTCCTGATGGTACTGGCAGGGCAGCTGCTTGTGCTGCTTTCCATATTTCAGCAAAAACTTGCCAGCAGTGCACTTGATGACCTGCAAAGCTGGTATAAAACGATGGCACACTTATAGGACCCTATTTCTGATGATGGGAATGGAGTCCTTTTATACTCTATCTAGCAATATAATCCGGAATTCTGGTTTCATACCTAGAGAAACCATTCATAAAACTTCAAGGAAAGAACTCCACTGTGGTGAGAGCCCACCTTAAATATGTACAGCTCTGGATTCCTCAGCACAGGGAGGGCATTAACCTACTGGGACAAGTTTAAAGGAGGGTCACAAAGGTGATTAAAGGTATGAAGCACCTCTTCTGTGAAGAAAGACTGAGAGAACTGGAATTGTTCAGTCTGGAAAAGTGATGGTTTCAAACCTAATTAAGTCCTTATAGCACCTGAAGAGGGACTACAAGAAAGATGGAGAGAGACTATTTACAAAAGCACGCAGGGAGAGGACAAGGGATAATGGCTTCAAACTGAAAGATACAAGGTTTAGATTAGATATTAGGAAGAAATTCTCTTCTGTGAGAGTGAGAGTGGTGAGGCACTGGAACAAGTTGTCCAGAGAAGTTCTAGATACCCCATCCCTGGGTTGTTCAAGGCCAGGTTGAATAAGCCTATGAACAACCTGGTCCAGTGGAAGATGTTCCTGCCTGTGACTTCAAGGTTAGAACTAGATAATCCCTAAAGTCCTTTCCAATCCAAGCTTTTCCATGATTCTATAACTCTATGAAGAACTTACACACTTCACACAAATCCTAGAATATCTCCTTGCTTTTGAATGATTGCTTCAAGAAAGCCCATGAAGTGCCTAAGACAAAAATCCCATAATGGATATAACCAGCAGAGACAAATTTACTGGTGCATCTGCACAGGCTGTTGCCCGAAACAGTACACAGTGCAATTAGATAGCTCTGGCCATGTTGACAGGCCTTTCAGATACCAACCTTTCTGTAAATACTGCCTCCTCTGAAACAGTTTGCCACAGACCTTTACAAAATAAAATCTCTATGTACACAAAATTTCATTAACATACCTGAAAAAGAAAAAACAAATGAATAAAAACCCCAATATTTTATCTTGATTAATTAATTATTGAGAGTTCTCCCTTTCAATAAAAATGTCATTTTTTATTTAAAAAATTAGAGTAATTTAATTTACTTGAGTAACAAAAGGTTTCTTACAATACAAAGAAAACTATAGCAAATCTATTATTTTCTTATTATTCATATCTGACATGCTTGTAAAAAGCAACATGTTCTAACAAATTATAATGTAGTCTTGTCAAGTTTGTTACTGCAAACTGCTGTAAAGTATCATCCTGTAATCTTTTGTGTGTTTTGTGCTTTGTCTCCTTGCTATGCTCCAGTCCATGTTTGATTTGCATACTAGGTGAAATATGAGAGCAATTTTTAATTCAGTTATTCAACATCCCTTCATATATGTACCACAAATTAGAGGAGGGGTGGGGAGTGGGGGAGAGGGTTCTCACTGATAGGAGACTTCAGTGACACAAGTGGCAAGGATACTTCTGCATTTATCAATACACAAAATTTAGAAAAGTTTAGAAGAAATAGGGGAGATATTTAGAAAGAGGTTTTGATTAACGTCTACCTTAGATGCTAATACTTCATGGCCCTGCCCCTTTTGCATGTCTTTTTCCCTCCATTCCCTCTGAAGTTCTCCTGGTACAAATAGCACACCATTCCTTCTTGGCATAACAGCATGGTATTACATATTTTTTACATGACAGCACTCAGGGACTTCAAATGGCCAGGTGTTTTTGAAGAAATGGGTTGTAAACTCTTCAGAGAGGGAGAATACCTCCTCTCCTGTGTATTAAACAGAAAGGTGAAAGAAAAGCAGTACTTTCTTCTCACTTCCGCAATAAAGCTGAAAGAGAAAATAATTAAAGGCTGTATTTCAAATACACTAAATAAAATACAATGAATACTGAGCTTGCGCTTCTGCCAGGCTTTCAGCCAACAAGATCTCTGCAGCTGGGTCTGGAAGTACAGTGTAAGAAATCTTACATGTGATATAGACATCATCGTTCCCAGCTTTAATCATTGGATCACATCTAGATCAAGAACAGAGCAGCAACAGCAGGGAGGAAGGGCATTTTATCTTTAACATGGCATCATGTTAGTCCTTTTGCACTGGTTTTGGAAGGCAAGATCAGTTCCCTGTATTGTTTCATACTGTGTCATGAGCTAGAGTACCTTCTCAGCTTGTGACTGTATTTCAGAGGCAGCTACACCACACTCCACTCCTTCAACATAAAACATTTAGTAAATGTCACCTGGCATCAGTGACCTTTTGAAGTCAATAAATCTTTTTCCAGCTCAATGGGAATTGTCCAAAATTTTTCCAGTGAGAAAAAATGTTCCTTGCAGTTAAACAGTTCCTTGCTGTGAGAAAAAACACCTAAATTCCCCCCCTTTTTAATTTTTTAAGGGTCTTTAAAATCTGCTTATTTTTAATGCATGAGTCTTTCAAAAATTACTTCTTTCTTGTATTTGATTCAGTAGAGGAATATTTTAGCAATTATGTGTAACTTCTTAGCACCTCACTCTTTGTAATATGTGAATACCTCATTTTTTAGCAAACTGTTAAAAAATGCTGCTTTTAACATATTTATGTTCTATCAATTTAAGAAAAAACACTCTCCTGGCTACTTGCTAAAATAGTGGAAATTTCCATTCTGATGGCTTTTAATCAATTTGTAGCAAAAGAAAAACTGTTTAGTATAATTGTTAGGAATTGCTGTTAGGTCTTTCTCAAGTTTCTTTCTCCACTTGATTGGTTAAACTAAGCAATTTTTTCCACCCTCTGCTCTAAGCTCTTTCTGTTCCTGTTTTGCATTTGTTTATTTGTTTTACCATCAGGAAAAATTATTTTATCCCAGACACAGCACTAAGCACTCTCAGAATAACTGAGTCATTTAGCAGTACTTGGTTTCATGTGTTTGTCAGCTGAAAATGACATTTAGCACAGCCTTTATCTCAGTTGTGATAATTACTATATTGACATGAGCTCTCATACACAGCATAGACTGTTTCCAGCAGAAGCAACCAAGCAACTCTGCCTTCTCTGAAATATATATCTGACTTTCAGAGTGTGACAATATTCAGACACATGTGCACACACCCTCTTATATACATAGAGACATATATAAAAAGCAGAACAGTGCTAGTTTTAAGGCAGCATCTGTTCTTCTTTCTGAGTCAATTCAATTACCCCACACAAGGATAGTATAGAACCTCAATTGTACACTGTCTCACATTATGCGCTTGCTGTGCATCTTATTATACATGAAGGTTATTGCTATTGTAATATATCTCAGCAGTATACCAAATGTTATTTTAATTATGTAATTAATATGTTTGGATTTACTTTCTGATGTTCTTAGGCACCACTTGTGTTAGTATGTGATATTACTGAATTCAAACTCACTTGAAAACTGCAGCTTTTTGTTGGGGGAGTCAGAAGAGAAAGAAAAAGGATTAATAACTTAAATCACACTCCATTTTTAAAAAATTGTGTCAGATGTGTTCAATTGACTTATGAGTGATGCCACTTCTGAAGTTTGTACAATATGCATTATTTATATATCTAAGCTTGTTTGGTATTATCATAGACAGGGTTTAGCAGAAACAGTTATTCTGTAGTCTGAACTTTACAATCAGTTGCACATATTTTGGGATGGTGTGCTTTCAGCACTAAAAAGTTAACACCAACTTGTTCGGTAAATTATGTGCACAAGCAAGCAAATAAGGTGTTTCAGTTTGGCCTTTTCTTCTTGTTTGTTTGGCAGGATTTTTGTTAAGTTTTGGGTTTGAAGAGCATTTCTTTCTTCTGGAAAAAATAATGACACCCATTTAACTTAGTGTTGCAGGGATGGTACTTGAAAGTGAAATTCGTGTACATAAACAGAGTAAGAGATCAAAGCAGATTCTGAATTAATCTTCATCAACATAACTATCACTCATTACTTGCTAACTGTAAGTGACTTTTATATTAGAAAAGCAATCAAGAGCTTAATAAAGAAATTGAATGAGGCTAATGTATATAAATAGTGGACAGGACTTAAGAATATATAAGTGTAGGGAAATGAATAATATAAGAAGAATGGAAACAGTATTGTCAGCAGTGGATGGATGAAGATCAGAGGAAGTAGAGCTGATGGGAATAGGGATAGACAGTAGACTTGAAGCTCCAGAAGTCTGAATGTTGAGTGTTGTAAAGGATTTTGTACAGGTTTTTGGTTCTGTACCACCCCCCATGGTCTCCATACCTGTTATGGGTTTAGCTGATAGGCCTAAATTTAGGCTTTAAAGTTCAGACCAGGCCTGGGATTGTCAGCTGACTTGAG
>JAWWLZ010000094.1:16547708-16574973 GCA_035041345.1 Poliocrania exsul | reverse complement strand
CAAAAGAATTTAAGGATATGAAAAACAGATGACTAATGAGTAAAGAAAATACAATTCCATTTTAGTAGACTTTTCTCACTTCCCTGTCTATCTCTTCTCTCTCTTGTTTTCCGCATATAATTCTCCTTCTGGTTAACATGCATGGACACATCAAGTTCAAGAGAGAATACTGGCATTTCTGTAAAAGCTTTATTATTATAAATATTAAGCCAGAGCAGCTGTGTTGACTTGGAATTCCTCTCTAGCCTGCAAAACTGACAGATTCCTACAATGTAGTATTGCTTCCTTAACAGTTTAAAAAGAACACATTTTTCCAATCAAACACATACTTTTTTAATTGTTGATAGGTTGGGGGTTTTTGATTGAAAAAAATCTACAGGCACAAAGGGGAAAAAACCCACACTCACATATCCATATTTCATCTTAGTTGCCATTTCTGGTATTTTGTTATTGAGAAGTTCTGATGTACTTTGAACAATAGATCTGTGATGTGGGCAAGTCCTTTTGGGATTGGGTGACATTTGCTTTTCCCTTTGAACTAAGAAAAGACAGATAAATTCTGAAAAGCAATAATTCCTATAAGGAAACATATGTTTCAGATTATACAAAGGAAGGCTTAATTTGTTTATTTTAAGAGGCCCTTAAAAGCTGGAGCTCTATCTGTAGCAAGCAAATCTCCTTATCAATTTCTGACTTTCTCAGGATCTTGTAGAATGAGGATACATTCAATGGAAGACTTCATTACAGGTGCATTAGAAGCAGCAGAAATCACAGGCACTCCATTGAAGAGGGGAGATAAGCCTTGTTTTCTCAACAAGGATCAAACACCATCTGTATTAGGAATGGAAAACAAAAATATGTAAAGAAAAAAAAGAAAATCAGAAAAATAGATCAAATAGAATTTTGTCAACTATCTAATTATCCTCTCAGTACTGCAAGAAAATTGCAAAACAGGAGAGTACTTACCGAGTTTTCATAAAAAATCCTCTCTGCTTCTGTACGAGACTGTCCTTATTCATTTAGCACAATGTAATTAATATATCCATGAGAACATATTTGCTTGTCCTCGTCTTCTCTCCTTTCTCTCAAGCACCAATTTCCACTTACATTTGCCATCAGAGAATGAAAAAACTTTATTTTTATATGGAGCTGACTGCATTTTCTTCCTCAGCATTTCATTCTGAATGGCCGCTTAGATTCTTAAATGTCCATGTTAGTAGTTAAAGAAAAACATATGAATATTGGTTTGTAATTTCCATTAAAATTGTTGCATATTTTAAGTTAATAATAATAGCTTGGCAGGAGATAAGGAATGACACTGGTTATGGGTAGTTTGTTTTACTTGTTAGAATTATTTGATTACATAATTTATGTTCTCATATATATAATATAAAATATATAATACATGTATATAATATATGATATATATAGATTATGCTATCAATCTTTTATAGTAATTTTTTTTCAGAGTTGAACTTGGACACATCATTTTATCTTGCTATATTAAGGGATGGTTGGCAAACATATTTTCCCTGAGGATTTATGCTGTCAGCAAAAGATTTTTTTCTTGATGCCCAGAGACTTCACCCAACTGATTCTTAATATTTCCAGGTCAAAAAAGAACCTTATCATAAGCTGTGCTACCAGCAGTGCTTTTAAAATTGCTAGTTCTGCATAACAGATTGAGATTTCCCCTGACATTAAAGAAAAAAACAGTTTCCAAGTCTGAACACCTTTATCATCTCTGTTCTTGCAACACAATGGAACATGTCCTGCCAGCCTTGAGAAATAAAGACAAAAAAGCCAAAGTTACATTTTGACGTGCAGGCATCTACTGTTAAAGAGATTAATTTTTCACGAACTCTGTTTTCACAAGATCTTATTTAAGACAGAGCATTTCTGTCCCTTGATTTTATGTTGTTATGAATGAAAAGCAGCAAGACTGTACAGGTGAAACATGGTATCTTACTCTCAAGTGACCTCAGGGTGGAAGCAAGACATGGCCCCAGGCAAGGTATCCAAACAGGACTTTGGTTTGGATCTCCTGACACCATGTTTAAGGGAAGTGAAGCCATCTGAGAAAATGCAAAGCTAATTGCCTTCACCACATAATAGAAATGAAGTGTCATCTCCCATCTCCTGGGATTACAACTTCCTCATCCTTATAAAGACAATTTGGCAAGAGAGAAGCACAGCAAACCATACAGACCCATTCCATTTTGCATGGCAGAGTTATACAACACCTGGTCTGTAATGCCAGCAGGATGTTGGCATGAATGCCAAGCTGCTACATGCTGTCAAGAGGAAGTAACGTGTGGCCACATACACGGCCAGAAACAGTGTCAGTGGAAATTTACATCTGAAAAAACTGATAGTTACAAGGCTTGGCTCCACCAAACTGGCTGCTTTGAGAAATGAATTGTAAGGCATAGGCAATGCTTCAAGATAATGTTTCTTAGAAACATTTTTTTTATACACAACCCCTCTCTTGACCTAGTGCTAACCCAATAAACCATCAACACACAGGAAGCTTCTGGAGGGACAAAGAAATTAAACTGACATAGCGCCCTTACCATTATAGCCCACTCACTTTAAATGAATAAGGACAGTAGATTACTAATTTTGTACCAGAAATAATAGTTTCAAATAAACCAAATCCATAAGAACAGGTTGACTCATCACTGATGAATCTCAAGCCAACAGCTTTTCAACAAATAACCAAAAATAAAACCAGCCGACATGAACATACCTTGTAGAATCGTACTTATTTTGTATGTAAGTTACTTTGTTCAAACACAACTCATACAATTAATTTCTGTGTCTTGATCAAGCCAATAACCTTGAATCTTTTTTCCACTGCAACTGCAATTGCTGCTCCAGTCTATCCCTGATCTCTCTGTGGAATTCTGTATGATATAAAACATCTCTACTTTCAAACTTCAACTTGAAACTTGCAGGACATTTGGGGGAAAATAGTGCAGCCACATTTCTTTTCCTTTTTATGGCAAGTTTATTTTAAAATCTGAACACATCTTCATGAAAAATTGTTTCCAGAAGCCCAGTTCTACATGATTTTGATTATAGCACCTCTGCTATTCTTGTGTCCACAATATTGAATGCAATGTTAAGATTTCAAATAGCACACAAGTCAACCACGGGAAAGATGAAGCTGTATTTAGCTGATAAAAACAAAACAAATGGGAGGCCAGATTAGATTACTGCCTGTCAGCAGACCTTATGAGGCAATTGGCTGGCAGCTTTGGTAATGCTAACTACAAACAACTTGCAATACCAAACCATTACATATATTCCCTGCCAAGACTGGCTGTCAGCTGTGTGACTCGCCTTTTCCTGCCAACATAGTTGACATTCTCTCCTCATTTATTAGTGAGTGCCCTGGACTTGCTGACATGCTAAATCAACCTATTGAATCTGGATGTCTAGATTATAAATAGCAAGGAATGTATACCATTATTTTTAAGTCACAAAATTGTATTGGGTTTTTTCCAATGTTGGTGAGTATGTATGTACAGGAAACCATTTTCTCTGTGTCTTCCTTTCTAATTGATAAGAATAGCATTATGTAATCATTTTTTATTTATTGTCAGACTCATGCTCACCTTCACAGAAGTGCAGCCATACATTAAAGAAAAAGAAAAATAATCAAATACATTCCATTTCCAGAAAGAATGGTCAGCAGACTATAAAAAGTAATTATCTTGCCACAATTTCTGGAAAGCACATCTAGTTCCAGTACAAGTAACTGTGATAGAGAAACTTCAAATGATTACTTGGATACCCATGTGGTATTAATGCAACTATTTAACCATTTCTTTCACTGTCTTTTTCTGTTGTGGCCTGTAAGTGCTTGACTTCAGCAGTCTTTTTTATCTCAAAAACATGGTGGAACAATACAGATAACAAGGGGGCTTATGGTAAACATTTGCGGAATTATTAGTATTGTGGAGTTTTCAACAATCTGCCCCTCAAAAACATGCAGACTTTTGAGAGTTTTCCTCTGGTTAATCACTTAATGTTATTTTAGGCCCTTTAAGACTTTGCTGTGAGCACCAGACCTGAAGTAATACTCAACCTATCCAAACAACTGTGTGTTATGGCTCCACATTCCAGATTATGAGTCAATTCCCATCTGACTGTGCAATGTTATTGGCAGACTTAGACTTACCCCAAAAAAATTTGCTTTCTGAATACAGATTTCTACAAGTCTCCCAGGCAGCAGAAACTCAGGCAACTTCTGTTTGTAATTAAAACCTGCAGCCGCCCCTTCCTCTCACTAAATCCTGTATAAAAAGTTACTAAAAGTCAAAGCTAGAAAATGAGACCTTTTTTTTGTCCTTTCATATGCAAAACTGACTATATGTATAAATTTCTCCACTAACACAGACTGGGCAATATCACAACACTTGAAATATAAATTACATAGAAAATGGAAAAGCACTATATGGCCAAACCAGTAGATGTGCAAGTTGTCTTTACTTCAGAGCAGTTAGAAAATAGAATAAAATTTAGATTCTTTAAAAATTGGAGGGGAGTAAAATTGAAGCTAATAATTTGATCTAAACAATATTAACAAAAACCCCACTTAATCTCCACTTTTTTAATTGAGGTTTTCTTCTGAAACTCAGTTACAATGTTTTATATATAACATAATTCAAGATTTTTATTTTATTTTTGGAGAAAATGAATCAGTAAGGTTTGTTACTATCAATTATTTCCTTTCTAACCATGGAAAAATGGACAAATTCAATCAAAATTTTCACTGGAGGCATAGACCTAACTTTGTAAAGTTACCCTACTGGGACTTAAACCCCAAATAGTTCCTTTTAGTTAACATGAAAGCAAATTTTAAATAATTCTAATAATTACTTTTATGGACTTTGCTATGTATGAATTTGCTATATCTGAAAGATTTACAGAATTATTCTCCTTGTTCTGCAGACAGACATAAATACCTTTAGACTAAACTCTGCTTTTTAATTCTCAGTTGTGCTGTTTTGGGTGAGGTGGAGTTAATTTTTTTCACAGTGTTGGTATGGGCCTGCATTTTGAATTTGTGCTGAACATAGGATTGATAATATAAAGATGGTTTTGTTATTTCTGAGCAATGTTAATGCTTAAACAGAGCCAAGGCCTTTTCTGTTTTTCATAAGTTGGGGGTGCATGGAAGGTTGGGAGGAGTTGCAGTCACGATGACTCTCCCCAAATGACCAAAGAGATATTCCAGATCATATGACATCATGTTCTGTATATAAAGTGGGGGGAAGAAGGAGGAAGAAGTGCAATGTTTGGAGTGATAGCACTGATGTCCCCAAGTCACCATTGCATGTGATGGGGCCCTGTTCTTCTGAAGAGGCTGAACACCTGCCTGCCCCTGGGAATCAGTGAATTAATTCCTTGTTTTGCTTTGCTTGTGCGCACAGCTTTTGCTTTTCCTATTAAACTGTCTTTGTCTCAACCCACAGGTTTTCTCACTTTTACCCTTTCAATTCTCTCCCTGATCCCACTGGTGAGGGAGCGAGTGAGCCTCTGTGTGGGGCTTGGTTGATAGCTGGGGTTAAACCATGACAACAGTGCATTCTGTAGTTCATCAACTCTGTAAATTGTATTACCAATATGATTTGGAGGACAGTGACACATAGATATGAAATCAGAACCCATGAATTGCTCAAACACTGAATTTTGTATACTCAAAAAATGAGATGCTAACAAATAATTGTCTTATTTAAAGAGATTGTTCAACAACAGGTCTGAAGTTAGGAAACTTATAACAGAAACATTCCATATTCTGTTTGTTTATAGTTTCTAACACGTAAGAAAATTTTAGCTGATGCTGAGGATATGTAGCACAATTCTTGCTCTCTGTGCATGGCAAAATGACTTCCCCTGACAACTACCCTGGAAAACAGTTAGCAATAGACAAACTGCTCACTGATAATTCACTGATAATGAAGGAAACAAAATTCAGAATATGTTATTTATAATCAATTCATTAAACCTTACTGCTTGGAAAACTATTCAAGTATTTTTATTCATGAAAATGAAAAAAGCAAGCAGTGTATTCTTCCTTCTCTATTTTAAGGAGTATATTTTATTTGCCATCTAGTTAATTTCTTTATCCTTTCATCTCTTTCTGCCCTCCCATTCCAGATACACTTCAGACTACATATCTCCTTCACTAAACAAATGTTTTTCCCACAATTCTTAATTTACTGGGCAATGTCTGGTCAGAACAGACATACAGTAAGAAAGATGAATATAAAGGAAATCAGCATGTATGGTTGCATTGATACTTACCATGAATTTCTATTGCTAACATTTTGGTTTAATATTTAAGTTGGAGGACAATTCAGTACTGATGAAAGTGAGACATGAGTAGATCTCTTCAGCCTCACTGTGCTGGACACAGAGAATTTACATTCTCTGTGAAATTAATTTTACCGCACCATCCAGTCTGACTTCCACAAGTTTTGAGGACTCTGCTTCTTTGCTGTTCAAGAGTAGGCTGATGATCACACACAACTGTGTTAGGCTGAGCTGGCAAAATGCCAAGTACCCAACACAGAGAGTCAGAGATTTCCTCCCTGCCAAGAGAAAAGGGAAAGAAGCAGAGGGGGAAAACTACTTAAAACGTAAAATGGCAAGGGTTTTATATTTACACGGAAGAGAGAAAACCAAAAAAAAGCCCACAATATAATACATACATACTAATGTAAACTCCACATAAGTCACCCACCCAACAACACAGACCTGCACTATCTCAGCCCACAAAAACATCCCAAAAGACTCCCCCCAAAGGACACCTGGCAATAGAGGATAAAAAAACAATGATAAAAAAATGTTTACTTCCCAAATAAAACAGCTGTGAAGTGGTGGCAAGGCCTATCACAAGGCACAGTGATAGCATATTCACAGCATTAGCCATGAGGGGAACTGTCTGAAGCCCCTCCTACACCTGCTTTTATAGTTTCTATTATGTCAGATGATACTAAATATCTCTTTGGATGCTTAATTCAGGTGACGCTGGTCCTCTCTAATCCATGTAAGATTATCTGGGCCTGCTAAACTGAGGCTTAGCTAAAACTAAGGCCAAAACTACCACAACGACAAACTTTTCTCCTGAATACTCTGCACACAATATTCTGCTTGGCCGATTGAGCCTGTGAGTGGGCAGTTGGAGAAGAATAAAACACAGTGTGCTCTACACATTTTAGAAAGGTTTCATGCGCATTAAAAAGCAACCTAGAAAACACATGTTTATGCTATTCAGCTAATAAAATATTCAACTTTGCCACCATAAAGCTGTAGTAGTTCTGAGAATGGAATTATTCTCCTGCTCTTTCACTCAGCCCACATTTCATTCAATTACGATAATTTTTATGCAGGCAGAAATACAGAAGGTTGACAACTCAGTAATTTATAGGATGTGGTAGGCAGGAAAGTGCCTATTCTAAGACATGTAAAAAGATGATTTAAAATCCAGAATTATTCTTTAATTCTGGTTGGTTTGGGGGTTTGTTTGTTTGTGTTTTGGGTTTTTTCGGTTAGTCTGGAAAAGATGCCATCCAAAATAAAAGTAAGGGAATAGGAGATTCATGAATTTATCCCTCAGTCTCACTTGAGACTCAGATAAATTGGGGCCAGAACATGAATCATCTTTTAAAAAATCAAATTCACTTGAAAGTCTACAAACTCAACTTTGGTTTGGATGTCTCTGCTTGAAAAACCTTCTGTCGGATTGATGCAAGTTAATATTTTTTAAATTAGTAAAAGGCCAGGCAATAAAGTTCCTGGAACATTTTGCCAGCCTTAAATTGATGGGTTTCCTCTGTTTTCCAGCAATTCCCAATACCACACTGCTTCAATTCGTTTGGTTAAAAGGCATTTTTCTTGCTATAAATGCTTCACAATTGTGGAAATATCTGTAACTAAAACAAGATTACACATGATTGGTATTTATGGTCAGTCTTACAGTATTGGAAATTGAATTTCAAAGACCCAGACTTTCATAGTTGTTAAAGGTCTTTCTGTAGAAAAGGAGATTTGCTGACCGAAGTAATTCTCAACTGACAGCTGTTTAATAGCTCTAAGTCTAAGCCCTTTCCCAAAGGACAGATGTTTGCATCTTGAAAACCAGCACCACTACCAATAGTAGGAGTAAAGACTTTATACAGAAAGTCAAAATAGAAGACAATATAAAGGATAATGAATCACTGCAGCAATATGAGTGTTTTGAAAAGCACAACACAATCAACAGGTACAAGACAGTCATAACTGTCCCATACTCACCTTCCTCCAAAGCAATTCCCTGACACTTGCTAGTTTTCTTTGTATTCCCTCTTATGAGCTTACCTTCTGACAACATTAAAAGAGACAAATACTGGTAATACAAAAGCTATAAATAATATAAATTCAATTATATGTAATAAAGAATTGAGATAATATTATAAACTTTCTAGTTATATAAAAATATCAAATCCATCATTCAGTGGCCAAGAGCAAGGAGGGTGGGAATACAGTGACATGTGCCCATTAATATGGTCCAAATTTTGATATTTAGAGAGTGAAAAATATTCAGATGTCAGACTACATCAAACAAACAGGACTATTGGGAAGACAGCAGGCAGAATGGGTGTATCATCAGTTTGGATGCACTGCTAGGCCAAAGATATTGTCCGTTTTTTCACATAAATGTGTTTTCTTCTGTTTTTAATGTCCAGCTACAGGAAGAGTAGGCAAAAAACATATTCATTTATTGATAATACTTATAAGAGCACAGAATAGGTGTTGGTCTATGTACTGGAAAACTCACACCTTCAGAGAGTTTTCACAAAAATTGGCCAAGCTACCAGATCTGAGGGAGCTGGAAGCCTTGAAAAGAGAAATCTAAGCTGCAGATCTGTATATAGGCCATGAAGTACTGGAAGCATTCCTGGATTTTTCTGATACTTGGAATTTAGATAAAATTAGCAGCTGAATTCAATTATTTTTCTCCCCTGAATGTTCACTGCATAAGTCAGCTCATCTGTGTGACAGATATTGGTAGCTGGATGCTTTTGTCTCAACACAGTACACACAGGTAGTGAAAATGTCACACTCCAGAAACTCCCATTTGCAACTGTTAAGATCTCGTTTCCAAGAAGGTGAAAATACACAGCTGTTCCATATCACAAAAGCTTAATGCATAAGTTGCACTTAGCCCACTTAAAATTCGGATTATGTAGTTAGTCAAGAAAAAAAATAGAAATCAAATACAAGTAGAAAATCAACAGAACAAATTTGAATTACTGAAGATGGGTCCAGAGGAGGGGCATGAAGATGATTAGAAGGATGTAACACCACTTCTACAAGGAAAGAGTGGGAGAGTCCAGGCTGTTTAGACTGGAGAGTATAAGTCTCCAGGGAAACCTTGTAGCATGTTCTAGAACCAATAGGAGATTTATAAGAAAGATGCAGACAAAATTTTTAGCAGGGCCTATAGTGACAGGACAAGGGGTCATAGTGTTTTAAACTAAAAAAGCATAGGTTTGGACTAAAAATGAGGGGGAAAAAAATTATGAGTGCTGTGAAACACTGACACAGGTTGCCCAGAGAGGTGGTGGATCAGCTCTCCCTGGAAATATTCAAGTTTAAGGTGGACTGGGCTCTAAGCAACTTATGTAGGGATGGATTTTTGATATAATGTTTGTACCACTTGTCAATATTAGTGTTAAGAAAGGCAGATATATATAGACAGCAGGAAAATCTTAACTGTACTTACCTGTTTATTTTTGGGTTACTCTTCTATTTAAATAAAATCAATATGTGGCAGCAAGAGAACAAAGATGTGTAACCAATGCTGATGCCCAACAGTTAAATAATGGGCTTATGAGCAACATCTTCTTCACTGGTCAGAAAAACAAAGGTAAAATATTTATACCAGTTATTATAGTACATTTATTTCTTATAAACTGATATTTGTGAAGCTTATTTATTTTCATGTGCTGGAGACTCTAAACCCAGAAAATTATTGCCTATGAGTAGAACAGAGCTAAAAAATATTGTATTGTATGGCCAAACTTTGCGAACAAAGATCTGGGCAGGGCTCTCCCCACATGGGTGTGCCCTTCCAGCCTGCACAGTGGAATTTTTAGATGAGGCACAGCATGTACAGAACTGGCCCCACCGTTTAAGTCCTAAAGCCCATCTGCCACAGCTGAGCGAGCTTAGACAGTGACAGTGAAGTCCTCGGGACTCTCACGGCACCCGGTACTGACCGGGGCTGACCCTGCTGAGCATCCGAGATCTGACGGGATGGGATGGCAGGGAGGCTTGAACTGCCAGGGAATGGTCCTCAACAGAGACTCAATCTCAGGTCCTTGGGATTCAGAGTCCAGAGTGCTCTCCATTACATAGGAGGAAATATAAAAGAACAAACAGACAACAAAGAACAAACACCAAAAAAAAAAAAAAAAAACACCAAAAAATACCCAAACAAAAACCCCCACAGTTAGCACTTTGGTTTGCTATTAATGTATTATTTTAGGGTCATACATGAGTATCCAAGCCACTTTATACTGTGCTTATTTTGACATGCAGTCTTCTTGCATACAACTACATGATCTTTGAACAAATCAATTTTAAGGTACATAACCTTAAGACTTCACATGAAGATGCAAGCAACTGGAGAACCTAAATACATACTATTAGCAAGAGGAAAAGCTTGTAAGGACAAGAATGCATGTCAGTTTTATCCACTGATTCTTGCACTGTCTGTTATTGATATTTTAAAAGCTGAATGAGAACATGGTAGCTTCTGGTGTTGGTTTTCAATGCACTCATTCCTTACTTTCCTAAACAGCTTTTCACATCTCAGTGCAAAAGAATTCCCTTTTTTCTCTACAAATCCAATAGTGAACTGAAAGACTGATATGAAGCTCAATGTTTCCAACCAGGTGTAAGACAACAGGCAACTTTACTATTATTTGCTTTTGGACTAATAGCAGATATGTTAAAGTTGGTTTAGGGGCTGAAGAATAGCCAGTTTATCCTGCTTCTCAGAAAGACCCAGAAGCTAAAAAATTTAATCACTTTCACAATCACTTCCTACCCCTGAACAGACATAACACACATCTAACTAGATCCTCCACACTAGCATTTTCCATAAAAGCAAAATAACTCCAAAAAGTAAACAGATGGAGTTGTTTTCATGCCCTCCACCAAAAGACTAGATAGGAAGGGGTATAATTTTCACACCATTTTCCTGTTATTAAGTATGACAAAATACAACAATTAAGATGAATGTCAATGCCTCTAAAAGGATTTGTGCAGGTGAAAAGAATCATGTGACTTCAGTTAATCTATGAATCTGCCTTAGGGCATAGTTCACATTAAGCTCCATGCTCTAATATTCCCTCATATCTTATTTTGAATCCTGTAGAGCATGTACATCATGCACTTTTGTCTTCTTTCCTCATTCACATGAACATATGCTTCTTTACATTTTGGCAGTACTTCAAATAGGATCACTTGAAAAAGACTTAATGACTTTAACCTTCCAAAAAATACACTGTCTCTTCAAAATTTGGAACAATTTCTCTAATATTGACAAGGACTTCTGATAGCCAGACCAGTAATCTATATAGATCATTATTTTTTCAGGTTTAAAAAAAAATAAATAAAAATTTGTCCCAAACTCCCACACATATGCCTGGAACATAAAAGGATATTGTTGTTCTTAACAGAAATTCTTCTACATGTCTAAAAATCATCATCTTAGAGCAGCTTTTATCTTTACCATCAACATTAATTCTTTCGAAAAATTTTCCATTAACCACCAGAAAAAGCAACAATACTGAAAATAGCTCAAACAAATTCTGACTTTTAGATGGTAACAAGTTGTATAAAATAAGCAGCTTCAAAGTACAGGTACAAATTAAATTAGCAAATAAATTAAAAAAGATTGGTGACTGAAACAAAGGTAAGAAAGCTTTTCCATACTGCACTCAAAAACTACAAGTTAAGTTTACAATAAGTAAAAGGTGACACCAGTATTTGTAACCCTTGTAACTTTAAAAAAAAATCAACCCAACCAACCAACCAAAAAACCAAAAAACCAAAAAAAATAAAACCAAACCCCAACCAGTTCCAAGTTAAAAGACCCTTGGATCTATCTCTGCTAGTACTTTTGTGGAAACCCACCAAACTCTTGTAATGTACATGGTAGTAGAGTACATAGCTGCAGTGATGTTAAAGCATAATTTTGCTCCCTATACATCAATGAAACTTTTATATTTTATCTTTCATCTGGAGTCTTATAGTCTTCTTGTCAAACTGGAGCAGGAGAACTGCACTCAAAAATAATGCAGGCATGTTCAGAGTTACTTCTGTTTTTACTCATTATGGCCAGGAATCAAGAGCTAACATGGTCTTTAGCAGGAAAACTGGAGGCAGAATATTTGCTGCAAAGAACAGTATTTTCCCTCTGATTGAGAAAAGAAATTAATAACAAATGGAGACAGACACATTGACCAATATCTCTGTTTCTGTATATATAGTGAAAAGGCTATTCTCCAACAGATTTGTAATTAGCAAGATTTTTTTCTCAGTCTGTTTAAAATACAAAGCAGCATTCAGGAAACAAGAAAATATTGTATCCCTTATCAGATATTTAAATCTTTTTTAAAAATCCCTTGATTTTTAAAGCTTTGGAACTGTTATGGGTTTAGCTAGGTGGGCCTAAATTGAGGCTTTCAAGTTCAGACCAGGCCTGGGATTGTCAGCTGATTTGAGCTGAGCTGGGCTAGCTAACAGCTGACTTCTTCTAGCCAATAATATTGTATTCCATACCATATTACATCATCTCAAAAGGAGTAAAATCCAGTGTGTGGGAGTGGCTTGGGCAGTTGCTTCACAGCTGTGGTCCCAGCAGGACACACCATGCCATGCCAGGAGGGATGGGAAGGCCCAAGCCCAGAGCACCGGCTTACCATCATGTTATCTTAGGGAAGTAAGGTGTTTGTTCTTAGCTCTTCTCTCTGCTTAAGTCTGCCTCTGGAGAATTGACTTCTCCAAAGTGATTTGTAGTTAAAATGGTAGAATTTGTGTTTACTGGGAAGTGCGAAGTTATTTCTTGCTATATATAACTTTTGTAAGTGTGTGTTAAATTGTAGTTTTCCCTTAATTTTCTCTTTTCTGTATAAATACATATAGTTAGTTTCAGCATAAACCTGGTTTAGAGGGGTTTTTTCCTCTCCCTCTTCTTTTTCCCTTAGCTGGTTGAGGGGAAGAGGAACCCTTTCTCTCTATCTTGGACACTTGGCATTTTGCCAGCTCAACCCAAGACAGGAACCAACCCTCTTTTCTTCCACAAACTGCAGTGGATTACTGGCAAAAATGCAGCACACATCTCCTCCTCTTTGTCGTTTCATACATGCCTGCAAGTCCAGATATTCCTCTGTATTTCCGTTCCTGCACACTAAACCTCATTCCCATTAATAAAGGAGCTACAAAGCAGTTACTTACCATCCCTCCCACCACTGCTTCTCAAATGGTCTGCTAGTCATCTGATCTCTTCCTTCTCAAGTGGGTTTTTTTTCAAGAAAATCCTTCAAGGTTCAGAAGTCAACACACAAATAAAAGTAAAAGAGCAGAGGCTTTAAGGTCTGAGAGAAAATTAAAGAGAAAAAGAAGGAAAAATCAGTCAGCATCACTACGATCTCATTTGTAAATGTGTGCAATGACTTTGTCAGTAGATGTTCATCTTTCTGAGTGCAAGTTTTCTTACATATTTTTCACCTGAACTCTGGATGACCTACTGAGGTCTAGAATAAACCTTAGCAGAGTACATCTGTCCTCATTTTCCTACATATTTCTACTAGGAGATATAAAAATGATAAACGCCTAATAGTGCTTTAAATATATTTATTGAAATTGAAGCTGATTCTGATGCAGCATTTCACAGAGTCACCAATATCTCAGCTCCTGGGAAAACACAGTAAGAGCTAGGCCTGGAGCTGAGTGGCTAAAAATGGCAAATTTTTGTAACAAAACCTTCCTACAAGCCTTCTATTCATTCCTGTTCCTATTACAGAGCACCTACTTTGAATTATCACCTCCAAGAACATAATCTTTTCCTCATTTTTGCCTCCTTTGTTCTTTCTCAGAAAAATAAATTCAAAAGTGAAGCCTTGAAATCATGGAGAATGATTTTCTTCTTATTTCCCAATACACTGGGATATAGGGATTGCTTCCACTGCTTGCAGTGAGGTAGAGAGCACCTCTGAAATCTCCCACTCCTCAAGATTTCCCTCTGTAGAGTGTTGTTTATACTCATGTATGGGACTCCAGAAAGGTAATCACTGTGTTTCACAATACTCTGCAATGTTTTTAAGGAGACGGATATAAATTTCAACTTCCTCTCACAACTGAGTTATTTGAATCTATGTATTTTATGTCCCCACCCAGAGTGGGTTGCTGCACAAAAGGAGAGCTGTTCCCACCATGTTTGTATATGTAATTAATTCTCCCTTACAGTGGCATTCATGTCTTCTCCCTTTTGACATCACTCCTGTTTAAATTCATCTGCCTGTCTGTCTGCCCCCTGTCACCCCTTTATGTAACTTACTAGTACAAATAATCATATTTAAAAAAAAAATTTTAAACAGGGTGCAATTTTGTTGTTGTTGTGTTGCTGTTGTTTTAGTCTAAACTTCTGTATTCTTCAAGAAACTTACTTTGTATAGTCCAGAATATTTTTTCTGAAAAATATTTTTCCTTCATTGGAAAGTGTTGGGGAAAGGGTGCATTGCGAGAGGGTTCTTCGTGCCCTCGCCGGCCCACCCCACACGGTACCCTCGGGTTCGGCGCCAGATATCAAGGTGTGTTCTCATAGAGATATAGCCTTGACTCCAATGGTTAAAAACAGGAACGTTCAACTTTATTGGGGGGTAAACAGGTTCTTATTTTGGGGAGAACATGAGGACAATAACAAATTCTGATAGGGTAAAGGCCGCTGTCCACGCGGCAGCAGTGTGCTTTAATTGGTGGAAAGGCTGGTGTCCACGAGGCAGTCAGCACGCCCCTGGCGCCGCCGAGGCTGTGTTTTTCCCGGGATCTGAGGTTGTTTACCCCCTTTCAGGCTGCCTCAAGGTTACGGTGACCTTGCCTGCCTGTCAGCCCCTAGATCATGGGTTGTGCATGCAGCACTCAGGCCAAACCTCCCCTACAGGAAATATTTTATTTTCCTGTATTCATTCAGAATGCTCAAAATTACTATTAATCAAGTCAGGCTAAAGCCCCGGTGTATACCAACAAATGTAATGAAATTCACAGCTATAAAACTGCAAATGTGAAAGACATGACTAACATAAGAAAAAACTTAAATGAACAGAGAGCATAGTTGGTAGGAATATCAGAGTAATGAAACAGCATTCCTCAGGAGGTATTTAGCTATAGTACTTACACCTAGTCACCAGTTTAATCAAGTGGGAGCTGTACACACACAGCAGAAGGCTAAAAGCTGCTGTGATGTTGATAACATCACAAGGGGCAGTGACAAAGAGGATAAAAATCAATAGAAAAATGTTGCAGATGAAGTTGCCAACTTAAAAATCAATGAAGCTTAATGACAATGATCAATGTAATATTATTGCATCATTAAAAAGTAGTTTTCTGAAGTCCATGGGAAGACATTGATAACTATGAAATTCCAGCAGAAACCAAGCAGGAAAAAAATTCCTTGACCTCTCTAAAATTTCTCAACTAGTCTCATCACTGCTGACATAAATTTTTCAGGTCACATACACAAATCCAAGCTCTGTTTCACTCAGTATAGCTAGTGGCATCTAGTTATGATATGCGTCTAATATAATCACCTAATGCTATATTAAAAAAATCTTTTTCTTAAAAAAAATGAGCCACTACATTGCACTTTAAAAAGAAAATTATACTAACAGTCAGAACAAAAATACTCAAATCTTCCCAAGCCTAAATTATAGAAGTTACAAAATCATTAGTCTCCTCAAAAGCATCAAAGCCTCTCAGCAAAGTTCTTTGTCAGTGATTTTATGTCACATTTACTACTACTACTGTAAAGCATCAGGACCTTAGAGTATAACATCCTTACCCAACTGAGGAACAGCTGAAGAATGTACCATTTGCTTAAGAGAGCAAGTAAAAGTGCCTGACTTACACATAATATTAATATTCAACCCACAACATGAGAAGTCAGTGAAGAAAGTATTTTATACTTGAAGGTTAACAAGGCCAAAGGACTTCAGGGGACAAATAATTTCACAGGAGAATCAATTGTTGAGGTAGACATAACAGAATAAAACCACTTACATAGCCTTTTGTTTAACCTTTCCAAGCACTTTGGAAATCTCTTCAATTCTTCCTGTCTGAGACAGATTTTACATGCAGATTTTAAAAGAGACTTGCCAAATTCTTCAGTAATTCCAGACACTGATGTCTCTAGGTATTTGAAATTATTCATAATTTGTAATACAGATTTCAGTTATTTTACTCAGCTCTGCAGCCAGAATTTTATTAACTTTACTGTCTCACTCAGATGAATGAAATACTACCCACTAGTAAACATTTCCTTTTTTCCTACAATCATTGAATTAACAGTGCAGAAATTGCTATAAGTGGTTCTTTCTATTGCCCTGGTTCAGAAAATATCTCTCACAACTCAATGGATAATTTCTTGGATATTGGTGCTGGCTTTAGCAAATCCGCTGTATCCTTTCCCCCCTGTTTTCAGAGATATTTTCTGGATCCTGCTGTAGACCAGACAGAGTGCACTTACTAGCAGTCACCCAAGTATTACAGTAATTCCTCCTTTGCATCCCTTGCAATGGCCCCATTTTATCAATAGATATATTTAATAATGAAATTACAACCTGCTCATAGGAAAAGTCTTTCTTCTCATTGCCAGCTAATATACTAATAGCTTTCACTTTCTGAGTATTAGGTATTCATGGCTTTACTCATCAGTAAAACTATTCTTATTTAGTAGTTCTAGACCTTAAAAATACAGCTGCAGTGAACCTACTCCTTTGGAACATATTAAGGGTAGTAAGGAGCCATAAGGGAAGGAAGTTTTAACTTATGTACTGAGTTATTTGCATAAATCAAAACCTAAAACACTCTTGCCTGACAGTATTACTTTTATAATCAGTAAAAGGACTCAAGAGAATACATTAGACATCTCTTCAGAGTATCAAAAAAAAAAGCATTAACTCCTGCAAAGAAGCACAGGGATAAGAATGAAGGAATTTATTTCAGTGCAAAAGCTGAATTGTTTCTTTAAAATACTAAGCCCTTGAGAGAGAACAGAAAATTAACATTTGAACCATGGCAACTTAAAATGCTCTCCTATAAATCTGAAGGCACAAATACACTATTTCCTTAGTGTGAAAAAATAACCATATAGAGAAAATATTTTCAAACAATATTAAAAAACAAGCTTTAATGTTAATGATCTGGATCCAGTCATACTCAAAAGAAAAGCTACAAAATAGCATAATTATTCAAGCAATGCCATAGAAGTAAACTTATGCAAAATTAATGACAATAAATAAAACTATATAGAAAGAGACCATACCACTACATACATATGCCAGATCACATATTCAAATGTCCTTGATTAGTTAAATAAATAAAGAGGCCATAGCTCAGATGACATCACAAATGAAAAATACAACAGGATTAAAAAAGGATATTGCAAACAATTTATAAAGAAAGAAATCACAAAACTAATCACTTATCCGAAGTCAATTTAAAAGTGTTTTCCACCATCCACAAGACAACAAAAGTGATAAACCCATGAAAGATATAGAGTAAAAAATAAATAAATACATTAAAATAAATACAGGAATCTTAAAAAAGCAAAGAGAGCTTTGGTAGAAATAAATTGTTGGCTGATGTCAACAAGACTTGACAGCTTTCCTCAGGAGAATTTTTTTCATCCTAAGTCCTTTAATAACAGTACAGGTTTTTGTTTTCCACAGACTTGTATTTTTAATATAGGGCTTTTTCTAACATCTCATCTTCTTCTAGCATTTTAGCTTTAATCAATATCTTTAAAGGACAGATTTTGCAGAGCTTTTCTTGAATATCTTCACCTCCTAATAGATGGAATAAGTTATCTGATCTTGCTTTTACTTGGTGGTGACAGGCTATTTACTCGATGGGAAGTCAGAAATATTTCTAGTTCAAACTGTGTTTGAAATCCTTTCCCACTAAATCTTTCACTAGCAAGCTGAACAATTTGATATAACTTATACTCACCTTTTTCCTCTTATACTGCTATTCTTCAGTAGTTCAAGAGAGACTTTGCAAGAATTAGACTCAGTCCATCTCAAATAAAAACTGCACTTTTAAAGGAGAGCAAAAAAGACATGCGCATGACTTCTTATAGTAAACTTGAAGAAGGCACTGCATTTTATAGTAGAAAAGACTCCTACAGGTGTTTCTTCTCTGAGATCAGTATTATTAGGGGACAATTATATAAGTTATATAACTATGAATCAAAATAGAGAGATCAGACCATTTTTCATTGGTGTATCATTTCTCTGCATCATAAACCTCTGTTCATTTTAAATATAAATGAACTGTCTTTTTTGGTTTGTTGGTTGGGTGAGTTTTTGTGTCTTTTAAACTAAACGTGAAGTAGTGGAAAGGAAATATTCATGAAGTAAACAGTGTCTAATGGAAATAAAAGAGCAAGAGAGGAAACACACTTTAGGCTAAAGTATATGAGGATGAAATCTGTGTTTTCATAAACACCGTGTAGTCTCTGCACAAACATATTGTGGTAATGGTTCATCAAATGCTTATGTGCATGAGGAATTCCTACCAGATATAACAATTCCTACATGAAAACCACTGACTTCTTTGGAAAGAAAACCATCACCAAATTGAGATGTAGTGCTTAAACACAGGGGATGGCGGCGGCAGGGGTGGCGGCGGGGAAGATAATAAGCTCTGCTATGAGTATTGGGTCAACATTTCAATAGCTTTTTAGCAAGTGCTAAAGAACTGAAGCAGACCGAGCAAACAAAAATATCAAGAAAGACAAACACCATTAACTTGACTTGAACTTCATTTGCAGAGAGAATACTGTTATCCTGGTTCTGATAGATTATGGGCAGAAACTTAGGCCTCTATCCAGTCCATCCCTAATTAACAGGCTTCAGATATTTCTCAGCTGAAACGTTTCTTGTTGCTGTGACCAATAGATGAGTATATAATCTATTAGGAAAAAAACAATTGCCTTTAGAATCACTTGAAGAAAACAATTCCTTCATCAGTAGGTATGTAAGTCAGTACCCATACGGGACCTTAAGTCACAGCTATATACAGAGAAACCATTTGACTTGTTCAATATTATCTGCTGTCTTTCCAAGGATTTTTTTGTGCTTTTTTCTTTAACAGTGGTTGAGTGCTCTGATTTAATTCAGTATTTTTAATATGTATTTGGTATCAAATGTTTACTTTTGCAACAGTCAGTTGCAATTATTTTATCCATTCCATAAAATCTTAATGGCATATCTTCATTCTTATTAATTTATTAGTGGGACTTTGTGTATTAGTCTTATTCATGACAAACAGGTCATAGGTAAGACACCACAGTTCTAAAGCCCCTGAGTAGAGATTGCAGCTGTTTAGCAGCACAAAGTGCTTTCCTTCCTTTCCTGCATTATGTATCAGGCACATAAATAGCCTCCAAAATCAACAGGTTGACTATTCAGCTTGGGGTTTGTGCAGTTGGATGATACATCATGAATACATAATTACCAGGTTTTGACAGATGAATGCAATCAGTAAATATTTCTCTCCGTTTGTGCATACCTTCCATCGGAGGGAACAAGATGAAACAATATGCTGCCACTTTCCACAGCTCTCAATATGAAGTGAGCAAGCACCCTGTGGTGACAGCAGCTGCTGCTCTCGGCTGTAATGGGTATACACTTGGAAACATTGTTAGGAGACAGGACTAAATCTGTGATCTCTAAAATTTTTACATTTTCAAGTGCACATTACCTTGTTCCACCAAAGACCTGTTAGGAGTCTTAAAAAACTGTTATCCTGGCCCTCTACAAACAGATCACCTTTACATTTGCACTGTTGTGCTCACAAGGAGTACTTTTATCAGTTCCACTACATTTATAAGTGTTGAAAAGAGAACTAGACTTCAGCAATTGGGTCCTCTAAAAAATACTCTAATCCTCATTTTATTAAAAATTGCCAAGGAGAAGGTATACCCATGAGATAAAGTGCAGTTATGTCTCAAACACAGAGTAGCTCCATCACAATGCTAACTGGAGAGAGCAACACACACACGCTACTCCCAAAGCTGTCTCCCCTGCTTCTGTCTCAGGCATTTTTCAGGACTGACTCCACTGTGTTGGAGCACCTTCACCACTTCTTTTGTTATATAGTAACATTACATTTCATTTGCACCTCATAACCTTAGTTTTCTTGATGATATGTTAAGTTTGTCTTCCAAATTCCCCTACAATAAACAGTCTTCTGTATAAACTTCTACGCTTTGCCAAATCTTTGGTTTCATTTGGAAGACTCCCTGGACACAAATAATGCTGAATAAAGAGCAGTGAAATCTCTGTTTACTGAAGGATATTATCTAAAAAAAACCCTGCAGATTGACTAAACATTCTATTACTCAGGAAACAATGGGTACATATCAGTGAAGCTGATTCTCTTTTTTTATATATTTTTTATTATCTGCATTTTCAGTCACTTCACACATTTTGCTTGTAAAAAAGGGATTCCACTTGAAATGTTAGCTGGTTTCACCAAAATTAGGTGGCTGCAAGATCCCAAAAGCTGGTTTTGAAAGCCTCCAGCATCACAACACAGACCTTAATTTAAGTCTTGTTTACTGACTTGGTCACTGTGAGCAAAACACACTTCTTCCACTCCCTTGGGAAAGAGACTCATAAAAACATGGTTTAAAAAACAGCATAGCCATCTTACAAAAGATAACTGGCAAATGTAAGAGCACCAGGGAGACTAAGCTCCAATGGCGGGGCAGGGGGAGGGGGGGTGTGTGTGAGAATTAGATAGAAGGTTTAAAGAGCTTAAAGACGGATTGGAAATTTTCATTTGTCTTCATTTGTACAAAATTGCACCAGGAATAAACAATGCAAACCCTCTCAGCCATACTCTGACTGTACATGTTACAGTAAGGCAGCTTAAGTTTTCCTCCGTGTGTTCTTCTTTTTACCTAATCAATTCTGACTCACTTATTTAATGATGTGAAATACACACATTTCTTTATCAACTCATTTTGCAAAATATTCTGCCTAATTAATCTCTCTCTAACACTACCTATTACTTTGTCTCTGTTTTTAACCACAAGTTTTCACAGCTAACTTACAAGAAGATGACAAGGGCAATTATCATTAAAACAGAGCAGAACAAAGCTATGGTAATGAGAAGAACTATAGTTCATTCACTGAGCTTCTGGCAGTGATGAAAGGAGTAAACTAAGCCTACCTTTATTTTAGAGATAACAAAGCAATTACAGCATGTAAAGTAATACAGAGAAAATAATAATTTACTGGAAAACCGAGAGAACAGCAAGCTCTGAAAAAAATACAAAGGAAGCCAACTTGTATAAAGAATAATTCATTACATCAAAATTATTATGAATAAGTGACATATAAGAAGTGTTGGGATGCATAGCAAATAAAACACTGTTTCAAAAAGAAATGCTGTTAACTGGGGGGGCAATGAGGGACCCAAAACAACAAAACCAGAACAGAACAAAACAAAACATAAGGGGGAGGGAAAAAAAACAAGAAGGAATAGAAATTATTTGCTGAATCCTGCAAAGGAAGACTGTGCTTTGTTATCACAAGATTTATCCATAGAAAGCAAAAGGCTATTTAAGTAGGGGAAACACCACAGTCCAGGGGCAACCCATATCCAAGGAAAAGACACATAACTTTAGCATGCTGCACTCTGGGCACTTTGGCAGGCTGATGCAGATCGATATATATAAAGATACTATTACACTCGCTCTATAGTTGGCATTCAGGATCTGTCAGAAAGTTGAAGTTGTTTCTTTCTTTCTGCTCCACAGTGCTTTTCAATGAAGATCAGGAATGGAAAACTTCACAGCATATGAGCTGGTATGATCGGATAGGGCTCAGATGTTGCCCCTCCTGAAAACTGGCCACCCACAGGCACCTCTACCAGATGGAGATGCTGGCAATAAAAAGTGACTGCACATCATGTAATCTTGGCTTCTGATTTCAGCAATTTGGTTATTCTTAGGAACAGCAAACAGGTAAGGGAAAGCCGTAGTTAGGAAAAAGCTCCTACACAAGAAACTCACTCAGATTAATCTGAAAGCCATGAAATGCCACACTAAAATCCAATATTTCCTAGGCTCATGTTTTGCTGGCACGGAATGACTTTAAAACAAATTAAAAACATGCAAGAAGAAATCTGAGGCTCAAAAAGAACAAGCAACTTCCTCAGACTCATGCAGGGAGTGACCAACAGAGCCTCAGGTCCATCCTGTGCAGGTTCAGTCTAGTGCCCTACTCTGCATCCTCTTCAACTGGTTTTGTGGCAATCTCTCTTGGAGTTTCAATATCTTTCAAAGTAAGACATCATTTGATTGCCTTCTTCTACATTAGAGTTGCCCGGTTTTGTCTACAGGGAATTTCCTAAGTACTCCAAGAAGGTCAGTGATACCTTCAACAGAAGACAGATGACATAGATGCTTATCTTTCCTTATCTCCCTGGCACACAGTTTAGGATGAACAGCTACAGACAAAAGCAACACTAACTCTGTATTCTAGGCTAAGGAACTGAGGCTTTAAACGGTACCCCAGCAGATTAGGGAAAGGAATAAGTGCCAAGTGACCTGGGTTCCCACCCTCTTTCTGAACTTGTTTTATTGCAGAGCATAACCTCTATGAATCTCAATTTTCTCACTTGAAAAAGTCAGATAATTATGCCTCTGTACCTCACAGGAACTCCGTGAAGTTTAAATTAATAATGTTTGCCAAGTGCTATGTAAGTGCAAAAAATTATTAAAATCACTCAGTATTAAAAAGGGGACCAGAGTCCAAGGTTTTATGGCTTTTGGCCCCACACATATATAACACACAAGACTTTCCACTCAAGTAGTTGCATTAAATAAATCCAGGGTTTAAGTTCTTTACAATTTAGTATGTGAAATATCTAGACAGTCATTCATCCCAAAATTGATTTCTACAAAACACAAACATTTTTACAAAGCAAAATTGTGGGGGTTTGAGCTGCCTAATTACCCACTAAGATATTTTCTATGAGGTTGAATAAGAATTTTCCTCCAGCAGTTCTATCCAATAAGCAAATTATTTCTTCAAAGATGTTAAAAAGAATAAAATTTGATGAAGAAAAGTATAACTCTTACAAGAATGTAAAGATTGAAGCTTGTTTATTTACAAACTATTTTAGAAATATATCACCCTTTTTTTTTTTTTAGTTCAAAAAATGTTGGTTTTCATTGGGTGGAAAAAACAATACAGGGTTTTTTTCTGTGTTTATATTCATGGAACAACTTAGGAAAAAATCCAGCTCATTAACAATCCTTAAATTCAAATGAAGCCATTATAGAGAGATTTTAAACATGGTCTAAACATGCCTTTAATAAAATCTTGGCACACTCATTTGGGAGGGTCTCTGGGAA
Source organism: Poliocrania exsul (assembly GCA_035041345.1). NCBI lineage: Eukaryota > Metazoa > Chordata > Aves > Passeriformes > Thamnophilidae > Poliocrania > Poliocrania exsul. The sequence goes on along the minus strand of JAWWLZ010000094.1, from coordinate 16,551,260 downwards.
ACACAAAGAACAAGAGCAATTTGTCAGTTCAAATTGGCTCACTGCTACAGGGAGGTACCGTAGGTAGCTTTAGTGTTACAAGATAACGTGATGAAATCAGTTATTTCCGTATGCTTTCCCTTCCAGATACATTCAATGACAAGGAATTGTTCTCTGCAATACAATTTAAGAACTGACAAAATGTTTCTTAATATCCCTTCCAGTAACACTAAGAACAAAGTTGTCCAAAACTTATTTTATTCAGTTCATTCCTTTCCTAGGGCTAGGTAGGGGAGAGAAATCTTGAGTAAAAAAAAATCTCTCATGGACAATGGATAATAATTTAAAACAATAACTCACTGTAATATGTTTTCCAGCCCACAGAAATCCAGTAAAATTTGCAAATGTCAGACACCCAGCAGAAAATTTCTGCAGGATAAATTAATTTCATATTTTAACATTTCTTTTAAAGAAATAGGAAGCATTACATCAAGTTCACATATGAGATTACCCTTGGAACTTCACCCAGACTCTGTAATATGCAAACTCAGGCTTTCTTTTAACCACCTTGTCTGCCATGGAACAATACGTGACAATGACTTTAAAATAAAAGATTTTTTTTTTGTTTCCTTTGTTTGTTTGTTTGCTTGCTTGAGTTTTTTGGGTGGGTAGGCCACCATGAGGTTTAAGTGTTGCTTTCCCCACCTCTCAATGGTATTCATAGTTACAGTTTTAATTTTGAAGTTAAAGGATCATAAAAACAAAACAAGAAAACAAGAAAACAAACAAAATCACAATAAAACCCCAACAATCCCTCCCCAAACAAAATCAACCAAATGACCAAAACAAACAAACAAACAAATAAACAAAAACACAAACAAGACTGGCATTGAACAGGTCTATGATATTTCCTCAGAAACAGGAAATGTGAAGTCGCAAAAGAAATCACAACTGTAGTGTTAAAGTATATGCATACTTTTTTAGGTAAGACAGCTAGTTATGAAAATTTCTGACACCACTGTAAAATCTAGTTTTGCATTACTTTCATTTGCATAATCATGGAATGTTAAGGGTTGGAATAGACCTCAAAGATCATCTAGCCCCAGTGCTCTCTGCCAAGGGCAGGGACACTTCCCACTAGACCAGATTGCTCAAGGTCTTATCCAACCTGCCCTTGAACACTGCCATGTTTGGAGCATCCACGGCCTCTCTGGGCAACCTCTTCTAGTGCCTCACCACTCTCATATTAAAGAATTTTTCCTTGATAACTGGCCTAAATTTCCCCTCTTCTAGCTTATACCCCTTACTCCCTGTCTTATCTCTACAGTTCCTGAAGAATAGTCCCTCTCCAGCTTCCCTGTAGGCCCCTTCAGATACTGGAAGGTTGCCATGTGGTCTCCACAAGCTTCTCAGCTCTGGGCTGAATAGTCCCAACTTTCTCAGCTTATCTTCAGAGAAGAAGTGCTCCAGTTTCCTTTTCAAATTTGTGGCCCTCCTCTGAACTTGCTCCAACATTTCCATGTCCTTATGTTGGGGGCATCAGAACTGGTCACAGTATCCAGGAGGTAATTCTCACTAGAGCAGCGTAGAGGGGGAGAATCACCTCCTTTGACCTGCTGTCCACATTCCTTTTGATGTAGCCCAGCGTTCTGTTTACTTGCTGGGCTGGGAGTGCACACTGCTGACTTACATTGAGTTTTCCTTCAACCATCAACCCCAAGTCCTTCTCATCAGGGCTGCCCTCAGTCAACCCTCTGCACAACCTGTAGGTGTGTCTGGGTTTGCCCTTACTGAAGTGTAGAACCTTGCACTTTGATTTACTAAATCTAAAATAATATTTTATATTGTTAATAAATATTTAAATGAAATACTCCATCTGGAAAAACAATACTGTTATGAGTACTATTGAGCTTCAATGTCTACTTGAAAAATGTAGAGAAATTATGTTACCCTGGACCATGCTCTTTCACCAATAGTTTTATAAATGCATCAGTAGCTGCTGGGGCAGAGCAGTAATTAATTTGAAAGTGACAATGTAAAAATACACATTTTGACTAGAACCAAGTAAGTTTTTTTCACTTCTGTACAGGAAGGAAAATACTGCCAGCCTTGTAGCCAGATTTTCCTTGCTGGTGGAGTATAAAACAATAATAGTATTTATGAAGCTGGAAGAAAGGATGCTAATTTAAAGTGAAACTTTTCATCCATCTTTGAAACAGAGTTTCTGATGAAGACAGCAATTTGAAGTTGTTTTGGCTTGCTGGAGTAAAATCATTAGAAGAAGTATCTTATATATTTATGGTTATGGATAATAAACATGATAAAAAGGTTTAACTTCATATTTCTGTTTGCTTTGTAAGCCATATTGGAAAGTTCTCAACCATAAAACCCACAGAGTCCTCAGCCTTTCCAGACTGACAATGAATTAACATATTTCCCACAACATAGCTACCCCTTAATAGGCAGAATGACCTGTTTCTGAAGTGATGAGAGAAGAGAATCATTTAAGGTCTATCTGATTAACCAGATCCTTTACAGGGAATATGTTTTATCAGCTGAAGAGTTGGAATGAAATTCAAAACTCCTTATTGCACTTTTTTCTTGCTGAACTTCTCTGATTTCATCCCCAAACAGGTATATTTCAACTCTGAAAGGTGAATGTAAATTATTTTGATAATGTCACCATAAAATAAAAGCTACATGCTTTAAATCAGCTTGAAAATAAAAGGAATTGAAAATAAAAGGAATTGCCACATACAGAGATGCCTGACATGTTGTGCACATCACTCTATTAGTCCCAGGGAAGCTGTATCTTTAAACGAGAAAGTGTTTCAGTTTCCATGCATTGTCTGGTTCCTGTCTCCTTCCACATTCCGTATGTCAGCTCTGTAACTATTGCTTGAGCTAATCTAAAAGAAATAACCTACCTATTCAGAAGTCTGAACATTTCACTTAAGATTACATTTCTTCGTTTCCATGTCAGGAGCGATAAGCAAAACCCAATACCCTGAGGAGAGAAATGATAATTCAAAGAGAAAGAAAATACTCTTGACATTTTAACAATAACAAGTTATTAATATAATTCACTTCGGTTGAAAGAAAGCAGAATACATTTACAATGCAACTGAATAAAGGTTAAATGTATTTTGTGTTTCTCTCTGCATTAAATATAAATATCTGTCATATCAAATCCTAGACTATTTGTAAGCACCCTCTTAAAATCTGTTTCTAGCAGAAAGGAAAGCAATTTAAAATACTATTTTTACTAATGACAAAATCCAAATCAAGCAAACTCTGTATAGAATATCTTAAGAAATCTAACATAACTATTACTGGCAGAGCTCTCCACACATTTGGAACATCACAGTCTCTTTAATACAAATGTTACTATTAAGATACAGTACCCTTGCAGCAGCTCACTTAGGGCTAGTTTCCCAAAACAATGTAAAGCAGAGCTGTGTCTTCCTTTTACTTGCTTGTTTCATGTTATGCCTTCCTTATTCCACTCTATTAAAACCATGTATTTTTGCATAAGAAAATATTTAACCAAGAAAAACAGCACTATAGATTTAC
>JAWWLZ010000094.1:16499540-16510653 GCA_035041345.1 Poliocrania exsul | reverse complement strand
GGGGGCGGGGGAGGGGAGGGGAGGGGTGTGGAGTAAAAATATGAAGGGGGAAAGAAGAAAAATACATGGCTCCAAAAAACCCAAGCATCAAAAGAGAAAGAACACCATATAATCATTTAAACCACTCAAGACTAAATTGGAGGGCAGTTTTAACTAGTTCAAACTGGCATAATCATTCCCAAGTTTCACAACTTACATAGTAATTTTTGAAATTATTATATAAAAATATCTCTTTAATATATAGACTGTATAATGCCATATACTTAAAATGTTGTGTGTTTATTTGCATTGGAAAGGTCTTTTGAGACTAAGTATAAGATGGAAGACAAGGAGACGCTTGTCTCCAGAATACGGACAATCATGGAGTGTAACTTGGAACAGAGGTGAAGTTGTGAAGTGAAAAGAGAAGGCAACAGATAAAGACAATCTATTCTTGTAAATGTTGTTTTGACTTTTGAGTCATAAAAACTGGAGGAAAGCAGTGAAATTACCCTCCCAGAATCCAAGAAGCAAAAAAAAAATCCCTTAACTGTGAAACATGAACTGCTGACTAGTTACTTCAACATCTATGTGTGGTAAGGCTATAGAAATCTTCAGAATATATTTGGAATGAAAATATAAACACTGATATGTGCATGGGACACTGAGACTTTGTTTATTCATAAAGTTTGCTCTCTCTACTTGTCATGAGCAAAGTTTGATTAAATGAATTTCCTGAGAGACAGTTTGCTGGGGGAATTTTGACAGTTCCCACTTAAGTTTTCTTTAAACCCTTCAGAGAAACATCAGTTAGAAAAAGCTTATTGCAATAAAAGAGCTCATTCACTGCTTTTCCTTGCAGCCTATTTTCATAGCTTTTCCTTTGCAATATCTATATGCCTATCTTGTGCTAGGCTAAACCTGAAGAAGGAAAAGAAAAAGGAAGTTAATAGAGATGAAAGGCAGAAGAACATTTAGGAGCAGCTTCCTCTGTGATGTTGCCAGGAATGGGAGAAAAGAAACTGTAGTGCTAGCATATTAGACAGTTTAGTCACATTCTTTAAGTATGAAAGTGTTAAAGCAAAAAAAGGTTCAATATAGTTGAGATACCAGATGGTGCTTTATGTAGGACTCACCTCATTCTTTTTTATAATCCACAAACTCTTCAGTCAATCCTACACCAGAACAAAACCAGTTGAGTTACCTGCCTCGTTATATAGAGACTTTCCAGAGCTATTAAAATACCATAATGAATGGGAATTTTTGGAGTACAACAAAAAAGGCTGGCCATCATTGATTTGTTTTCCTTAGGGCAAAGCTCCTTTGGAAACTTATTAAAATATCATCCCCCCCTTGGGTTTTTGCAGCTTCTCTTAAAACTTCAATAAACTCAATCCTATACGCAAGCAACAAACTCTCATGACTGTGCGATCCTCAAGATAAACAATTTCCTGACACACATGAATCTAATCCATATCAGTTGTACACTCCAAAAAAGAATTATTAAAAGAATCACCATTTTTCTTGAGAAACATTCAAGGGGGGAGAGGAAACCACTGTGCTGTTTGCACATGTAGTCAACCAACCTCAGTCTTTATTTTTTAGCCTCTGCTACCTAGTGTGAATCTGTTTGGGACTGCCTCACCTGCTCCATAAGCACTTCTCAATACTTGTAATTTTGAATGACTTGTAATATGGTGCTTAATTAACCCCTAGGGCCTAACATATATAATTTCCTTGATTTTCAGCTGATTGAAATTCCCTGGTTCTTACTTCAAAATTCAAGAATATTTAACATATGCTGTAACACAAAGACTAAATTTTACATCATTTTAAAACAAAGAGCTCTCTTTCAACATTTCTGTGGCAGCAAGGTCCTGTTGACAATTTTAAGGTAAGCAACTTGGTATTCACTAGTAAACTGAGCTTTCCTATGAGCTCAAAATTATCCACTTTAGCAATTGGACCACTGCCCTTTGGGTAAAAAACATTCAAAACCATTTAAAATTGCTACAGTTCTATTTCTCATCTCTGCCATGTAATTTTATTGTTTTTCTCCTGCTTTTTTGTCAGCTTAAATGTTCAGATGCATGTTAATAGAGTTTAAAATTTACCACCTTTTACAGTTACAGGGTGCAAACAATTGCTATGGAGCTCTGAATAAGCTCCCCGTATCAGCACTGGAACAGAAAGGTGAACCACAGTGATCATAAGTACCTCAAAACAGATTTATTTGAATTGCTAAACCATTTCGCTTGACCTGCATTTTACGCTGTTTCTCTCATCTCTGTGTCATCTAATATTGGAATCTTCAGCAGTTTGTTGGAAAGGAACAAGAGCCAGAACTGCTTCCCCACTCCATATGGGGAATTCTGAGGCAAACCAGGGTTGGATTGAACAGACCAACCAACCTTGCCAAGAACATGTGGAGGACTGAAGCTTGCTGGTAGCAATATTTATACAGCTCAAGAGCCAAACCTCTCCCGGCATAGCTTTGGAAACAGATAGGTAAGATTTTGCCAGACAGCAGTCCTCACTTCAGTACCAAGTGATAGAATGCATTTGTCCCTGGCAGGCTGACACAGCCACAGTACAAGAGCTGCACAGCCCTCTGTCGGATCAGGGCCAGGATTGCTTCTGCTTGCAGAGACCATGCTACAGCATCAGCTGAGATCCTCTCTTACTTTCTTGTTTTTTAGTTAGGTACATTTACTATTAATCTGTAAGGGTGCACTGAAAAACACCCCACACTTAACAGACCCTTCGGGCATATACAAAACCAGCTGGTATTGCACAGCAAATGTGACATCTGAATAAATTCCCTAAATCCTTACAAGGTAGTCAAAGCTCAGGAGTACCCAGGAATGCTGTTATAGTTACAGTACTCACTGTGGCAACAAATTTCATGTGCAGGATTCCATGTGGACTCCAGCGGAGCTGAGTCTGAACATGGTTCTCCGTCTCAGATGTTGGCTCTTCCAAATTTCTCATGTGCCTTTATTCAGAACAACCAGTACATTGTCTCTTTCTTAGTGACCATGAATAGGTCAACAAATAATTCATTTTCCTACTTCTAGCCATTTTCACAGTAGTTTGCCATTTTTTTCAAAATGCAAAACAAATGTTTGGGTTTTTTCCACAGGAATGGCATTTTTCACTTGACTTGTATATTGTTGTATTGTGAGCAGCTGTAACCAAGGGGAAAAAGCCAGAATCCTTCATTTCCAAGTTATTGAAAACAATGGACTAAAAGAAATAGCAAAGTGACTAATTGTTCTACAGTGAGAGCAAAGCTGGATCTTCCCTAAGGACAACAGCTACATCTCAAAGCACTCTAGCTGGGACTCTGGTTGCTTCTTGTCTACTTCATATTAATCATGTACTCACTACGGAGAAAGGAAAAGCCTGTTTATCTAAATGAAAGTTCTCAATACCCAGTTAAGTATCACAAGCTTTTCAATGGCTATTTAAGAATTTTATACACAACAAAGAAGCTTCGCTGTACCCTTTTCTCAAAATACACCATAGTAGATTTTCTGGAAGGTGAAATGTACATGACACATAAAGGAGCTATCTTGATACTGTTTGAAAACTGGGAGATGATCAACAGCCTGAAGTGCAAACTCATCCCAGGGAACATGCTGCTGACTTTTAAGACTTATCTCCCTCAAAGAAAGTAACAGAAAGGAAATCATTATAATGAATCTATCCCCAGTCACAATTACCTAAAGAATCTGAAGACCATGAAACTACATCTCCAGCTCAAGGTTGCTGCCATAAGGTGTGGCCAATTGTGGAAACAATGAAAACTTTTATATTTAAATACACTGAAGTTTTAATTTACATCTGCAATGATTCCTAATTGATAATTTCCTAATCTGATGCTGCAATGTTCTTTCAAATAGGCAGACTTGGGGGGAAAAAAACAACCAAACAACAACTCTGCCACCCCTTAATTCTTTTGTGTTCTCCTGTAAAAGGAATAAGAATTCAGAGCTGACTCAAAAGCTGCAAATATCTGCTCTACTCATTAAAATATAATGTATTTGCATGAATGCCATGATGAATAAGTAAAAATTTTTATAGATGCAATATCTGGACCAAATTTGAAAAAAAAAAAAAGTCTACTTAATGACTGATGGAACCTATAATAAAAACTGAGTAGGCTTATGACTAGAGTTCAGGAAAACATGACTTTAAAGAATTTTTCTACAATCAGATTCCTCTAAATCTACTAAACAAAGAAACCAAAAATTCTTATAACTATGCATCAAAGGGTTTATATATTGAAGTAAAAAAATTAAGAAGTGGAAGAATGTTTTATGTTTAGTTTTAAGGCAAACATATTGTCCTCATTAAACATATGCCAGACTTCAAGCACAAAGCAGCACAATACCAGCAAGTTAAAGCTCAGACTGTTTCAGTCACATGGTTAATATCATGCATTGAGAATTCTTGATGTTTATGGTTAGCATTAAAGTTTAGAGCAAAAACGTTTCTTAAGGAGGACAGACACTTACATTGTTAGTTTCTTGTTGACATTGTTCAGAACTTCATTACAAGTGCTGCAGGACAGATTATGGCCCTCACTGATGTTAAAACACCCCATTACATTAAAATGCATGATTACCATTACATTTGCTCTTATCTACTCCCTAAAAAGCACTTTCTCCAAAGTCAATACATTACGTCACACCTTTGCACGTAGCATGAAGGACTTTGAATAACAGTAATATATTATGTTTTTTGCTTAAATATCTGTAAAAAAATATGGCATTCACTTTAATATTCTTAGTCAGACTTTCATGAATGCTGCTTATAAAGATCTAAGAATGATCACTTAGAAGTCTGTAACAATACATACACCACAGTAGGGTCTGCATGGATAACATGACAAAAAAATTATCTGGCTGAAAAGGAGTTTATACAACATACATTAACTCTTTTAATCCTCTTTCTTTTTGGTTGTGAAGCCTGCCACCAAGGCACAGCCTTTTGTTTTTCATGAATATCAAAGAGATGATCTGAAAGAAGCTCTACTGAGACCTGAGACAGTCATTAGCAATACCTGTGTTATGAAAATACATATTATTCCAGCCTATGTCAGTAGCACACACTAGGATAGATTCTAGAGAGAAAAGAACTACTTAGAGAAAGATTGTAGGGAAAAGCTGCTGCCAGACAGCTCTCTCACACACATATAATTTCCCTCATTTAAAATTTATGAAGATGAAGTGCAGCTTTTGTTTCCTGTCTCCAAGATGAGCCCTAATACTCTTGCCAAAAGCAAGCTAACACAGTGTAATTGTTTTTCATCTAAATTGCATGTCCAACCTGCTTAGTTTTCAAAGAACATTGATGAGGCTACTTTGATACCCAACTGCCAGACGACAAAGTGCAGGGCACAGAGGCAGATGGGCATGATGAGAATTTTTAATCATGTCTCTCAGTCAGCTTACAGAATGTGGAATAACAGGGGGGAAACACAAGAGAGAAGAAAAATTCTTTGTAAGAACAAGATGGTAACTATTTGCATTAAGAATAACTTAGGCAAACAAATAATGAAAGAAGCAATTCAGAACAAAGATCCTCTGAGGTGTTTTTAATCTGTTATATTCCACACAGCTAAAAGAGCTTTTTGAAAGGTCACAAAATGAAAGAGAATGGACAGAAAACACAAAGTCATCTTTCTTTTTTAACAAAGACACAAGCCTTTATTCTGAGAGAAAAGTAGCTTCAGAGTTTGATCTTCACAGAAGACACTTGTAAATCACTGAAACCATAAATTAGAATATAAGTTATCATCCTTTAACTTTCTCAAGTTCATAGACATACCTGAACTATCAGCACTGATCTCCTGTTTTTCCTTTCAGAAATCCTGTTTCATGTCATCTGTTTTGAGAAAACACATCCACATGGAAATATATAAGGAAAGCCTGAACAGCTGAATTCCTAAAATATATGCTCAGTGATAGTCAGTCAGTGTAGAAAGACATGCAGCTTTTATGTTTGATCAATATACTTCATTCTTTTATCTGAAGCCAGAACAAAAAGCAAGATTCTGTTTATTATGCCTGTTCCCATTAATATAGCACCCTCCCAGGTTAAACTATTACTCTCTAATTACATTCTCAGCTTTAGAGAGCAGGGGTCAGAGAGTGAATTGCTTTCCTTGTTGGGTACTTGTAACTTCCACAGCTGCATTAATCCTGCTGGGTCTCTGTAACCTTATCTTTATCATACCCAGTCACTAATGGTTCAAGGAGAAGCAGGGCATCCTGCAATACTTCCTTTACACATGGGTGGACATGCATGAAGAAAAACTGCACATGTGAAAGAATGCAAGGAAAAATCTGGCAGCACAAGATGATCACAATGTCAATCTAGATCTCGCTCTGAATTAAGGAAGGAAAGCAGAGGTCAGCCTATTTTGCCAAGATTTTTTTTTTCTTTTTTCCATTTATTGGAGCTTCTGCCATTTTCTGTTAAAAGAAAGCGTAAACATCAGCTCCATGTTTAACACATAACCTGTTTTATTCTCAAAATTAGTCAAAAGACATTAGCTCTCATAATTCTTCCTTTTTCACACAAACTTTCCATCCATTTATGCACACATATACATTCTTGCCTTCAACAAGACAGAGATTAAAAAAATAGGACCATTGACATTTAATGAAAAATATTCAAAGAGAAATTGACTCAGAGCATACATACTCAAATCTACACTTACCATCATTTTAGCAACTGAATACCAACCTGTTGTGACTTCTCTATGTGACAGGCAGGGCATTCATAGAACAGGAGCAATCAAACATACTTTTCCACTCAGCACCAAGGCACATGTATTTTAAGTGTTATTTTGTCCAGGTGCTTAACATTCAGCTGCCCAGATATTTTCATTCTCACCACAGCATAATTCTGCAGGTTGCTAGTACACCAACTCTGAACATTTAACCAAATGTTTAGAAGACATGCTTAACTTAGCCATATTTATGTCTTTAAATATTAGTCTTTTAGCTCTTGACATGGGTATTAGTGAGTGTTATTGAGTAATGATTTGCTATTAAAAAATTAACAAGTATGTACTTTTACTTGTATAAAGAGTCTTTAACAAGGGCTTACAGAAACCATAGAAAAAACTATAAAAGATACCTTCATTGTTTAATCTTTTCTCTCATTATGGGAGAAAGAGTAGCATGACTAAAAATAATCAGTATGAGGCATGAAATATTCTGCTTCAGAGCAATTGGTGTGCACAGAATGCATCCAGCTAGCAAAGTCCCATGGCCTATCAGCAGGAACATAGATTGTGCATTTGCTAAAACCTGTCTGTCTGACCCTGTGTGAAGAAAGCAAAGACAAGCAGGGAGCAAACTAGTGACAGTCATAGCCTGAAATTCATGTGAGTGCTATCGATCTTATTGACTGGGGCACTGAAGTGCTGCCGTACATAAAGTAGGTAAGAACAACAGGAAATTACATAAATTCAAATTGTTAAATCAATATTTAGCAGTATACTTAGTGGTAGTTGACCTTCAACATGCCTTTAATAAAACAATAGTGAACTAGAACTGCAAGAGTCATAGGCAAAATAGTAACTTGAATTAGCATGAAAGATGTGTTTTAAGAGCCCATGTAAATGTAAACATTTCTGCATAAGTGTAGATTTAAGTCACTGTACTTGAATCTCTCAGTAACAGAATCCCAGGATGTACCTAAGCTGCTGCTGACTTGTCAAGTGAGATTCCTAAGGCAACAAGACAAAACCTATGCAGCCAGGCTACCAGATCATAGTATAGGACAGATTATTCCAAGAAATTGGGGCTCACAAACAGATCAATAGCACTGAGTTACTGGATCAAATCCTGCAGAAAGCCCTTCGTTATTCAATAAAAAATTACCAAACCAGATCTTTTTCCTAGGCTAGTAACTTATGTCCCTCAAATCACTGGAAATCCAGGTTTGAATTCTTCCTTTTTTGTAACTATCTTTCATTGCTAGCAAATTATGTCAGTTGCCTTGATTTACTTTCAGTTCTGCCTATCTAGCATAACCTTAATAATACAAAGAGAGAGAAGTTTTCTTGTTGAGACCAGATACTTCATAGCCATAAATACAATTTAGCCTATTCAAGGGGAGACTAAAAAAATGGGATTTTATATTATCAGGCTTAAAAACTTGTATTATTCTAGGTTCTCAATGGGTAAATATGCAGCGTTGGGGGATAGGAGAGATGGTCTGCACAGGTCCCCAAGCTGGGGACATGAGAAAGAGATGGTCTGTTCACTCAGAAGGATTTATTGTGAAATCACAAAGTTTTTATAGGACCCTGAGGAAAAAGTGCTGGAGCTGGAACTGGATGGGGTAAGGACACAAGCAGAACGGAGGGCTTAGGTGCCGAATAGCCAAAAGGAAAACTGAAGGATAAAAACCCAATAAAAAAACAGGGATTGGGGACAGATGGGTGTGATAACCAATAGGGTTAGGACAGGAGTGGAAGCCAACAGGAGCGGCGGCCATGCCACAGCAGGCTACATCAGCTACACGAGGCACAATGGTCCCAAAGATGGTGCCCTGGCTTGGACCAGTGGGGGCAAGCCTGGGAAAGTTCCGGCTCCTGCCACCGCGGCACTGCAAGGTGGGGGGTGGAGGGGTGGGGTGGGTGGGGAGGGGAGGGAGGGGGACCCTGGTCGGGGCCATTCTGGTACGGGAGAGACAATGCCTCTGTCTGAGTGGCAGTGATAATTCATGGGAGAACAGTGGCTATATCAGAGCTTGTTTTTTCTGTATGTCATAGCCTGACCTGTTTACCACAGGTAAATCTTTGAGAGTACTATTTCTTCCCAAAGGCTGAAGCTGAAACATCTTGAAACACTTTATGTAATATTATCTACTACAGTTTTTTAAGAGAATAATTCTCAAATTTTCCACTTTTTTGATTAGAAAGAGAAAAGATTAGGCCTTCTGAATCAGATATGAAAGGCCATGACCACCTGCCTTTTTACTGCCTAGTGATTCAGTGCCACAATATCCTTGCACAATCTTTTGTAAGCAGCCTTCCTCCTTACCAGACAGAACACATTCAGTAATACACTTTAAAAAAGCATACAGCATACAATTCCTAAGCTGACTGTAGTCACAGGAGATTTTGTGATTAAAGTAGGTGGTTTTTGGAAATTTCTCCAACACCTAGTTCCTTGGCACAGGATGCTTTCTATGATGAAAGTTTACAAGAATTCAAACAAAAAACCCAACCAAACAAACAGAAAAACAACCGTAAAAATAAGGTATTGTATCCATCCACCTGGAAGTACTGAAATAAGGTATTTCTTCTAGCTCACATAACTCTAGAATTACGTGTGTTATTGTATGCTTGCTCTATAACTTTTACATAAACATTCACTAGTAACTGCTAATAGAAATACAACCTAGACCCCAAAATATCACCCAGTATGCCATCCTTTATTTTTCCACTATCTGAAGTTTCTTTGTCTGGCATCACCGAACAAATAAATATACCTAAATATATCTAAGACTGATAAAATACCTTACCAAACCATAATCACATTCCATAGATTGGTAAATTAACTCATTTAAAGATAACTTAGACCTCCAGAAATCCTCTTCAATACTCATCTAATTCTTTAATCCCTTGACAAAACCTTGGTCCACTGCCACCAACTTTCTAACAGTTTTAAGTATTGCAAGATCTAGTTTAATTATTCACACTTAAAACAACCCTATCTTTCTTCTTAACATTGCAGTACTTCTGAGATTTACAGTTTTACAAAAAAAAAAAAGAGGAGAGGAGGGCGGTATTGATGACCACATGAAGTAACAGAGCAAATCTGCTGACATTAAAAACCACAAGCTGGTCTTCAGTTTAGCCTTTGCATGCCAAGGTAGCGTTGTTCAGCTGGTGTATGCAGAAAAACACTGGGCAAAACTGACCTAAGTCATATTTGGCTATTGGGAAACAAGAATAATGACTTCCCATCACTTCTTAGGGAAGTTAAAAATGACACATTTTATGAGACATGAGATCATTGCAGTTTATACTGGGATATCAGCTAGGTTGCTTTTAAATAACCAGAACTCCTCAACTGCAGCATATACTGCATCAAATTTGCTATTACTAATACTCTCTTAACGCCAAAAAACCCTACCCCAAAACAAACAGGAATGACTGTTCTGAAAACAAAGAGTTATGCTGCTGCAATTTACCATGCACTCCCTAAGAACATTAACTGCATATTACGATAATATGAACTTTACCTGCTTTCTGATAGTATTTCCATTTACTTTAGTAGTAGCAGCTAGCATGAAACAGAGCAAAACTTCATCCAGCTATGTTTATTTTGTTGCCAGAATTTCTCAAGCTCTCTTATCGGACAAGCACATTTTCTTAAAATGGTTAACTTACCTCACACTATTATTAATATGATTGCAGAAATGACTGGTTAACTAAATATTAGATTTGTAAAACCTGGCACACAAATTAATGAGAAAATTTTTTTATACTGGCATAGTTGCTAAAATTTTGAAAGCATCCACTGTGGCCTCATTATTTTAATTCTAAATGCTCCCTGCATCTTTTTTGTTCATTATTTTTATCTGCATGGTTTGGAAAATTTTTATATCTCCTTTAAAGGTTTAAGTCAGAAATTTAGCAAGTAATGGAGGCATCATGTTTTCATAATGTTTGGGTCCAGGAGGCTCCTGATAGACAGAGTAACTGTGAATTAAGGAATAATAAGCTCCTCTGAAGTGAATTTTTAATTACTGCACTGCCTCACTCCAATTCACTGGTGCCATGAATGTCATCCAGGATATATTTTTTAATAGCTTGCTTTTCCTTTAATGCACCTTTCTGCTAAGAACAGGTGACATTTTATCATTACTAAAGCTGAAGTGCTACAGGCATATCCCTTGTGAGTACACTTAAGTTGTTATTTACTGTAAAATGTATAGGAGATTTAGACTTAGAATAAATTACTTTTGTGAATTATTACAAGTGTTACTTCTGTTAACTGAATTCTGGAAACAAAATACTTACTTTGCTTTTATTTCATCAGTTAATGAATTTCACTGCCAAAATAATATCTTCTAGTTAATATGTTTAAATAACATTAGG
>JAWWLZ010000094.1:16477112-16492802 GCA_035041345.1 Poliocrania exsul | reverse complement strand
ATACATACATACATACATACATACATACATACACTGAAACATGTACTTTGGGGGGGAAGGGGGTGGGGGGGGCGGGGAGGAGAGAGAATTAAAAGGTTTTATTTCTACCAAACAGCATTTTTCCAGAAACTCATGACACTTTAAGAGCATGTCAGACAAATTACTCTGAACTCAGTCAACTGTGGCTGAGTTCAAGTGTGATTTCTTTCATACACAGTTAAGTTCTACTGAACTAGAACTGAGTTACACAAAACATTAAGAGGCAAACTCTCCAAGCATAACCACATACAGCTCTGTTTAGTTCAGGTATTGATGCCATGTTAAGTATAAGCACAGCTGTTTCCACAATCCAGGTCTAGCCTAAATTACTTACACATAGAAATGCCAAAATGAATATGTGGAACAGTAAAATACACACACACATACTCAGAGCAAATATTACCCTTTCTCAATTTGGATGCACCTGAAGTGCCAGCAAGCAAGGAGGTAAATGTGGGCTTATTTTATTAGACTGCAGGAGAAGAAAATATCCTACTCTTATAAGAACATCAATGTTAAGTTTTAATTATTATTCCAATGGAATAACTTTCATTTGTAATTACACATTTCATTTATGATTTAATAAATCATCACATTATAAATCAGTAGACATTCATGCTTCAACCTGAAATTTCTGATGTAATTTGCATAAAAGACATCATCTCAGGGAAAATACACTCCTGGTTATATTTTCATATAGAGGAAATAACCGCAAAAAACTACAAAGCTGCAGCAGGTACAGATTTATTTCAAAGAGTCACACTGCTAAAATTTAAATATAGAAACTTCACAACAATTGCATGATTTTATATAGCTCAGAAGTAGAAAAACTTTCTACTTAAATTCATAATCTAAATGTTTTCTGAAATATTACATCAACATCTAAAAATATCCACCCACATAGAAGTCATTATTTTACTAACACTAATGCTTTGCATCCATAGGAAAAATAACTGATAAATTCTAAGTTTAACTAAGCAGGAGAGTGTTCATGGATATTAAGTGGGTCACATGAAGGAGCCACATTGTACCAATGACTTAGAGAGAGGGCACAGGTGTTTGTAAGTCTTCATTCTTATAAAACACAATTACTTACATTTCCATATTTTTTCTTCAAGATTAAAAAATACAGTCACAAAAGAGAAAAAAAAACTTTGATAACAGTGGTGCTTCTTCCAACTTTTAACTTAAGGTTGGAAATCAAACAATATATTGATGACATAGTACAACATATAAAATGTTTATGGAACTCCAGACAAAAGGACGTTGACACTGATTGAATCAACAGTTCTCCCTGCTTTTTATATAATTCCTCATCTTTATTTTACTTATACATTAGAGCACTTTCAAATAAACTAGTTTTTAAACACAAATATATGCAAATAAATTCACAGGAAAGTATATTCTTACTGGAATAGTCTTCTCATTTCAGAAATTTAATACAGCAGTTGAAACCTGTATCAGTTTTTTTCTTCATACCAATTGTTTTTCTACCTAAAAATAGTTTCCAAGAGCATCATTAGGGTGTACTGTTTCTTTGCTAGAAGTGCAAGTAAACCAGAATGCCTTCAGTCTGGAGGAAGTCCATGATATCTGAGGTCTCTAGCTTGACCCACAAAAACAATACTGAGAACAATTATCGTGCCTGTGATAGGAAAGGAATAGAAACTAGCATTTCAGTTTACTGGCAGCATAAGATCCATAGTGTCATAATAAAGAGTTTCCCAAAAGAGGGCATTAAGTGAAGATTTTATGGGGGAAAAAAGGAATAAAGTCTCAATTGTTAAAATATCTTTGCTGTTCTTTCTTTAAAGTTTGAAAGTTGAACAAGATTTCACAAATTAGTAACAATCCTCCATATTCATAAAACTAGGCGAGATTGAGACAAGAAGCAAGGAGGAGAAAATAGCTGGGATACTGATTCTTTTCACCAAGAAAACAGATTTAAAGGGGCTATGGATTAAAAGGTTTGAAATCATCATCATCATGGCCAGGCTTCATGAACAAGGATTTGGGAAGGGCTCTCCTCACGTGGGTGTGCCCTTTGAACCTGCACAGTGGATTTTTTTGGTGAGGAACTGGCCCCACCTTTTTTCATCTGCCACAGCCAAGGGAGATTGGATGGTGACAGTGAAGTCCTCAGGACTAGAACCTACAGCCCCTGCTATTCCCAGGAGGTCTCCCATCCAAGTACTAACTGGGGTTGGCTCTGCTGAGCTCCCGAGAACTGACAGGACTGCCAAAAAGTTTGAAATATGGTAGAGTAAAACAATGTGAAAATTCCATGGAACTGAGGAAAAAAAAAAGTGAAAACAAAATAAAAAGTACCCATAACTCCAACATCTGACTCAGACATGGGAGAAATACACAGACTATTAGAGTACCAAGTACACTCTTTACTCAAAAAAAATGATGAAAGATATTTCTTTACAGCATAAAACATGTAAGCAGAGGATATGCATTAATCATACAGAAGCTATGCAAAAGGAAATGCATAAATGCAAAACTAGAGAGATGAACAAAATGAATTGCTTGAGCTGTTATAAAGAAAATGAAAAATGCACGGCCTAGGGAGCCACGTGGTAGCTGTGTTGCTGTGCTAAAGCTTGCAGTAAAGAAAAAAAATCACACACTCTGAAAGCAAAAGAGCATCTTGGGGGAAAGTTTCTGCACTTTATTATTTTGATGCAATGTGAAATAGTACAAAGAAATGGTTTCTAGACCTCAGACTAGTACCAGATGCAAGGACAAGGCATCAATATGTAAACAGTAAACTGAGTGCCAAGCAGACAGAGGGGCACAAGGAAATCTATGAAGCTACAAAAAAGATATGGGAAAAGGGAGAAAAGATAAAATTTTTCAGTCTCACATATGCAGCATTCAGACAACGCAAATTACAGACAAATTTCTGAGAGAGGTAGGAGGGAGGAAAACCAAGACATGCTAAAATTTTAGGCAGGAAAAGAAAGGACATGAACCATACAGTACATAAATATACATACAGGCAAAGCCACCAGCGCTAACAACATTCTGCCATGGCCCATAGTAACCAGTGGCACTGCCACAAAGGTTTTACAAGTTATTCTGACATGTTTACAGGACAAGAGCATCCTCTCAATAAACACACTAAACCAGATAAAAACACTCTGAGCAATACAGCATCCAGTTCAATGATTACTTTTTTGATACTAGAGTAATAGAAAGAGCAAATAGGAAAAGAAGGCATTATGGGTAACTTCTGTAAGTCATTTGTGCCAAAGAAATATTCAAATAAAGGGAGATAAGTCACAAACAGATTAGTCAGTGTTTGCAAGGTTAAGAACATAGATGTTTAAGATGGATTATAGTCACAAAAGAATGTCCCAAAGAAACCTTTTAGTAATGGTCTGAAAATGTAGCATTCTCACTTCCCCAGGTTTGCACAGTGCCAGAGACTAACACTATGCTTTTTATTTAAAACTATCACTTTGTGTCTAAAATAGTTCAACAGCAGGCCAAGAGAATCTGGACCACCTGGGAAAACAGAACTTAACTAGTTCCATGGCTTCAGAGAGAACAAAACTAAAACAAAACAAAAAAAGAGAAGACTTTGTAAGATTATTTGCATCTGATATTCTAACAAGCATCAACTTCTGAATGCTCTGCACTAAGATCATCAAGTGAGAAAACTGTCACTGTACAATACAGCATTGAAACATTTGAGATACAGAATTCTTCATTAAATTCTTTTAAATTGATTGGGAATAAACAACCAGCTCTGAATAGATTTGACTTTGAAGTCAAGCCTACTACAGGCAGTTGTCAAATATGACCAAAGATATTCAACATACAGAGAGCAGTTGGTGACACATTCCAGGAAACACAATACAAGCAGCAAAAGCCAAAAGTTTCTTGAAAATTGTGTGCCTTCCTAGATTTGGGGAGAGGAAAGGGGAGTTCTTCATTGGCTGATGGACTTGCTGTGAGCCGAAACAGTATGGCAAATGGATAAAACAGAAATATAAATCTGCTTCTCAGCCACTAAGCACATGTTTTAACTTGCAACCTATTAAGTCAAAATATGAAGTTAGTAATGAACTACAAAGTGTGCTAAGGCAAAATACTGCTGGTTTGATTTCTATTTGATTTGAAAGATTGTAAGCACCCACAGCATTCAGGAACTGATTCACATTTCCTTAGTCTTGAGGCAGGAGCATGGCATCCCCAGATGATATAATACCCATTACCACCACAAATAAATTATATTAACCATAGATCACTACCTTAGAAGCAAAGACATAACTGAAATTAACATATATGTAAGATTAGCTCAGTCTGTTGGAGCATGGCAGTAATAATGCCAAGATCATGGTTTTGATGCCTGTACAGGTCATTCACTTAGGAGTTTGATGATCCTTTTTTGTCCCTTCCAACTCTGTGACCACCTTGAGTAAATTCCCTGTATTGTTTCTATTGTGAGAATAACAGCCTCTGCCTAAGAGGATTATGCAAGGTTGATCATGAACACCTTTGTCATCACCACAGCCAAAGCACGAAGGACACCACATCATAGGTTTCACTCAGACTTTGAGGAAGGCTTCATTCAGACTTTGAGGATTGTGGTGTCCTGCAGTTGTTCTTTGCACAAACCCATGACAAGTGTCTGCAACACTTCACAAACTGTGTCGTTTGACAACAGATGGCTGTTTTCTAGAAACATGTTCACACCCTTTAGCCAGGAATTCAGTCATATCACTCTATCACAGCACCACACCCAGATAAAAGCCAAAGCTTTTGGGTCAGCAGCTAAAATTTTAACCTTTTAACAGCTGCATGAAGCAAATAACTATGTCAAACGAGCCTTGAAAGAAATAACTGCACATGAAATCTCATTTACAAAGTCTCAACAAGACATTCAGTGTCAAGATGCAGGCCTGGATATCTGCAGCAGGACACAAAAGTGTAGTCAGACATACTACACAGAGGGGTTGTGAAGTCTCCCTTACTAGAGAAATACAAGAACTATTTGGATGCAATCCTGTGCAGCATGGTCTATGATGACCATGCTTGAGCAGGGAGGTGGGGCCACATGACTCAGTGTGATCCCTTCCAATCTGACCCATTCCAGGATTCTGTGATTCAGAGTGTGCTGTTATGATAACACAAAACTTCCCAGGGACCCTGAGAGGAGAAAACTGTTTTCTAAGGATAAATTATATTCTGGAAAAGAGCTGTATATGTGAAACAGAAAGCTCTATGGAGTTTGGTTTGTTCAGGTTTTGGTTTAAATGAATAGGTACATATTTTTCAAAAACTACAAGTATGGACAGTCATTATGAAAACACACATCCATGAAATACATGGAATCAGTAACACAGGAAAATCATCTGCACTAATAAGTAGCCAGCATCATTGATGACATTCTCAAAACCACTCTATCTCCATAAAAAAGAGCAAGAAAAGATACTGAAAAAAGAGTCCAACTACATGCACAAAACCCAATGCTTCATTCAATGTTAGAACATAAAAGGAAAAGCTTTCAGACTCAGAGGAGGAAAGGGTAGTTGTGAAATAGAGGGATGAGTTTGAATGCTGAGTTTAAAAGAATGAGGATAGTGATGACAATACAAGTTTTACTACAATGAAAAAAGACGATAAAGGTAAGCAAAGTACAGTAGCTGAATTTGTCTTCTGTTGTGTAAACAGGGCAAAAGAGATATTACAATAATCAGCTACCTGACAACAAAGGCATGTTGTATGAGTGTACAAAGGATCTTAAAATATTAGCACTTGAGGGTATATAAGAAAACCAGACCCGTTCAGCTGTCTTTGTACACTCATTTTGCACTTCACTGATCCTGAATCACAGAATCACAGAATCTACTGAGTTGGAAGGACCCATAGGGATTCTTGAGTCCAGCTTCTGTTTGAAGACAAATATGTTCTGGCTTTCAATACAGCTACAACAGAGAATCACATTGCACCTTCCAAGCCAGTCTATTTATAACATCCAAAGTGAGGAGGAACTTAAAAAAAAGTGAACTTTAAAAATGGTAAAAATGAGTGAGACAAAGGATGCAAGTCTTTCAGCAGAATTTCAAAGCACTGAGTAAGCACAGAGGCTTGTCTTATTCTGTGCACAGATGGCAACATATGAAGATTTTGTTTTGCTGAGAAGCTGATCCAGTAACATTTTCAGTTCCTTTTTTAATGCTTAAGACCTCTTACTTTATCTGAAGTATACAGTTAATCCTACAAAAATTATGGCATTGACTTCTGGAACACCAAATTAGTTTTAGAGAGTTTGCTGATAGAGATTTTTATTTCCCAAGTTAAAATTAATTAAAGCTTGAGTTCTTTAGAAAATACAGAATCTGTTGATCTTATTTGGTCTCATTGTAAGAATGTGTTCCCTATGTGTAGTCTGAATTTACCCTCTTTTAGTTTAAAACTATTACCCCTTGTCTTATTTTTGCAGGCCCTATTAAAAAGTTTGGCCCCATCTTTATTTTAAGCCCCTTTATTAAAAGGCCAGGTGCATACCTTTGTTCAAAGAAGCCCTTGCTTTCTTCAAGAAATCACTTCAGTCATGTTTTCAAGGTTTTCTCTAAATATTGACAGCTGGAAATATTTTTAGGATGACAGCTAAAACTTACATGTAACCATGAACCCAGAAACATAAGCTGTAAGTCAAAGTAGTATTATGAAACTGACATATTTGAGATGTGAGAAGCACATACAGATGTGTTAGATTATTTGATTGTAATCTACATCCATGCCACAATATTGGCATCACAAGGAGGATTTCATCAGCCTGAGAGCTGTTCAGCTTTTCTTGTCTGTTTAACACACCAGGTATTAAACCTCTACATTTTTCCTCATCATCATGCAATTTCTTCAACCTCTTTTGTATTCAAACCTAAAAAATTCATTTTTACTTATGTTTGTTCACACTTCTGTTGTTACTTACTGAGAAGATAAGAGGAAAAATAACTTCTAGTATATACAGCTTCAAATAATCTAGATATTTCTAAAAAAATCAGCAAACTCCCCCCACATTTTCTACAAGCTTACTTCTTTCCCTAGGAAGGGCACATAAATACAAAAATTACCAAGGCCTCCAATTACATGAGAAAACACAGAATCAATATAATCAAACGCTACTGGATGGAAAATATTAAAGAAACTATAAAATATTCCCTAAGATTGATTACCCAGAATAGAGAAAGTTTTGACAGTTCTGGTGTATGAGCTGAGGCACATAGAATACAGCACTGGTATCTAAACAATTGATTTGAGCTTAATAAGAAATGAGACTAATTTGTTACGCACAGAATTAGTAGAAGAATTTCAGAAAACAAATAACCAGAATCCACAGTCCCATGTAATTTATTACTCATTTTCCTTTCTAAGATTTTTAGTGTACCTAGTAATAAAACTTTGAAGCGGATAAGAGGGTAATTAGGTTTTGCATGGATTTTCTTTATCTGACAGTAATAGGAAGCTACACTGCCAGTGCATGGAATACTACAGATTATGTCTAAGGTCCACAATGAGAGAAAAGTGAACACTGTATACCAGATTGAAACAAAAGACCCTACCCATAGTTTTCTAGAATACAATAAACTGCAGTACAGATGGCAGACTTTAGTCTGACAGACAAAAGCAACAAATGCATCCAAGGGTTTTGTGTTAATAATTATTATTTTTCAGCAACAGATTCACTAAGATACCTCACTGCCAGTAATAATAAACTGTGTATTTAGTCCTTATTTATGTTTATGACAGAATTTTACTTTTAAGGAAATGTAACAAAAAACATATGCCTCATCACATTAGTCTGTCTTGCTGTGTAACATCATCTATAATGATCTTTTGAGAATCTGACTGAAAGCCTGGAGTTTCTCTACATGATGTCCCTTGGAAAACATCACAAAATTCCTGCCGTGTAAAATTAGGCCTAATCTTAATTATCTTGCTGTCTGTTTCCTGAGCTTAATTAACTTTTATGAGTGCTTTTCTACACTGCAATGAGAACTAAACCCATTTCAACTTATTGAGCATTTCATAATTTTTTTCTCACAGTTCCTAGGACAACAAAAAGCTCTTCACAGTCCTAATTGTTATGGCAAAAGCTAAGGTATGAAATCTGAAAGAAAGCTATAACAAAAAATTTGAGAACATTCAGCCATGTATACAAATAGAAGGGCAGAAATCTGCACATGTTTAGAGATAACCTACTGCATCCTCAAAATGAACTGACTTTAAATATTTAATTATCTTGTTAAGTAAATTCAGATTATAATACTCAAATCCTAGTCATTATAGGTCATGAGGCTGTTTTAGGTGAAGTACAAATTTTCTACAGCTCACAATGCTCAGATAAATTTAGAATAAAACAGTAGCTAATTTACCTGTATGGCCAAGGCTTCTCTCTTACTGCCTATTCAAATTTTTCTGTGATCTGGCCACTTTTGCCACAAGAGAGAACAATACAAGGAAAACTGAGCATGTACTGTAACATCTCACTTTCCTACCACTTGAATTTTTCTTTGTTTTTTTTTTTTTTTTCAGATTATAAAAATGATCCATATTCTTTGGGGGGAAAAAAACCCACAAAGACTGCTTACTCCATTGTTTTCCCATTCATGGGAAAAACCGGAAGTTTTATTTAAAGTGACTCTCTAAAAATCCAATATGTTTCTTAGAGTTAAAGGAAAACTTTCTTTCAAGGTCAGATAACCTCCATTAGTTATTACAGTGCCTTTACTACATATGATTCTCTCCATCTGCACCATGCCAGCAAGAAGTAGAGTGGTTTCCTCTCTAGGTAGGATCAGAGGAAGAAGACTCTGAATGATTAATCAATATGCAAATGTTCAGCTAAACTGCTTTTTGATAATACCAAAGGCAGAACAGACAAATGAAAACCCAGTAAGTGGACAGCAGTCACCCTCTAGAGAACAAGTTTAATATCTACTAGATCTAAAGAATATTTGTTTGATTTCTCAGGATTTGATCCTGTCATCATTTGACTATCAACATCAGAAGACAGATTCAGACATTAAAATAACCAAAACTAAAGAAAAAAATAATCAACTCAAGCATCTATCCATAAAACAGGGAAATCTAAGCAATGCTTTCTGTTGCAACTTTTTCCATAACACACATAAAAACAACTAAAAATCCTAGCAATAACTCCATCAAAGTGAACAAGAAAGCTCAACAATCATAAATGACTAACATAAAATTAGCTATTCCCACTCCTGATGAAGCAGTAACTCCATCCACTTGCCTCTTCTCCTCTGTCAACCTGGATACCAACAAAGTACCTTTTATACCAGAAAAAAATGCACTGCAAGAGGAATAATGAGAGTCAAAGTTCAGGTAACTTCACTTCATGAATTTGTTTGCATGTGTATTTCAGTCTTTATCATTGATCAAAGCCTTCTGCTTGTCAGCTGAGAAGTCACACAGGGTCCCTTTCAGAAGTTACGGACTAAAACCTTACAAGTACTGCTGTCCCAAGCTCTCCATGTTTTAGTGCTAACTTGCAGAATGAAGATGCAATAAGGGTATGTAGATGTACTGAAAGACTAACATTCTCTCCTTCAGCAGCAGGAAGAGACATCAAGTACAAACATCATAACTCCTGACTGTTATACAGTAGCTATAGTATACTTTATACAGTAGATTGTATTGTAGATCATCAATACAGTGCACATGTGTGCAATTGCACACCACACCTATTACATTTAACCTAATCTTTGAATTTCATGCTAATGCTTCCCTGACACAGGCTGTGGTATGGCTTTATCAGGACTTGATAAGAAAGTAATAAATTGAGTTATGGACTAGAATATTTGCAAAAGCAGGTTAAATTAAAAAAAAAAAGAGTGTCTTAATACAACTTATTATAATAAAAAACAAAATAAAGGAGAAAAGCAACTAGACTTCTACTAGACCTAGTTTCTCCTTAATTTTTCCACATTAGCTTCCACAAACTTAAACAATGGGTAACTTCAGTCTATATATGATCACTAATTTCCTGACTTTACTCTCCCTCCTCCAGATCACCAGAGAAGATGTGAAAAAAGGCAAAGGCTACTTAACAGAATGAAAGAGTGATCCCAGGTGGGCAAACTCAGTCTCAGAAGGAAGCAAACCAGGACCCCAGGACTGGCACTACCAACACACTCAACCCTGACAGCTTGACAGTATGTGGAAAAGGAAGTCCCACCAGGAAAAGGAGTAAACAATTGCTCTCTCCAATTTGTGAAGTGGGCCCAGGCTTGAACAGCTTTGGGCAGCCTTGTTATGCCTGTGTCACTTGTCCATAGCACAGTTTTGGCACATGGCCTATGCACTTAACAGAGATTGGCCATTTTACTTTAGAAATTTCAAGCTCAATGTAAACTGGAACAAAGTTTCTTTGAATGCTTTGGAAACTGAAGTGCCTTTCCCTTCCAGGCAAATTCCTCTCAGGAAACAGAACCCACA
This sequence comes from Poliocrania exsul, assembly GCA_035041345.1. NCBI lineage: Eukaryota > Metazoa > Chordata > Aves > Passeriformes > Thamnophilidae > Poliocrania > Poliocrania exsul. The sequence goes on along the minus strand of JAWWLZ010000094.1, from coordinate 16,482,284 downwards.
GCAAATTACTGGTGACCCATTCTGAAAAGCTCTATTAAGCCAGGGATGCTCATGCTGCTCTGAAATCTGATCTGTCAATACAGAAATACCAAAACTTTAAGGCAGCTGAAAAGGTTTATTTCTATTTAAGTGACAAGGTGAAGGTTAGAGCTTTAATATACCAAAACAAAACAAAACAAAAAAGAGAAAAAGCTTAACAAAAAAAAAAAAGAAAGAAACAACTTTCTCCTTAAATGGTTTAAGATTCAACTCACAGTTCCAACAATCTGTGGACTTGTAAATTGTTTTCAGCTCATGAAGCAATTGTATTAATTTCCACTAAATTGAATGGCAGTTTGATTAAAAGATCAAGCAAAATATTTGTCAGTTCTGAGCCTTCTAGTAGTAGGGTAATGGTGTAAGAAGCCATTGTCTAGGCAAAGCAAAACTGCCATTGTCCATAAACATATCACCTTACTGAATTTACTGTCTTTTGAATTCAGTAATGTGCTCTGGAATTCAGTTGTCATTGACAGATGCAGCCAAATATATACACATGTGTAAACCCTCTTGATGTATATTTGAAAAATATGAGGGAGGACAAATATGTATATCCCTAGCTATTTTGAAATGAAGAGTCTGAACAACTGGAAAAACTCAACACATATACTCATATCCTCATATTTAATTACAGAGAGCAACAGGCAAATAAATGCAGTGGAAGAAAGAATCACAGAAGTTCTGCAAGTTGCTCTTGCACAAAGAAAAAAGTGCTGCATATTAAAAGTGAGAGTGTAGGTTTCACACCCATGCATGCTCCTTACAAAGCAGTATGTATTCTGCTGTCTCTCTCATACAAAACAGGTGATTAGAAGCAAACAGATTGAGAGACAAATGTCATGTTGGCTAAGAAAGTAAGCTCATGTCATCCCAACTGCACCACCATAACACTTTCAACTATTACTTGCTTGTCACAGTGAAGCAAAATGAACAACGAAGGAAACAAAGCACTAAAATAAACCCTTGGTAATAGCACCTCAAAGCTTTTTTAACTAAAAAAGAAAAGTTTCTAGAAGCAGTTATAAAAATTTGCTCATATCTTTATATGCTATGAGTTTCCAGGTACACTTCATGATTGCTAGAAAACATATTAATTTTATTTCATCTAGATGAACGGAACAAAAAATAATTCCTGCATCTGCTGAAGCTACTAACAGCTTATTGATACATTCTACTGAGTCACTTCCAGGTTTTCTCTGCTTCATTAGTATTTATCTTGGCAAAAAGGGGAAACTACAAAACATAGTATTTCAGAAGGTAGGGAAAAATCCAATATATAGCTAAAAGAAAAACACACATGAAACCTCAGGCAACCTTTTTTCCTGTGCTTTTACTTTTTCATCTCAGTGTGTGTCCTGATAGTTTTCTACAGTTATGTCTTTACAAAAGCTATCATTCAAATTAATATGAATTTAACATATGCACACATTTCTCTGCTCTTGCAAGTCATAAATTTCTTCTTGTATTTTATGGGGGTTTGAGATTACAGTTGCCATAAGACACAGAAGCATCACTTGACACAAACACAAACATAATGCACAAACATATCTGTGCATAACACACACACAGAAAGCTCCAGTGTCCATTCATTGATTCTTCTTTTCCCACTTGGCTTCCATTGCTACACAAGTGAATATACAGTCCTTCACTTTACAGATTCCAATAGATTTTAGCTTACCATATTTCCATGCAAAGATATTCCTAAGGTTTTTCCAGAAATTAAAATATTTTCATGACAAAAAAAGAGTTATTAGAACAACATGCTTCTATGAAATGAGCATTATTTCTGAATTCTAACACCTTTGGGTTAGTTTTAGATAGCATTGTATTAAGATCCTTCGTATACAGGGCTGACATATATCAAAGGCAGGACTACTTTTTAATGTAGTCAGGGTAGATACATATATATTTATGTACACATAAATATATCTATATCTGTATATATCCTGATTATATTTAAAGGTAGTGTTGTCTTTGATTTATATCAACTGGTTCACCATATAGTAGATAGCAGGATCAGAGGGAGTCCTGCGATTGTCATGTGTTACTACTTTTTGTCAACCCTGAATCTCCCCTGTGATATTTGCAGCCTTAAGGACAGGCTTACTACATTTTGATCTGGCAATGTACTGGGACTTCCAAAACTCTGCAAATCCTCCTCTTGTCCTTGATACCATTAGCTGAAGTCAAAATCAGGAAGCTGTGAGAGCTGTATATTCCATTATTTCATTTTGTAAGTGGAATTTGCAAGAAACATGAATACTTATTTTTCTGCCCTTCTTATCTGCATAATAATAACAAGATAGACATCACTTTAAACACAATTTACAAACACAACAAAAGAATTCAGTCATCTATTTCCCCTTTTCCAGTGCAATATTTTTTTTTGTTTTCTATTACAAACAAATCTGCTATTGGACCCTGCAAGAAGGAAAGGACAATTCTACTGTCCTAGTTTGAAGGAAACCAGAATGTGTATTTAAACTAGAGAAAGGAAATTCTTCTTGATAACCAACATTACACCCCTTTTAAATTTAAGGAAAGGAAAATAAACTTTAATTAGGAAATGTATAGAAGCATAACTGTTCTTAAGTAGTAAATATTGACATAAATATATAACTATATAGGGAATAAATAAATAGTATAGAAGACTATTATTTAGATTATTATTTAGATTATGATTTGATACCTGCTGGAGGACAATTCATATGAATTCAATGTGAAATCCAGATTTATTTTTTTTTTTTTCAGAAAAACAACCAATACAAAGTGTAGCTTTATAATATCATAAATGTGCATCTTTCTGTTACATTCAGATTCTGGAAAGGACCAAGTAACTGAAAACACAAGCTGAAAACTTGTGGCACAGTACAAATTGGTTTGGCTGGTAAGGTCAGAGTTTATGCTGCTTTCTGAGAGTACTAGCAGTGTCAGCCAGGCATCAAGAGTTGATGAGAATGTGCAATTTCCATGTTTAACAATGGAATAGAGCAGGATATAGGCTAGTTCTTCCCAAACACAGGAGCATCATTTAAATACAAATATGAGACATTACCCGGGTTTGGAAGGGACAGAAAATAAATGTGGAAAGCAACTTAGATGAAGATAAGGATAAAAATAACATTTCTGGTTCTTAGGAAGGAAAGCATGGGGAAAAAATCAATACCCTTCAGGAATGCAGGCTTCTATAACCCTACAGTTGTGGTCACTGAGGTCTTCTGGGATGGATGTCTGGAAAAGAGAAGGAAATGAGGAGAGCTGGTGACCTTTAAAGGGCACAGGTGCAAGTTATCAGAGTTGAATGAAAAGACAAGGAAGACTTGGACAGCACCAACTTGGCTAACTCAGTTTTTCAGTGATTTCAAAAAGAAATCTCAAAGTAGAAACTAGGTTAGATTATTCTTTAGTACCACTAGTAATTTGGTGGTCCCATGGTGTAAAGGAGAGCACTCTGGACTCTGAATCACAAGGTCCTCAGTTTGAGTCTCTGTGGGGACTGTCCCCTGGCAGTTCAATGCCTTCTTGCCATCCCATCCCATCAGATCTCGGATGCTCAGCAGGGTCAGCCCTGGTCAGTACCGGGTGCTGTGACAGTCCCGAGGACTTCACTGTCACTGTCCAAGCTTGCTCGGCTGTGGCAAATGGACCTTAGGACTTAAATGGTGGGGCCAGTTCTGCGCATGCTGAGCCTCACCTAAAGACTCCACTGCGCAGGCTGGAAGGGCACACCGACATGGGGAGAGCCCTTCCCAAATCTTCGTTCATGAAATTTGGCCATACACACATAACTAGTAATTTAAGGGAAAAAAAAAATAAAAAACAAAGGAAAAAAAAAACACACAAGAAGACAAACTATAAAGACCAATCTTTGAAGAATTAAGGAAAAAATAAACTTATTTGGTAAGTAATGTAATAAGAGGACAAGCACAAAAGAGCTGGCTTGATACAGAGAGGAGAGGAAGCTCTGCCTTACAGTTCTCAGTGACTGATGCATTCAATACCAGTTTGCATCCTTCTTGACTCAAGATGTGAACAATGTTTAACATGACCAGTCCAAGTAACAGAAAGGTAACAACTCCACCAGGTTTAAGAGCAGCTCTGTTGGTGGCAGCAGTCAGGGACATAACCTGGTCTTGAGGAGAGCAATCACTCACCAGAAAGCAAGAAAATGGAGTTACTGCTATTCAATGTCTCATTTTGCAGACTCTGCTAATTGAGTATTGTGCTACTCAATAAACAGATACCACACATGCTGTGAACACTGACAGGCCTTTTTCTGCCTCAGGTGTTGTGGAACCTGCAGTTTTAAAACAAATTTAATTTTATGCTCAAGATAATTGAACTGGTGTTTTATAAATGCAAGGGAATGACTCCTTTGTCTTTTTGTAACAAACTGTAGCTCTTGTGATTTGGAACCCAATTTTTAGTCTTCAGTTTCTTGTGATATCTTTGGACTCCATTCCAAAAAAACTAGCACAGAATAAAAATTTTACAGTCACTTTATAGAACCAAGAGTATATTTTTAGAGTATTAATTTGGAAAAAGTACTTGAAAATATTACATAGCAAAACAGACATGGCACATGAAATAATGAAATAATGTAATACAGATGCAAGTCACTGGTAGATCAGTTCAAAGCTTCTGAAGCTTGATATGGCTATTATAATTAAATTATGGTTATGAAGTAATAAGTTTCAATACAGCTTTAGGACTTGCTTATGAAGTGGCAGCTAGACCATCAGGAAAACTTTCAGGATTGTGGCAAAGAGTGTACAGGTATTTCTGCATTTATGAATGGTCCAAAATGAAAAAAATAATGAATGGAGTTCTCCTCCAGGGAGTGCTTAATTTAAAATGTTTATAAGACATAACAGAATTTGTGGCCTTGCTTTCTGAATTTTAAATATAAAATGAAAGCATAGGATCGCATGCAAAGAAATGGGAGGCAGGGGTTGTATGCCACCCATTTGTACTGTTTTCAAAATGCACTTAGTAGTTTACAGAGCAGACATGAGCAGACTGCTGAAATCTGGGAGCATCACAGGAACTGTCCAGGTGTACTGGTTTTAAGGTAAACCAGCAGGAGAAATGAACTCAACACGAGAGAGATTATAAGTCAGAGCTACAATTTAA
>JAWWLZ010000094.1:16448357-16470699 GCA_035041345.1 Poliocrania exsul | reverse complement strand
TTTTTGAGGCGGGGGGGGGGGAGGGCTGCTGGGGAGTAGGTTCAAACTTCAGAATAGTATTTTATCAGCTTTCTCCTCATCATCTGTGTGAGTGGTGCTGTCTCCATCGCATCTTTTTCTTGAGGTAACATTAGATCAGAAAATTAAACTTTGCCTTAGTGTTCCAAGCTTGGACAGGTGGTCTCCCTGTTTTAACTGTTGCCCTATAAAATAATCCAAGGTTTAGGCTACTCCAGTGAAAATGTATTTTATTCAACCAAACACTATACCTTGGGAGAGTTTTCTTATTTTATTAATTCAAAGAAGTAGTCAACAGGTTTGAAAATCATTTACACAGAAAATATCATTTATACTGCAGATTAAAAAAAAAAAAATTAGATTGAAGGGAACAGAACCTGACCTTTTGTTTCCTGAACCTTTTCTATTTTACTCCCTGATAAATGTCATAAGTTCACTGCACACAAAGAGGAAGACTATTTTTTCCAAATGGCTTATTCCTTTTTCATCTTCATTTCAAACAGTCTATGCACTTCCATAACCCTTGAGGGCATACTAGGAAGCAGGAGGAGGATATGTGGTATTTTCTGAAAATCTTGTTTTAAAAGTGGCAGCTGAACCACAAAAGGTGGTAATTTTATCGAGAAAGAAGTAAACTACACACACACACACACACACACACACACACACACACACACACAAAAGTTATACCTGTAGGATTGGTGGGGAGGAATAATGGGTTGAGTCATAGGGAAACTTTACCGATATGGGAGGGAGAAAGTGTGTGAACTACTAAGCCATTGACACACAGCAGACTGCATCAGAAAAATAAAGAGTCATAATGAAAATAAGTGGCAGTGTGATCATTAGCAGAGTCAATAGAATTTAGAAAATAGGTGTCTTATTGCTGGAGGCTTAATTAAAGTTTGAGAAGAAGAATTCTAGATAGCAATTGCAGATTGTCAGTGAAGAATCATATTACAATCTACGTTTCCTAGTTTCTCTGGGTAAGTCAGAAACAAGGCTGAACCCAAAAGCTAGTTTCAACATGTTGAGCTAAGAAAAAATACAGTGCTTGCCTTAATAACAACACACAGAAAGAAATCTGCTGATGAAAACTTCTGTTACACATGCAAAGTTATCATCACACCCCAAGAACTTAGCGTAAAACAGTGAGTTTTAACAACATTTTTAAGGGCATTTTTTAGAGATAGGACATAGCCTCAAGCTGTGCCAGGGAAGGTTGAGGTTGAATATCAGGAAGTTTTTCACTGAAATGGTTTTTAGGCATTAGGACGGTCTGCCTAGGGAAGTGGTGTAGTCACCATACCTGGAGGCGTTCAAGAAACAACTGGACGTAGCACTTAGTGCTAAGGCTTAGTTGTCATGGTGGTGTTCAGTCAAAGGTTGGACCTGAGGATCTTGGAAGTCTGTTCCAACCTTAGTGATTCTATGATTCTGTGACACAGGATTAATACAGTATTAGAATCGTGGATACAAAATCAAACTTCCTAAACTATGCAACCACTCTGATTATAAACCAAAATTGATACAAAATATGACTCCAGTGGTTTAATTTAATCTTTTAGATATAAAACTGACAAAAATATTAAGTGTTACCAGCAAAACTAGCAAGTGAGAAAAAAAGTATTTCTGATATTTTCTGTCTTTCCTTAATACAAATAATTTACTATCAGATTAAATAATTCAGCAAATTAATAAGAAATATTTATTACTATTTTAAATTGCTAGTTTAAATTAGGAATTTAAATCTACATGTTAAAAAGCCTCAAAGTGTTGTTTTCCATTTTACTGGAACATTGGACTATGTCTTCTGTTTAAGCATAAACAGACTTTGTTCACTTAGGGTACTTTTATATTATCATTAACAAATTAATAGCTTGGCATAGCATATTGACCCACAAATCTATACTTAGGGTTCAACATAAAAGATTGTTCTGCACATATCAACAACTTATTTGGGTTTCTTATGTTATTAGCTTACCAGGTAGCTTATTACAATTTTTTTCTTCACTGCAGAAAGTATTTTTCAATACAACATAATACAGATGGGAATTCCAATCCCTCTAATTTTTAACAATAAACTATGCAACAACTGAAAAGTAAAACAAGCTTGTCATATCTAGTATAGAATTTAAAAGTGCTTCCTTATATTTTCAAAAATGTTTCTATATATACTAATGAGTAATAGAAATGTTTTTCTTGCAAGTTGTCAACTTTGCTGAACTAATCTGTTTTAAATTCGTTTACCTTCATTCAAGGGATAGGAAAAATTGCTGTAAGAATATTAAAAAGACATGTAAAGAAGGCTGTTAAAAAACTGACATCAGTTACCATCATCTGAGGCATGCATGCAGAGATGAACAGAGCAAAATTACCATGGTTCAGTTCTTTGAAGCAGTACTACCTACTGCAAATTGAGCCAAACAATAGCTTCATGTAACTCATCTAAAGTATTATGTACTTCAAGGACACAGTTCTGTATTGCTAGTCAAACTGAAGGCTCTCCCTGCCTCACTTTGAGTGACGTGGGCTGCTTGAACAGGCTTTTCAAACACTCAGCATTAATTGGTAACAGAGACTAGATCAAAATCAGTCGAGCTCTTTTAACCTTCCCAAAATACCTTCACATCTTCAAGTTTCACTTAATGTAATTGTAAAAACAGGTCTACTGTTATTCAACTCTCAAGGGTGGCATTACTTCATTAGATGCTGTTTGTACAATGTGTTAACCTTCTCATTAGAACATGCACAGAGGTATTTTACACTAATGAGGCTCTATTGTTATAACCTATTCCTGCATAATTGCAATTTCTTTATAAGTAGCTAATGTGGTGCAAACTCTCTTAAATGGTAAATACTGGCCCAAAAAACAGTTTTAATTGATGCGTACTTTAAAATAAATCTTCCCATTAGGGACATGCAGGCTGTATGCCTTCAAGCTTCAGAGGAAAAAATTATTCTTAAAAGAAAAAAGAAAAAGAAAAATACAGTCCAACACCTCACCCACTTGCAGAAGAGTGCTGCAGACTCCTTCCCTGCTACACAACCAGACATACAGCAGCAGCAGATAGGCTCTACAGCTACCACTGAAATAAAAGCATGGAATCATTTAGGCTGGAAAAGACCTCTAAATCATCGAGTCTGACTGCTAACCCAGCACTGCCAAGTCCACCACTAAACCGTGTCCTGAAGTCCCATAAATATTGGTCTTTTAAATACCTCCAGGGATGACAAAGTCCAGTTCACCTCACCTGTGTTTTTCAGCAGTAGCCTTTATTGACACATTCAGTTCAGGTAATTCACTGCCTGAAGTAACTCACCCTAGAAGAGAAGCAATTCCAGAGGTCCAGATAGACAGTCTTCTCTCTCACAGGTGCACGGCACAAGGGCTGACCTGTGATATTACAACTGTGTTCACAGAGGCAGGAGGGATAGATGGAGTCCCTCAACTTGGCAAATGCCTCAAATAATGCTCTACACAGGACAAGTATATACAGCAATTCACTTGAGGTGAAAGAAATTAAGCAAACCAAGGGAAAAACAAGGCTGAAACCAAACAAAGCAATATCCAGGTTGCAAACAGGAATTTTGTTTCTGAACAGTGTAATTTCTGCACTCTTCTTTGCCTTTCACGCAGAAAAGATCTGAGGCCTATGTAAATAGAAATTGTGCTAAACATAATAGCTTCAAGGGAAAAGAAATACACCTAAACCTTAATTCCCTTTTTGAACTGACAAGGCTCCTTCTAATGGTCATGTCTGGGCAAAAAGTGTTTTGCTTTTAACACAGTTACACAGAGACAGACAGTAGATAAAAACAGATGTCTGCATATGTAGGGATAGAAATATACCCCTTAAAAGGCATTCAAAAGGAAAAAGTTTCTTTCCAACAAAATACATACTTTTATTTTACTTTCAGGAAGCACTCTACTGGACAATCAAATAAGATTAATCTTGTCTTTCCAACTCTTCTTCCTATTGTTTGTGTTAAACAAAAATATATGGTAAGAGGTAGAAAGGGAACACTTGAACAGCTGAGCTCATAATCTGATCAGGACTACGTCAGAGCAGTAAAGTGACTCTTTTTTTATAAAGAACAGAAAAACAGGTTTGAAGGCATCTATTTGCCTTCCTTATGGGTTAGTCAAAATCAAAGCAATCAAATCCATGACTTGTTCATATCATCTTTATTGATTACTGTTGGCAATTTTCTCTCAAGTGAGGTTTTCCTGTGCTTCCTATCTGCAAATTAAGTTCACTGTTGCAGCACAGGGTTGTCTGACAGTGACTGGATAAGAAGTCTGATGAAGCTTCTGTTCATCTAGGCTGGGTTTTGTATAATGCCTCTAATGCCATTCCTGCTTTAACAATTTGTTACACTGACATACTAAACCTGGCCTTGGAGTTTTATTCCTATCAACACCTTGTTGTTTTACTGACAACCATATTACCAGCTGCGATCTCACTGATGTTATTACTATCTCATGCAACTTCTTGGTGCTGCTGCACTAGGTAAACATTGCTGGAATTTTTTGTTTTATTCACTAATACCTTTGGCCATGCAGTGCTCAAGAGGAGGTGTCACTATATAGTCAGCAATGATGTTTTGCACTATACAAACCAATACTTCCTTTACCGAGTAAAGTATTTAATAAAGCAGAGGTCTAGCCAGAAAACAGCTAGCATAAGCGCAGCTCAGAGATCACGGCGCTATGGATAAGGAGAAATCTCCAACATTTCACAATGCTGCTTACTGAATTTATCTCTTCCTTTCATGTCAGCAGCCACCAGCTTGGTAAAATATTGTCACTTCTGATTTGCAGCAACATTTTAGTCCACTGTAATTGGACTAGATTTGACTGTAATCTTCATCACTACTACAGAAAGTTTAAAAACATGACCTGGACAAACTCATCAGATAGAGTTGCATAAATAAAGACATTATTAGTAGTATTAGTATTCTAGTACTGAAGAGAATAGATTAATTTATAATTTTAGTTCTTGAACTGATATTACTGCAAGCTTTTAGAAATCACTTCAAGAATGGGAAAAGTAGTCATTACAAAGCTGAATTTATTTAACTTTTTAAAGCATGTCCTGCAAACATCCAGGCTTTATAAACAGCAGTAATTTTTTACTCAACAAGACAATATGTTTCTTTCTGCTGATTACAAACCCAAGTCTCTGACTCACACAGGGCAACACTTGGAGAATTTTTGTCTTATATTTCCTTATCAGCCTCAAGTTCTTCAGCATTAAAGTTTGAATTTTTAGACTTTGGCAAACTTTTTTCCCTTCTATTAAAAGAAAAATTTACAAAGCCTGATCTTCTAAGTTAAAGGTGCCTTTCATAACCTGACTACATCAGACCCAGTTCTCCATCCCAATGGCTTTCTTCCAAGTTCATTGCGTGATGGTTTTTTTCTTAAAATAGGATTTCCTACCTGGAAGTAGAAGCATCCAAATCCAGATATGCTAAAATATTTCAAGTGGGTTAGTCTCAGCTATTTGCTCCAGAAGTTGAGCATAGGGGACTTCTAGGGGGAAGAAGGGGATTAGTCATACAGTGGAGTAAGCAAAACAGCATCTCCTGAGGTGACCACCATGCCAGGGGGCAGAAAAGAAATGGTTTTAAGTGTACGTTCCTACAGCAAGATTACTAAAGAGAAAAACAGTCACTGGCTTCCACAAACATGGATACCACACTGTTCAGTTCATTCCTATGTAACTGTAGGCTTCATTCTTCTATGCCACATATTCATCTACATCTCTCACTGCACCTGACCAGTTAAGAAAATTTTCTGTCTCCTTGCTCTTTAAATGTGTTTGTGATTCTATCAGTTTTGGTCTTCTTCAGCATTCAAAACAGGACAGAAGGATACACAGCAATCCTTGATATCATTCAGCACCATCCCACATACTCAACACAGTATTTGTTTAAGGTTAAGCAGAAACAGGCACAACACAAAACTTACTACATACAATCGAAGTGTACCTCATTGTTGCAAATTAAGCATAGGGTAGAACAGATCAAACCCTAGTTCAAGAGGAAAACCAAGAAATGTAAGATTAGAGAAAGAAGTATCAGAAAATAGATATAAAACTTATCCAAAAACGTCCAAACCAATTTTAGAGTGCACTACATCTGATCCATATTTCCCCCTGGAACCATCTGTGGATAGGTGCACTTTTCAAATGTACAGGTAAGAGAAAAAATACTAATTTTTGCACAGATTTAGTCCAGGCAGCAAAAAGGAAAACAAAAATTGGAGGCAATCCTAACCATGACAGACAATGTCAGTTCTGAATCAGAGAAGCTGCTTCTGTATGTACCACAGAAAACAAAAATTATCCGCACTAAATCTGTAAAGCAAGAACTCAGTTCTTCATGCCACTAGTTAAATGTTGCTTCCCCTATTCCTCTCCTGGTTATTCTAGGGATCGTAATGAATAATTATGCACAGTCTTATTTCAGTTTACAGGCCTGGAAATTCAGAGACTCAGAACAAACTGATAAAATGCCCACTCATCGATTCCCTTGCTCTGTACAGTTTTATAGCTGCACTCCAGCCAAGATGTACATTCTTATGTGATTCTGCATAATAGCATTCACTACCATCCCAAATCACTAGTAAGACATTCTGCCACAAGTACAGCTGCTGGTTTACTGTTGATTTGATTCATTCTTGGATGGTAATAAATTTAAATGTTTTGTTCAGAATATGTTTCCCAAAATTTCCTTACATATTTTGGCGAACATCTACCTTTATCATCACTTCCACTTGCAATCTGCATGTAGTTTCTTAGCACTTACCTATCACATGGCACAAAGGCTTTCCCAGCATAAATTAAACCTCTTGTTCTGAATACACAGATTTCATCACTTTTTTCTTTCTATCTGATAACATGAGAACATTTTAGTAAAGACATAAGGGTGCAACACAATCAGCATTGTTAATATATTTCCCAGTATCTCTGTCCTCAGAAAATACTCCAGGACCGAGAAAGCAGTAATAATCTACCATTTCTTTTCCTGGAGTTAATTACTCCAGGAAAATTACTTTATTGTAAATTAAAAGAAAAAAAAATACAGTAGTCAAGAGAACAAAAATAAGAAAATAAATTCGTACATTTTTCAGGACAAATTCTAACCTTTTTGTGATGACTGCTGCAGACTGAGAATAAAATTGCATGAGGTTCAAGGACATCAACATTTTTTTTCCCCTCTGCTTGCCTATCAGAAAGAATTGCAACAGTGCTATACTCCACAAGATCTAGCCTAGCAGGTAAGCGATAACAGAGTGTCAGTGACAAAGGTCAGAATTAAAGGGCATAGTTTGATTATTGAGAAAAAGAAGGGCACACTGGGCTGAATATGAATATGAAGTTGAAGAAAAGTAGACTAAAGGAAGAGGAATACAAAGGGGAAAAGCTGTTTTCATTTTATGAGACAGCAAGAGACAGAGTAAAAAATGTATTCAAGCTTAGAAGCCACTGAGTTACCATTTTTTTAAGAACATGAAGAACAATTCTCTGGGGAGAAGTCTGTGTACAGCAGATAGCCACACCATCAGGAGTATCACCTTCTCCCCACACCTGATCCACTGCATCAGAAAGAAAAAAGATATTGGTGTCTGTTAACTACTGCTAAGAGGTTTGAAGTGAGCAGATAAGAAAATTAAGTATTGTATCAGCCCCACAACTCTATACGTTAAATTTCTGCTGGTATCTATTTCCCCGGAAAACAATTATGGATACCAGGAATCAGAAAGATGGGGACAGATTTACTACTTTAAAAATATGACTAGTGGTTACAAACTACTAGTTTTGCTTACACTTGCACCAAAATAGGGCAATCCCAAAGCTGGTAATGCAGTCTGGATCCCCTTGGAATACAAATGGCATGAATTCAAGTCTTATCTTTTATACAGGCACTATGAGGTCAGCCCTTTTGGGCTCCTAACTGCAGACTACCATCTGCTCTTTTCCAGCCCTAAAACAATCTCCAAAACATCTTAAGATCACAGTTGTACAGAGCCAATAGAAATCAATAGTAAACTCAGTTTTTATGAGCCTTATAATAAGGAGAGGAACTCTCAATCCTTGGGCATATAATGACAGCACAACCAGCACTACACCTCTGATCCCACCAAAAATGTGTCTCATAGGCCTGCTCCTCTTTGCATCAGTCCAGGCAGTTATTGCTGCAATATTCAAGAAAGGTAAGACCTCTTAATAATCAGCAGCAGTAAGTCTCACAAGTCACACAAGCCTGTTTTGCTTTACATAACCATATAAAACACCACATGCCACTGCAACAAAGTTCAAAAGCAGACTCGGCAGTTTAAATTTGGACTTGATTTTAAATGCCCTTTTGAATGTAAATGACACTATGATTCTGTGTAATCAGCCTGAGCTAGACCTAAACTAGCTCAGTAACACCAGCTGTATAGACATGAGAGCATTAAACTCCCTGGCCTAGTACCTGACCTGGTTATGGCACTGGCAAGAACAAACCTGGAGGCCCTTTAGTACAGGCATATGCAAGTAGTCATGTAATTGCAGGCTGGAAAGCATAGACTTACCCTGTGGTAGCATAGGATGGTTTAGAGGCAGGCACAGTACTCAATGAGAGAATATAACTGTTTCATAGACAATGGCAAAGATGGATAAAATTGAAGGAAGGAACCATGCCATAGTTGTTCCTTGCTAAAAATGTTCCTGCAATTACCCATTTGTGGAAAAATCCATTTGCCCTCTCTCTCTACTTGCTCTTTAACATACAGAATGAACACAGTTGGCATTCTGATTTTTAATTAAGGGTTTTCATAACATTTTACTGTTCAAATAGACTGTTTTCAAAGATAAGTACTTCATATTAATGATTTACGAGCTCACCATGTCACTTAAGTTCTCTAATCAATTTTAAGAATGCTATTTTCTTGGAAAAGAATAAAGATGGTGAACAACGAAGCAGAGCCAAGGCAAATTCTCCCTGTGACTAGAGAAGGAAAAAGCTTTTATTTACTGTATTTTTTGAAGGTTATATCACCTGTTTTATGGAGGAGGAATAAAGTACAGAGACTTTGACTAGCTGGCCAGCCCTTTGTAGCCAGTGACCATGCAGCACCAAGTGCAGAGTAACAAAGGTCTCGATGTCAGGAAACCAAAGATGTACAGCACAGCTACTCAAGGAGGTATTAATTCAGATTCCAAGTAGCTTAAATATAGCTCCTTAAGTACAAGTTTCACAGGAAAATACCTAAGATGTTGAAGAGCATGTATTTCATTCCTTTTCTGCCTTTTTTTCTTTCACAATTTCCACATTTATTTGAAATTTTTACTTCCAAGCAAATAGTCATTTCATCTTTCCCTTTGTTTCTTAGATATTATGCTAATACTGTATTTCCAGAGTTATTGTTTCACATATTTATAGATGTCATTACAGTTTGTTTAATACTGGTCACAAAAAAAATTCTCTATTTAAAAAAGACCAGATATTTAGTTATGCAAAGAAACCAGAGACAAAAACAAAATCAAAAAATGAGAAATACATCATAGTTTGATAAAATGCCTGTAAGTTTATATAAAACCCCCTCTGAACAGTCCAAATGCATTTGTATTGTTTCACAATCTGTTTATAGATGCTGAAAATAGAAAGAGAGCACTACATTCAACATCTTTGTTCAGTCTCATACAGAAACCCTCATTATCATGCAGGTCCTAAATGAAGTTTAACATTCTGGACACCTTGAATGCTAAATTGGTTGGTACTATAAGAGGATTTGCAATCTAAAGAAACATCACTGATCATTTCCTTGACTAACTCAATCAACAAACAGAAAACTGTGTTAGTTTGTAGTTAATGTTTGCCAATTCCTATGGAAAAACTGGTTAGGCAAACTGGTTTGGCCCAGTTGCCTTTCAGGGCACTGAGAATTAAAATACTATCCATTTTTAAACTGAATTGCAATGATTTGACTTTACAGCAGCTATATAAACATGTGTGCACAAATTTGTCACTGCAGTAGTGCAATGTAATAATTTGACATGTCAGGATGCATGGATGTAGTCACTTCTGAAACATATACATATGTCATTCAAACTTGGGTACTTAGAGACAGGTAGATAACTCACAAAGTAGAATGTATGACAGATCATGTTACAGTTTTTGGTAGAAACCTGTCAACGAGACATCATTTGAAATACAGTTCTTGCTTTACATTCCTTCTTAATACATCAAAACAA
Organism: Poliocrania exsul; assembly: GCA_035041345.1. Classification (NCBI taxonomy): domain Eukaryota; kingdom Metazoa; phylum Chordata; class Aves; order Passeriformes; family Thamnophilidae; genus Poliocrania; species Poliocrania exsul. The sequence goes on along the minus strand of JAWWLZ010000094.1, from coordinate 16,460,431 downwards.
GTTATTGCTATTAATAATGACATTTCAAAGACAGAGTGCACCTAGACTTGTTTTCAAGTGAACTTACAAAGTGCTGCAGATAAAAAAGAAACTCCCTTATGACATCACATCAATATGTTACTCATTAACAGATTTTTAAATCTGGCTTGAGCAGGAATCACACCAAGGCAGCACTTCCTACAACAGTGAAAGGCTGTGTGTTTCAAGGATCACTCTAGAACTGAACTTACCCAAGTCTGCAGTCAACTCCATTAAAATGCTGAGAAAAGGAAACTCCTCGGAGGACTCCGTTTTTCATTCTGAAAGTTGGAACAGCTTCCGAAATTCAAGTAATGACACCCCAGTCAGTCCTACAGAGAGTACTGGATCAGTATTTATAAGGTAAATCTCACTATGTTGGACTGTATGTACTTGAGGACAGGGGGAACAGGGCAGCAACACAGCAGGGCACTGGGACAAATACAGCAATGATGATACTCAGATGAGGAAGCTTAATATGAGAAGGCAATGCAAGTAGAAATGATAAATGTTATGTTACTGATTGCACTGGGAAAGGGAGTGCTACTGTAATTTTTTAATGGGGGACAGAAGGTTGTTGTCCTTTCCTTCATTATCTGTGGCATTAAAACAGGGGTTTGAATGTGTATAACACTATACAGCAGTAAACTCAAACCCTAAAGTGACCCCTGCGAGGTCATCCAAGTATCTGTGATATTGGAGGGAATCTCTCTAAAAAAACAAATGTAAGCTTTGTTAGATCAGGGAGCTAACAAAATATTTTCATGTATGTTTTGGCTTATAGGAACTTTGCAATGCTTATTAAATTATGTTTCAAGAGAAAAGCTACCTTAATCACAAGGAGTATCCATGCAAGTTGAACACTTGCATGAATGAATGCTGCTAAAGTGTTTCCTGATAGATCAATAGTAAAAACTGTTTTAAGGAGAAATCTGTTCTCTTACTCTGGAAGAGTGGACTTTTTTGAATGCAGGCCCCCAGTGTGTGGAATGTCATTGCAATGAAGAGTTCTGGATAAATCATGAACATTTTAGACAGCACAGACAAATATGAGAAGGCAATGTCAGAGGGCTTCTGACACTTAACTTATCCTCCCCTCTCTACCAAAAAAGTAAGACAAGAAGACATCCATAGTATTTATGTCAACCTATCATGAATAAAATAGCTTTAAAAAGATATTCCAATATATTTTTAGACATTTATTGGTTCTTACTCCACTTGAAAATTCTTTACCAAACGCTTGTCATTAATATGTGCTCAGTGCCAAATAACCCAGAAGAGTGATGTGGAAGGATAACCTCCACATAATCTTTGTGTGGCTGAATTATATTTCTTTGTGGCTGTGCACAAATACTTTATATGGGATAACAGCTCATATTAGTAATTGGGTCACTACTATAAATGAGTCTGTTGGCCTCATTTTTTTCTCTTTTGAAATGTTATTAGGGCTTTTTATTATATCTGCATATTGTACTTTCTTCCAACTCAGATGTCAGAGATAGTGTCCAACAGTTTGGAGAGATAATACAGAATCAGAAATTTTAAGTTTTAATTGGAACTTTCAAAGTGTCTTACCTAGAGCTAATAATTTAGTGCTTTTTATAAAAAAAAAAAACAAACAACCAAACAACCAAACCCAAAACAAAAAGAACCCATGTGTTTTCATATGCCTCTCAGTCTCATTTTCCAATCAGGCATGGGACGTAAGTACATGAAGTGGCATATGGATGGACAAACAGACGTAGGTGATGTTTAATCACTTCCTAAATTGGGCAATATAAAGTTTGTCCTCTTTTCTCTGTCCTGTCCAGAACACTGGGCAGACAGATTTACCTGCTTTTTTATTTACCTCTAGGTAACAGTACACAAAAAGTTGCCATATATGCTGTTAGCAGCATGACCAGCCCTTCACTTCAGAACAGAGTCCTTTACCTCAGATTTCTCAATATCCAACCTGCCTGCCAAGTATCAAGTCAGAGGGGCATAGGGGCAGGCCTTCTAGAAATTCAGTTTACTCAATTTCTGTTTCAGTATGACCATAAGGGCCTGCCATGAAACTATGCCTCCATCAATAGCAAAGACAGAATAGCAGAATGCAAATACTAAACAATCCAGTAAGAAGAATGCATGATAGCATACAATGAGCTGGTAGCTGCACCGAGCTCTCACCAAACTTGCTTTTCACATCTTTGTCACAGTCATGATACATTTATTCAAGAATTGGCCCCATGAAAAATCAGGTAAAATGCTTTGGGGAAAAATAAATGCAGGCTCTGCATTTTTAGGTACTATTTTCAACACAGTCCTGTTTTTACCATATATGAAGATGCACCCACAGCAAAAATTTACTGTATTTAATGACTGTTCTTGTTCATCCTAATTATTCATGCCTGAGGACAAAAACTGATGATATGCCTAAGTTTTCATATACCTCTGTTTTCACCTCACTGTAATTGGCACCATGTGGATGAGCATGAATTTGCCAGAATCCAGGGGGTTATTAACATTTTATAAAGGGGAGCTCACAGTTTATTACCATGGCAGCATGTTATTCCTGACATAGAGCAGAACTGACTTCAGAAGCAAATTAAGTCTCTGGAGCTATAGCTGAGGTATCAGCCATGCATTATAGATCAGAAATTTGTGTTGATAAAAGTATTGGCCACATGTGTATGCAGCATTTTATCAGCATGAATATATAGAGTTGTTCAGATATTAGAACAAAACCTTTTCCACCAGTCCAGGTCAAAATATGGGCTAAAACAACAGGGATGTCAACCTCCCATGTGGAGCTCACCCCTATAACATGAGTATCCATGTCAGCACCCTTGTATTTCTAAACTTTAGAAAAATCTCAAGCCTTTTGGTTTTTACCAATCTTCAGAGTGATTCCGGGGAAAAAAAGTTGGGTTTTTTTTCAGCAATTTAGATCAGGACTACTGACCCCTAGGTCTGTGAATGTCATACTGCTACATATGTTTACAGCAATCCTACAAATAATGACCTTGCAATTTGGATATTAAATGCTTGGGGGAAAAAAAAGATTCGGCATTTGTCAGTAACATCAATATTAATTGATATTACGCGAAGGTTATAAAAAACACTTTTAAAAAACACAGAAAAATGTACAGCTTGGAAAGGTCTGTTTTCTAAATGTAAACTAATGGAAATGGGAGTCAAAAGAAACCTCGACTCTAATCCTGGCTGGGCAGCTCATTTGTTCCATTAGAATACATAAATAAATTAAATACAATACTCATGTTTTGTATCTGTAATCTGGCATTCATATTTATCTATCTTTTGCATACAGCAAAGTAAGGGAAAAACTGTGAAACTAGTAACACACACTTTAAGGATGGTTTTGTTACAGGTGGGTTTTTGGCTGGACACAAGAAAGTATCCCTGCATTGAGGTTTTCTCTCTGAAGATTTTCTGATAGAAAAGCAAACTTTTTTAAAGTAATTCCTCTATTGAAATCATACCCCACAGAATCTTCCAAAGTACTGCTATAAAGCTGAGGTTTAGATCAGACTAAATCAAGCTGTCATGTTAAAAGATAGGCACATACTTACCACCTTCTAAAATGTGTGTTGTCTTTGTAGTCCAATTATGACCACCTGAACACTGGCAACCACTTTACTAATCAATGGCTTGAATTTGGGATTGGTATTCACCCTCTGCAGCCTATGAAGACATATTTACATTTGGGGTTTTATTTTCCCCAGAGTAATGAAGCTCTAATACAGCCTCTCAGAGACAGGACAGTAACTCTTATCAGCTCAGTCAAACAGCATATTATTCACAACTCCATCTGATGTAACAACTGTGAGAAAACTGATAGAACGATTCATTTCCTCTCATTATCTTGTGTTCCTCACTTTAATCTGCCTCTTCCAAGGGTAAGAACAAATGTTTACTAAGCTTCTGGAATGTCTGGGCACTGTATTTTCTTGTCAAAGATTCAATTTATCCTCAAAGAATCTAATTTTCATTTTCTTATATACTTAACAAGCAGTACTACTGCTCTTCATGGACTACTAGATGACTAAAGGTTTCTCTCAACAAAATGATCACTATATTTAGACGTATCCTAAACGTTTGCAGGCATGTATGCACATCTAGTTCCAAAAAGAATCCAAGTGCATTCGTCTGTGATGCAGAAATTCAATAATTATGTACATGCACGCACTTTATTCATTAGATGCACATAATCTATTTCATGTCCCAAACATACAGCTGTACCTGGATTGAAATTTTTCTCCCAGTTATCTGTATACAGAGAGGTCACACTTGGACATCACCCAGCATTTCCTTAGGCATGTATAATGAGAGGATGACAAATCAAGATAATCTGATCCACCAGAGCAGAACGAGCAAAATTTGTATTTATCTTTTCCAGCATAGCTAGACAATATACTAAATGATAACATATATTTCTTTTATTATAAATGGAAATATATTTCTGTACTATAAATGGCAATTTATTTTTTGCATTTTAAATGAAGAAAAATGCATTTCACTGCCATGGGATCTGTTCTTATCATTTTAAATTACAAGATCTAGGCATCACAGTATTCTAATGTGCCAGCATTGCCATCCATGAGACATCCAGGGCAATATATTGCATGGAAAATATGCCATAACTGCTTTTATTTTCTCAGGAACTAAGAAAAGACACTGACTTGGATGCCAGCTGGCTGAGTGCCTTCTCACACATAGTGAAACTGAACCGTTATACGTCACAAGGTTGCTTTTTTCACAATATAAGGAAGAGGCCAGGAACAATTTGGAGATAGATGAATGTTCCTTTATTTCAATGCTTCTCCATTCATTCTCCTTCCCATACTGTTCTTTCGATCAGTATGGCCTTGTAAGACACAGCAGTAAGACTCAGTATGGAGTGTTTCTTCTGTGACCCTACACAGGTCATTGCGAAGGACATTGGTGTCAAATTGGCCATAAATGTGCCAATGAAGCACAAGTGCAATGTATTACACATTCACTGTGAGGTGGGCTGACACTGCATTACTAACATTCCAGAAGGTTTGTGTGCCGGTTTGTGTGCCAGTTTGTCTCCTTTTTCCTGCTGGGTGTTACAGTCTATGATTGCAGCGTAGTCTAGTCTATCCAACTCTTTCAGTATGAAGCCACAATGAGCAGCCTCAACATGCATAAACATTTGTGATGAGAAGTGCTCTAACTGCCTTCCAGCCCAGCTCACTTCATTTGCCCTATGTACTTACCTATCCAAAGAGGAGCTCAACCATTACAGTAATTCAGATGACCTTAAATGAAAAACAGGAATGGATAGGCAGATAAGACTTCCAGTAAACTGCTCAGAAGAAGAAAACAATTACCTGATACAGGTCTTCTACAAAGTAATCTCACGGTTTTAAAAACAAATAAATTACTGAATTCTTAACTCAGGCAAGGAACAAGAGTCAATTGGTCACAATTGCTTTTCACTCCTTACAAAATTGCACCACTCTCCGTGTTCTGGCCCTAGTTATCTTGCACAAGCTATTTTTGACCTTGGCTTACTCCATCTATTTTGAGCATACTTCAAGTATACTGAGTTATTTGAACATTGGATTTGAACATTCCTGCTTGAGGCAGGAGTATCACGAACATCAGATCAGGTATGGCTTTGTCTAGCTGAATCTTGTGACCTCCAAAACTAGAGTGTACAATCTCTCTGAGCAACTTCTTCCAATGCTGCAAGACCCTTTCAGTGCACTTATTTTGTCTTTTCTACTGTACATCTCCCAAAGCAGTAAGCCTGTCTTCACTCTGGCTTGTGGCTGACTTGTATATATTCTAGAAATCAGATTTTTCTCACTGTTTCAACATCTTTCCAATTATCTTTTAGCTTGTGTGTCATACAATCACAGCTCCTATTTCTGTAGTATTTAACATAAGACTGCTTTCTTATCACATTTCAACTGGAAAGACTTATTTAGCAGGTCTTTCAACATTTAATGGCTTCCAAGGCATTTCTGTAGCTTTTAGAGAACCCTACCAATGCAGAATATCGTATAGAAAACTGGAGTCATGACATATATAATGACTTACAGGCCCAAAAGACCAGTATTCAGGTACTATTAAGGCTGTATCTCCTAAGATGTTTTTGCACCTGCAATGAAACACAGAAGAATTCTCTATCTACTGTATTCAAAGTATACAGAATGCCTGCAATCACTGTACTTATTTTCTGCTTTGTTTCTTCCCAAGGAAGTTTCCTCACATTCAGGCATGTTGATACTTGCCATATAAACTGAGAAATACTTATGAACAGCCTTGACTGTACTGAAATAAACCTTGTTGACTAAGACAATCTCTAACCCTGTTTATTTCCAGCTGGGTTGTCTTTTTTATTGTTCAGTAGCAATCTCCTATCCAAGAATCTTTAGGCATGAGTAGCAGTTTCACTGCTTTTTATACTGACATTTTCAGTGTGCCTCATTAGGGTCTTTTACTCTTTTTTAATTTATAACATTCAAGATAGGATTCACAATTGTTCTGATAAATTGAAAAAACAGACTGGAAAATAAAAAAAAACAGAGCAAAATGCACAAAAGGTATGCAGACAGTCACACTGTCAGATCTAACAATTTGCAGCTACTGTACTAGAGGAGAAAAACCTCAGTTGTCCTTTATAGAAGCTTCATGGGGTTATAGCAGTTGAACACTATCCTTGAGACAGCCTCACCCTGTTCTGCAACACATAATAAACACTTTACTGTGAAATGTGACCAGTGGTAGTGTGCATAGAATGATGAAGTAATCTTTTAATCTCTTCTCTATGCAGCCTTCTTAAGGCTACTGGTGTCCAGCTTGAACTTTCAGAAAAGATCTGAACTTATCTGAGGGACTTCATTGGGGGAAAAAAAAGAAATCTAGAAAACACAATTTATATGTTTCATCTGAGATTAAAGGTAAGATGGAAATGGGAAGAAGTTTTTCACTGTTCTTCATACTGAATAACTTAAAAAGTAATGGTTTTAAATTTCAGCAACAAGGATTCAGGATTATGTTAGGGAGTGAGGATGTCTTCTGGATGATAGCAAACACTGGAACTGATTGCCAGGACACTGTTGACTTTTAAGAACAACTTAGAAAAGAGGCTTGCCAGGAGTGACACAAGAATAGTAGGCCTTACCTTGGGATAGGGAATGAACTCAATGACTCCGAGTCTCGCCCCATCCTGCTTTTCTATGATTTCATAGGTAACTGAAATTTTTTACAACGAATTTTTCCTATCGTTTCATCTCTAATTTTTCATCCTTTGCTATTATACATAATGTTGAAGGTCTTAATTGGTGAAAACCCTCAACCCTCTCTGAGGTTTAATGTACTCTTCAGAGAAGGAACATGTGAGATTTTGCCTACATGGCATCGCCAGTACTGCAGGCATTAAACAGTAAACGTAATTTTATAGTACACTACTTTCTCCCCTCAATCTGCACTTCACTAATTAAAGAAAAACCCAGCGGAAATTATCAGTGGGTCTCTGTTGGTGACAAGTTAGTCTTCAAACACTTGCATCTATATAGATGCAAGATTATCACAGTCCAGTTAAAGGTCCTTTGCGCTTTGAGTGTGTTTGTAAGACTTAATCAAAATAAAAGCATATGGTTTCCAAGTACATTCCACTAACATGAGAGCTGCACATTTGATTGTGTCATATACAGCACTCCTCATCGTATACTACTGAGAATCCCGATATTCAGAACTTTTATCGTTCAGGACTGTGTCCTCTTACTCTGGAGCTGCTGCACCATGTACAGTTTGACAGAAATTGGCCACAGTTTCTTTTCAAATCCTCCAAAACGCCCCACAAGTTATAATCATTGCTCATTGTTTATCCCTTCCACTGTCATTATTAGATAGTAACAAACTGCACTAAGGAGGCATGTATAGCAATTTACCAGAACCACATCTATGACAAGAGATAAGGTATCATGATATGGAAGAAAGTATTAAGTAAGGATTCATTTTTTAGTGTTTAGGCTCTGGGCATCAGTTTATTTGAGTGTAAGTTTCTTCTACACTAAATAACTTGACTGATTTATTTATATCAGAGAACTCTGCACACCTTGAGAATGTAGCCAGACGAAACAGAGATGGAGCTCCTGAGACCAAGTCACTCCTTTCCAGTTCTTGCACCACTGAGGCAGAGACAGGAACTCTCTGGAGATGAGTGAACAAAACAGCATTTATCTCCTGTAGCTAAATCTGCCAGACTGGAAATCTAAACACTCAAAAGACAGCAGATTTTATTTATTCAAATATCTGAAAGTCAGATTCTCACTTGCTGAAACCACCACTTTTATGCTGAAGTGCATATAGTTACACAGGAGTTATTGAACTACAAGTCTGCCTCATAATGTGGACTAAATTAGCAGCATAGACATTTTAAGTGCAATGGAAAGTCTCCAAAAACAAGATGAGGGGTAGGCAGTAACTTTTCCTGCTGATTCCAGTCATCCTGTGCATGCCTTGATAGTGCACACTTATCTGAGAACAATCCCTAGGGAACATAAAACCTCACACTGATGGGTGCACCCCAGAAAAGGGTTTTAGGTCTGACCAGACACAGGATGCCAACCCCACCTTCCCTAAACATTTCAGTTCCAACTCCACTCACAGTTCAGACAGCTGAAATCATCCCCATTCTGTCATCTCTGGATAAATGACATGCTGTTATATAGTCACAAGTTGTGTCTGGCATAAGGGAGTGGAAGAGGCTCTGCATAGCACTGCCAAGTGCACTCAGGTGCTCCACAGGAAAGCATAATGCAACAATCAGTGTTTCACAGGTGTAGGACCTAAAAGGTCTGAATAGTCTTTCTTGTAAATTACATCTCATTTTTTTCCACATATACCTTGACTTTTATGTTAAATAATACATAAACATCAGCTAATGGTGTTTCCCAAAAATACAGTCATTTTAAATGTCTTCCTTTCTATGCAGCCTGGCATACAGTCTTTACATTTTCTTGGACTAGAGCTAATAAAACATACATAGTCTAGGTAAGATCATACTGCAACCTCACATTTTCTGCAGGATCTGAGTGCCCAGATAGCTATGGCAGTCCTGAACCTTTTCACCAGGAACACCTTTTTCTTTTCACTGATTTCCTGAATGTATTGCAACAATACCTATTTCTTGCATCTCCAAAGGTCTAAGTATTCTACTAATGTTAACAGTGCCACTCAAAGTGATTAATTTGCTTTGTACATCTTTTAATCTGAAATGTACATTAGTATCTACCTCCTACACAGATATCCACTAACAGAAATCACTGTCCTGTACATATTTTCCCTTCACCTCATGTGAACAGTTGACTGTTAGGAAGAAAGCAATATATTCTATTATCAATTCTATTAATATATTCTAACACATTAAAACATGAAACTAGACCTTTTTCTAGAGCTGCTTCTCTGAACTCTTACCCCAAGATTGGCCTTCTTTAGATTGTATCCTTACAATCATAGACTCTATCTTAGCTTTATGAAAATATTAGTTCATCAAACTGAAACCCAACTTAAGTATTTTAATCAGACAGTGAAAACATTTTTCATAGGCTTGTTGACAGTTTGTGCCAACCGTGCAAGATGACTTGTGCCAAATGCTGCCTTAAATTTAACCCTCCTGAAGGCACATAATTTGCCTACAGCTCTACCACCACAAGCTGAGGGAAGACCAGGGGTAGGCCACGCTTGATATTTTTGGCACAGTATTAGGTCATTTTGTTAAGAGTTAGTAGATATGAGACAAGGAAGGCTAAGACTCATCTGTAATTAAATCTGTTTGAGGATGTCAAGGACAACAACAAGAGCATCTTCAAATATATCAAAAAAGGAAAACTAAGAATAATGTGGGTGCATTACTAAATGGAGGGGGGACCTTGGTACCAGAGGATGCAGAGAAGGCAGAGTTACTGTACACCTTCTTTGCATTGGTCTTCACTGGCAAGACCAGACCTCAGAAATCTCTTACCCAAGTGACAAGGGTAAAAGAATTGTTGGATGGAAGATCTTTCCTTGGTCAAGGAAGATTAATTAGAGAACACCTATGCAAACTTGACATCCACAAGTCCATGGGCCCTGAAAGGATACATCCATGAGTGCTTGAGAGAGCTGGTGGACAATATAGCTGGGCTTCTCATCACCATCATCTTTGAAAGGTACTGGAGATCAGGAAAGGTGTTTGAGGACTGGAAAAAAGCAAATGTCACATCAGTCTTCAAAAAGGGCAAGAAAGCCAGTCAGCCTCACCTGAAAAGCTGATGGAGTGCCACATTCCAGAGGACATCTCTATCCACAAAGATGATGAGAAGGTGAAGTACTCAGCATGGAATCTCTAAAGGTAAATCATGCTTGACCAACCTGATTGCCTTCTACAATGAAACAACAACACAGATGGATGAGGGGCGAACAACTTCAGCAAGGCTTCTGACACTGCCTCTCACTTTAGGAAGTGTGGACTGGATGAGTGGACAGTGAGCTGGATCAAGAACCATCTGAATGGCAGATCCCAGAGGGTTATAATTGATGGCACAGAGTCTAGTTGGAGGAATATCACTAATGATGTCTCAAAAGGTTCAATACCAGGACCAGTACTGCTTAACTTGTCCATCAATGACCTGCATGAAGGAGCAGATGCCTCCTCACCAAGTTCACTGATGACACAAAGCTGGGGTGAGTGGCCAATAGCCCAGAGGGATGTTCAGCCCTTCAGAGGAACTCAACTGGCTGGAGAGATGGGCAGAGAGGAACTGTCTAAAATTCAGTAAAGGCAAGAGCAGGTCCTGCACCTGGGAAGGGATAACCCCCTGTACCAGCACAGGCTGGGGGGTGACCTGCTGGAAAGCAGCTCTGCAGAGAAGGATCTGGGGGTCCTGGTGGACAACAAGCTGTCCATGAACCAGCAGCAAAGCCTTGTGGCCAAGCAGTCCCATGATATCCTGGAGTGTAGTAGGAAGAACATTGCCAGTAGGTCAAGGGAGGTGATCCTGCCCTTCTACTCAGTCTTGGTGAGGCCTCACCTGGAGTTCTGTGTCCAGTTCTGGACTCTTCAGTAAAAGAGAGACACAGAGTTCCTGGAGCAGATCCAACAGAGGGCTATGAATATTAATGGACTGGTGCACCTTTCTTACAAGGAAAGGCTGATGGAGCTGGACTGTTCAGCCTCAAGAAGACATGACTTCATCGTGAGGAGGCCCTCATCAATGACTATGAGCACCTGAAGGGAAGGTGCCAGGCTCTTCTCAGTGATGCCAAGTGATAGGACAAGATTCACTGGGCAGAAACTGATGTACAGGAAGTCCCATCTGATTATATGGAAGAACTTCTTTACTATGGGGTGACTGCACACTGGAAGAGATTGCCCAAGGAGATTGTGGAGTCTCCCTTATTGGGGAAATACAGGGTCTGGACACAATCCTATGCCATGTGCTCTAGGATGATCCGGCTTGAGCAGGGAGGTTGGACCAGATGATTCACTGTGGTCCCCTCCGACTCGATCTGTTTTGCAATTCTGTGAATTTCTGGGCAGACAAACCAGCCTGGGGTACTACTCATGAGAAATGAACCACAACCACCTGAGCCAGCCACAGATGGAAATACTAGCTAGTTACCTCCGAAGTTCATGTTAGTACAAGCAGTCCAGAGGCCAGCACTGATATTTGGACCACTGCCTGCTTCCAAGAGTCACCTGAAAAAGGCGCTGACAGAACCTGGGGCCTTGGTGACCGCCACCTTCCCCCCGGGACGGCGTCTGTGTGACACCGCGAACCTCCTGTCCCCGGCATGAAACATTCAGGGCGGCTTTTGTCAGAGCCGGCGGGAGGCGGCGACTCCCGGACAGCGTTCCGACTGAATAATTTAAAGCTCGTAAGGGATCAGCGCCGACGGGAGCGCGGGGCGGCAGCGCTCCCTGAGTTCCCTGCCGCGGCCCGGGCAGACACCGAGGTCCCGCTGGGCGGCTCGACCGGCTCTTGGCGGCTCTTGGCGGCTTTTGGCGGCCCCGAGCGGCGGGTCCCGCCCCGGGG
>JAWWLZ010000094.1:16427558-16448257 GCA_035041345.1 Poliocrania exsul | reverse complement strand
ACCCGCCGGGGCGCGGCTCCGCCTGGGCCGCCCCGCCGAGGAGCGGAGCAGGGAGGGTGCGGGGGGCGCTCGGCGGGGCTGGGGCCGGGCCCGGGGCGGAGGCAGCGGGACTGAGAGAGCCCGGGCAGGAGACGCCCGGGGGGATCCGCAGCCAGGCTGGAATCAGGGGCGTGAACACCCAGCCCAGGTCCCGACGCTACCACAGCGCTCAACTCCGAAGTTACACTTCCAGGAGCAAGGCGTATACATACTGCTGCTGGTAATTTCATGCAACAGCATGGAAGTCTTTCTGAGCCGTGGCACAGAAATGCAGCAGCTGTGTGGCAATTGCACGGGCTCCAGTAAGGAGCTGTGATCCTCTTCTCTGGGTCCCAGGTAAACCCAGAGCTCTGTCGCAAGTTCACAAAGTCTGATGCAGGGCACGAGGCAGTAAAGTGGGAGCTCAACGTGACTTCTGTCGCGACAGAGATGGGACAGGGCACTCCTCGCCTGCCTTGACGTGGTTCCACACCGTGGTCCTTGCCCAGCGTGGTAATCCCGTTCTCAGACCTCTGCTTTTTAACCTGAGCAGTACCGCAAAAATTGAGCAGGTGTACATACCGAAAATACTTAATACTCTTCATGAGGAAGAGGAGGCCTTGCTGGGTGGCAAAGGCTGGCTGCCTGGGCGACCTGCTGGAAGGTACAGAAGTCAGAGGCTTCCCGTGGGCAGGAGGACTCCCTGCGCTCCGCCGAGGCCGCTGACCTTCCCAGCCTCTCGTGTTGACTGGGGACATCCGTATTGAAGGTTCCCCTCCTACATTGGTCTGGCTTCCTGTGGAGGTCTCAGGTTGTTTAGGTGTTTGTGTGCCATGACAATGACCATCACGTGAAAATGTTGCTGGAATCAAACAGCTGTCTGTTTCCATTCCAGCCCCCAATTCACGTGGGCAGTCTCAAGAATAGAACTCAAGCATCTTCAAAACAAGAAATTAAAAAATGTGGGGCTTTCTCCTGAAAAAAAAAAAAAAATTAAAAGTTGACTTTCTCCTAATCTGGGGTGATTCCTTTTCCCAAAGAACTTTTCTTCATGAAAATTTAATCTTAAACAGCCTCCAGGAGAAAGGCAAACAGGTTACTAGGAGCTAGCGCTCTCTCTCGGAAAAAAAGTCTCAGAAGATCTGTGGGTTTGGTTGGTTTTTTGGAGGTTTTTTTTTCCCAGCTGATCTATCCCTGATCTCTGAGGTGTATTCCCAAAGTATGTATCACAGTGAAATCTGTTGCCAGAAATAACTTGGTTGTTAGAGAGCACTGGGAATCAAAGTATCTTCTAAGTGTCCTTTATCCTGTATGGTGTAATCACATCAGTGACTTCACATTACAAATGAGACATAATTCCCAGACCTTCTCAAGAGCCTCCTGACTTAAAGACGTGGATCCTGATCCCTCAATGCAGAATTATGCCAATGAGCCTTATGAAGTTCTTCAGGTATGTGAGATCTGTATCTGATTTTTCTCTTGAGAACTGAACTAGGAGCCCAAGCCAGGGTATAGAAAGCTTGATCTCGACACAGTGGATGTACACCAGGTAACTGCTTTGTCAGGTGTTTAAACTTTCAGTCCTGAAACAGCTACAGTTTTAGAAGCAAGGTCAGTCTTAACTAGTGGGATAAATGGAAAAGTCTCACTCACTGGGACAAGGATATTTTTTTAGCTGTCAGTTCTTGCTGTTCATGGTGTCATGAAGGGGAAGGCTGGGTGGTCTGTTACTCTCTAAATCAGTCTTCAGAAATATTAGCCTGGCCAGCAGGAGGGTGAAAGACAGGTAGGCAAAAACAAACTTAAAATGCTCTGTCTTGAACTAGAAAGTTGTCAAACCATTTGCTGACTGGAAACGAAGTTGAAATTTGTTTACGCGTCCTATTTAACTGATAGCTGGATCCTTCTGAGAAACTTTTGTTTATTTGCCTGCGAGTTAGCATCACAAGGCAGGTAATTTTGGATTGACTAATGAGAAGTTACAGGGGGGATTGTTCTGCTGAAGGAAAAGAGAATCATGATTTTGATTCAAGAAGAAGTGAGCTTTCCAGAAGTTGAATTGTTGAAGATTTGTTTTCAAAAAATGTTCTACCTAAGTTTATGTGGATGTGGTGGAGTTTCTTTCCCCTCGTTTACTTCCAGGGAACAGTATGCAACCCAACACAGCTCATGCTTACCTCTATTTGAAAAAAAATTGCTAGCAGGGCTATAGAGGCTTATGGAATCTTTTCGTGTTTCCTGAAGTTCAGGGGAGAGAGATTTGCATGTGTAGGGAGGTTTATGTGTGTATAGTAACCATACTTCCTGAAGGTATGCTTAAAATGTTGCTCAGTTTAGAGATGGACTTTATAGCTTGATATACTTCTGCTGTTATCATAAAGATGTCACTGGGGGGATAGGTCCTTCTGAAAGATTGCAGCTATAGAAGTATTTGGGGTTGGGGTTTTTTGTTGTTGAATTAGGTTTTCTTTATTATTTCAGGCTTGCTAACTGGGAAATTTCTATTTATCTGCCAGTGATTCAAGAACGTTATACAAAAAGGGTTAAGGATATTCATGCTGACTTAGAAAATGGGCTTCTTTGGCATGTGTATATATAATGATAGTTATATATTTGCAAAGTTTGCAGTAGATCTATGTGAGTTTTACAACCACAGAGGTAACACTCTGTGTTAAGATGGGCACTGCTATTATGTGGACCCAAAAGAGTGATGTGCCAAAAGCTTGTCATGACGTGGAGTTCCTCCCAAAAAATTTCTGTATAGAAAAAACCTTCCAAGTGGCATTCCCTGACCATTACATCCTGATGTGACCTCGTACCAAATAGGAGTTAACCCTTGCAGTGTATTTAGAGGATATTTAGTTTTCTGACCTGAAAGTGGAGTGTGTTACACTAGTGTGGCACTAGACCTGCCTTAGAAGCTGTCAGCCCTGCTGCAGGGACAGCTGGTGGAACAGATGTTATAACATTGAAAACAGGAGTATGGTACATCAAGGAGAGATGGCAGAGGTGTGGTAGCAAACAATTCGTAATCCATGTCAGCATCCTTCTGTTTTCATCCATAGTTGCTTCTACTGAAGTCAATATGGCACTTTCTGGTGTCACAGATAGTATTTGTCATGGTACAGTTCAATCTTTCTGTATTAGTGCAATGTGCTGAGTTACTGTGTAGTAAAATACAGCTAATACTAAGTGGCATGTTCTGTAACCCTTATGGTTACAGCATGAAGTATTGTCCAGTTACCAAGTGTAACTTAGCAATGAGGAGGCTGGAACTTGAAAGTCTGAAAGGTGTGGAAATTTTTAGATTTTTTTTTTCTTTTGGGAGCAAAAATACATTGCAGCTACTGGGGAAAGTGTGCTACCGAAAGCAGTGGAAAATACTTGAAAGCAGATTGTGTACTTCTGGACTAAGAGAGAATATGATTTTTATGGTTTGTTTGTCTGAAAAAATTATTCTACCATAACAGATGTCACCTAATAACTATTTATCAGCTGATAAGTTAAAAGAAAATTGACTGACCTTTGCATAATCACATTTCACCATTTTTTTTTACTTAAAATCTCTTACTTGAGAGAGAGAAATACAAAATGCAGAGGAGAAAGGGGAGATTATTTATTAGATTCAAAGTTTTATTGCAACTTTGATTCAGGTTAACTTCTTTCCAGCGGCCAAACTTCTACTCTGGTTTTTTGGGTTTTTTTGGTTTTTTTTTTTGCAAAGGGAAGAAGTGTGTACCTTCAGTTGATGAAGATAGCATCGACACATAGCAAGTATCATATTTTTTAATTTTCCCTGGTAGTTCTTCCTTATTTTTATAGTGAAAATTGTAACATGATCTGAAAAGAAGGGTAAGTTTGCAAATAAAGCACTTAAACTTGAGATGTCACAGAAAAGTTTTTCACGCGTCTGTGTTTTCCTTTATTCTCCCCGTTATTTTATTCACTTTATGCACATGCTTTAGTTATAAAAGTAGCTTTTTTTAAATAATTGTTCTGTTGTGTAAGTGCATGATGCGGATCTGAACAGCCTTTTCTTTCTACCCAGTTGCCTCATATGGCTAACCTGAAATACTCCCAAATGTGCTGCATTTACTGATTATATGCAGTCTGTGAGAAATGCTTGTTAGGCAACATAATGCTGCAGATAAGCTTTGGGCACCAGGATTTGTTGCTGGTATTTGACAGGTGACGCATAAACATAGTACCTGAATATTGTGTTCTTGCCACCTTCTCCATAAATGTTGCAGGCATGTGGTTAGAAAATATGTGCTTATCCAATGATACCACTGCTGGGGTTAGTGATCACTGTGCTCTGTACACAGCTTTTGCAAAGTCCATATGTATCCTTTTAAATTAGTATTTTTAGTCTTGTTTTACTGGTAAACCACAGAGATCTTGTGTTTGGTCTAGGAAATTTTACAGAGTCTTTTGCAGTACTTATTTTAACTGAAACTCAGGTGCCAGTCTGGATCGGGTTAGCAAAAATCTCTTCAAAGGTTGTCATCACAGAGGAAGTAATTTCTCTGAAGATAATAGGGGTACGGTAGGATGAGTTGTGTTTCCCTGATTCTCCGCTTCCCCTTGAGAAGAAATGTCTTGCTTTATCTAGACTATCTCTGAGCTACCCCAAAATTAGAGAGAGATTATGTTTTCTTGGCAGAGGGCTATAAACAAATATTTAAAACACCTGTTTTTCCTTCTAGGTAGTGCAAAGGGGAGTAGAAGATTGCAGGAGGACATGAGCAGCTGCTCCCTTCCCACCCACTGTACGGGGTCCTGTGTCCCTCTTCATATGACATAACATCTTGTACTGGGGTGATCACTACAGTAACTAAATCAAGTACTGGGAGATGGGACAGTTGAATAAAAGGGAGAATAATGGATTGTAGGGGTACATACAAGAACACTTGCCTTTTCTTAATTTCCTGGTAGCTTGAGCTTCAGTGCTGTACTGAAGTATTCACTTCCTTTAACTAAACTTCTGCCTGGAACTGACTGTTTTCTGCCTCTGTCCTTGAAAAATAGCACACTAAAATTAGGGAGGTCAATAAGCTTCTGGAAAGAGTGGCAGGAAATAATATGCAAACAGCAGATAGGCAGCAGGGAATTTCAGCAGAGTAGGGAATGTAGGGGCAGACTGCTGCCTTCGTCCTCTGTGGATAGAATGGGGGAGCCTTCTCATTACCTGACTGTACCCAGTCCTGCAGGTGGCTCAGTTTAGCCCTCTGGGAATCTTGTTTTAGTGTGTTTGTGAAAGACAGACCACTTAGGGAAACTTGACTCTTGATGATAATTTTGTAGCTGTCATTAGTGCTACACTAGTTCAAAAAGAACCATTTAGGTTTGTTTAGCCTTTCTGGAGAAGGAGTGTTACAGTACAAAAGTCCAGTAAATAACAGAATTACATATATGCCCATTTGTTTTTGTCAGATTTTAAAATACATGTAGGCATGTTGTGGCCAGTGTAGGAGAGAGTGTGTTTTGCCATGAAAGGCACTGTGTGGCCAGTGGAAAAGCTCATGTTGAAGAAGGAGGCTTAGAGAGCATTCGGACTCGGTGTTCTTGTGACACAGAAAACAGAAACTCCAGCTGGCCTTAGCAGGGATCTGGCCACCATATGTCACATCTGATCCTCATGACTTTTTCCAAGACTTTGGAAGGAAAATGATTCCTTATATTCAGTGTCACAGTCTAAGGTACTGTTGTGATTAGTTATGGTTAGACATATTGCTGGGAGGTGGTACTTCCTACTGTGAAATATGAACTTTTTAATTAGATTATCTGTATTGTACCAAACTTTTCCATGAACACCTATGTAGGTCTGTAAGAAAAATCATAGACTGCAAAGATAATAACGGGAAATTCAGCATTGCCAGATCCTTGGTAAACAGTGAGCCTCCAACACTGATTTTACTTTGGTTCGTGTCTGTGCTAGATGAAACATCAAAAATGTAATCGGGTATTCCTTGAAACTTCAAATTTTGCCTCTTCATTTATTGCTACCTTTCAAACAAGGAAGGTGTGATGAAATAGGGTAGAGAGACACAGATTATTTTAATTTCATTTGATGTTTTTCATTTTGCCTGGTTGTGCATTATTCTTGCTGGAGAACTTTACAAAAAATGACGTAGATATGTAGGAATGGAATCTCTCTTTATTACACTTGAAACACTGAAGCCTTATTCATGATTGTAAATTATCTGTTATCAATGCCAGTTCCCAATGAAATTGCTGCATGTTCAAACCCAACCATCCTTTTCTTTGTGTATAACCTGTCAGAAGAACTAAAAATATTTTTTCTTATACACATTGATTAAAACACTTTTTGTATCTCATAATGAGCTATTTTTTGTGGAAGTGCTGTAAAAGCAACGTTAGTGGTCACGTGATTCATGGCAGCTTCACTTTTCATAAGCAGAGAATGGAATAAAAGTGTTGGTAGGATTACTCCCAGATCTCTGCTTTCATTTCTAACCATTCTGTGTTCTTAATAACAATTGCTAGTATAACTGCTGGTGTTTTCTTTTTTTTTTTTTTTTTTAATCCTATTTCAGGCAGATGTAACTGCTTCATTTTTTTCGAGAGCACAAATAATGCTGGGAAACTGGCAGCCGAGGCTCACATCATGTGGAGGCATGTTTCTCTTGAGTTCTTCCTCCAAAAACCAGAGGTGTAGCTTCAGGTAATGAGACCAAACCTTTATGCTCATGCTCTGATGATCAGGCCTCATTTGTAAAGATGCCTGTGTTTTTTCACAGAGATTTATGTTGTTTCTGCCTGATTTAAGGAGCAGCTCTAGTGGATAGATGCCTGTAGGTTGCATTGAACATAGCAATTGTATATAGATGCAGCACTTATCTTTTTATTGGATTTGGTACAGAACAATTGGTAGAGCTGGCATTTAAATGCCTTTGCCCTCTTTTCTGCACCTGGAAGATTTGTGTCAAATGCTAGATTTGTCTGTGCTTATGTTCAGATAAACAGTTGTTGATCACCCTATTGAAACTCCCATGAAAACTGCATCATGAGAATTTGTGGAGTTGAATAAAGACACATGTGAGAGGGTTTTTGCTTTTTGGATATATGAAATGGAAACTCATGAAAAGGCAAAAGAGCTAAATGGCTTGTGTTCCTGTTCTAGTGTTAACTTAATAAAATACTTGTTATAGTGTCTCTTGTTTCAGAGCACAGGGAATTCTTCTGGTTTTTTGTTTTTCTTTTTTTTTGTTCTATGGAACTTGATACCAGTCTGGTTTTGATTAGGCAGGGAATACAGACAGTTAATAATAGATGGTATTTAGAGCAGAGAATTTGCATACTTGCTAATGACGTCTGCAGTGTCACAGTGATCTTGCTGATGTCCAAGTGGTAAGGCAGTGTGAAACTTGATCTAGTTATTATGTGAAATGTCTATTTAGTTGAAGAGAAGAACCTGACTTCCTCTAACAATATCAAAGGGATTTCTGTTCAGTATTAACTCAAAAATTTCATTCATGTTTTTAATAAAGATATAGCAATGCAGACATATGAAACTACTCACAGGTAATTGTGTTCCAAGAGATACTTGTGGAACAGAGCACAGCAAGTATTTCTGAAATTAATTACCTTAATGTATAAAATTAGATTCTTATTTGAAGGTAGTCCTTAACAATTGGGTTCGTTCCTCTTTTGGTGGCATCTGATTCCAGCTGTGCCTGCAGTTGTGTTTCATCCTGAAAATGCCTAGGGAAAGACATGGTGTGTATGCATGGGTGCCCCCATCCATATGCATGTTCTGTACAGTAAATGTGCAGCTATGTAATTCTGCCTCCATTATACCTTGTTTGACTGTGATCTCGTGAGAAGAGAATTACTCTGTTCCTTAACTGATGTAGTTAAATCTCAGTCTGGTTCATACCTACTGATATTAACAAACCTGTCATGCAGGGTTTTGCATGTCTACACACATTAATGCTTTTCTGCTCTTGGTATTTGGTATAAATACATCTGCTGGCTATATATTTGCTATACAAAAACCCATAAAATACTGTACTTCAGAATCAGCTGATTTACTTACTTTAGATTTCAGCCTTAAGTACAAACTGTGTACTCAGTATATGTAATTATTTAAATACCAAGTGGATAGGTTATGGCCATCTTAACATTTTAGCAGCTATTAAGGAAATCTCTGCTCATATGTGATTAGGGCAAGTGTAGCATATTTTCTGCCTTTTTTAATAGTTTGACAGTCTCACTAATAGTCGATGTTTGGCTTTCCATTTGCATGTTTGGTATTTGGTCTTAGAAGTAGATTAAATCATGACATTAACTTGAGGCATTGTTTTCAGAAGATACGTTTTCTGACATAAACAGCGCTGTGTGTCACATAGCACTGGAGCATGGCTATATTGCTACTAGAAGCATTTTGCTTCTGAGTGATCAGACTATACAAACAGAAAACATCTAAGTCTTCAACTTGAGCACTGTTGTTAGTTTTTTCAGTACAGAGACCACTCTAATCTGCTCTAAGAGCACAGCAGGGGAGTTTACTGTAGAAAGTGTTTTCTTCACTCCAGGTGTGAAGTAATTGAACTGTGCACAGTATGAAAGCAAACTGATCAGATAAAACTCTCCAGAATCTGATTACACATGCAAAAAAACTTAGTTCAAACTAGTGCGGTGTACAAAAGAGTGTTTAGTGTAACGATGGGACATAATTTCTGAAAGAAGACTTAAGACTTTAGTCCTAGTAAAAGGTAGTTTGAGGTGATTGCCTTGACATGGTAGGTCAAGGAAGGTCAGTGTCTAGGAGGAGACCACTGACCTGCAGAATGCGTAGAAGAGTGTCCTTTCAAGCATTGGTACATTCGTCTTACCCTCTTGCAGTCATCTCTACTCTATGTTTTTCATGTGTCTCCTGGGTACTGCCAAGATAGATCTCTTCATTATGCCTCATCTTTGCTTTTAAAGACTGCCAAAGTCTGTCATCTTGATCGTAGTCTAGAACTTTCTCATGGGAGGAAGAGGAGAGGCAGACACTGACCTGTTCTCTGTGGTGATCTGTGACATAGCCCAAGGGAATGGCTTGAAGTTATATCGGGATAGGTTTAGGTTGGTTATTAGAAAGAGGTTCTTCACCCAGAGGGAGGTTGGGTGCAGGAACAGGCTCCCGAGGGTAATGGTCACAACACTAAGCCTGACAGAGTGCAAGAAGTGTTTGAGTGATACTCTTGGGCATCTGGTGTGACTCCTGGGAATGGTCCTATTCAGGGCTAAGGGTTGGACTCAATCATCCTTATGAGTCCCTTCCAACTTGGCATATTCTGCAATTTTGTGATTTGGAATCCTTCAACATTTGCATCATTCCCTTTGACTTTTAGTTTCTGTAAAAACAACCAGTTTCTTTATCTGAATAGAGTCATGTCAGGGCGTAAGTGTGGCTCAAATAACATTATCTTTTAGCATTTGGACCTTTCACACTACATTGATTCCTTTGTCAAATCTTTTCAGTCTGCCAACAGCTACCCAGTAAACTCAACAGAACTAAAGGACAGAGAATATCTTTGTAGTTGTGATGTATATTTTCATACATGTTATACCAGGCATGGTTGTGGACAGTAGGGCAGAAATTATTTCACACTATTGGTTTATCATTTGCAGTAACATAGGAGTCTAACTGCTGTTGCAAAATTAATCCTTTTTGTATAAAAGAAACAAAGCAGGACAACAGGGCTTCTAAGGTAACGTTTTGATATATATGCTACATCCACAGACAGAACATTGCAGCTCAGTCAGCTTAAACTTAAGGGAAATACTGTTTTGACTCCAGTTTTACAAACAATTGAAGCTATAGCTAACTTCTCTGGTTATTCAATGGGCCTTTTTCCTCCTGCATAACTGTCTGCAATTTGTGGACCAGGGATTGGTTTGTCACAATTTATTGTGGCTTCAGAGCTTTTAGACCTTTTATTAGGTGAACCAAGTGGTGTCCTGAGGAAGCTTTATGAAAGGATTTGTGTGGCTGTGGGGAATTGAAGACAGTAACCACTACACAGTTCTGGAATTTTTGGTGCCTTATGTATGCCTGAGTAAGTGGTTGTGTCTGTTTCTGTATTGGAGCTGTCAAAGACAACAGTTGTCCCTTATGGCTCACTTTCCAAACTGTGGCCTATTGTTTTTGTTCGGTGATTCTTACTCAAGCTAGTTTAGAAGGGAACAACAGAAAAGTTCGTAGTTTATATTAACATGTTTAATTTTTTTCTCTTGAATAATTCCCTTTAATATGGTTCATTATAACTTTCACAGGAAGTTTGATTTTTTTCAGGTCCTCAAGAAGATTAATGTCAATCAAGGAAACCTTTTGAAATTCAGAAAATTTTACGCACTACAAAGAACATGACACACATCTGCCTGAAAGTTCTTGCTTCACAGAAAACATTCAGATCAGACAAGATGAAATTCCTCTGACTTTTAAAAGATATTCATGAATAATGTATTTCTGGACTTCATTAGAATGAAACTTAGTCCACTGCCTTTATGTATTTCATAGCACTTTCCCTTAAACACAACTAATGTTTATTTTCACTTGCTTAGATACAATGTATGATCCCATAGTAAGTATAGGCCTTGGCTTTGAAAATACTCACTATGACAACTGTTTTCATTTGGAAACTAGAGAAAACTTTCTCTTTTTTTTCTCCTAGATGTTATTTTAAGTAGATTTGGTAGTACTACCAAATATACAATATATGTTCAATTTGAAGAATGTTTGTTTTTATACCAAAGTCTTGATGTCACAATACAGTTCTTTTATGTGCAACTACTGCTAACAGTTGTAGCAAGCACTACTGGTTGCTTAAGTGCCTAGATCTAATCTTTTTTTTTTTTTTAATGAATTCCTGACTTCTGTGTGCTTTCTACAAAGCATTTATGAATACTGACTCACATGTGAAAATCTAAGAAGTGCTTTAATTTACTTTTGACTTGATAAACAAAATTTGACTGGTTTTAGAAAAGGAAAGGAAATTTTAGGAAGAAAAGGCCTTCTCCAGAAGGTCAGGTAAAATATTTTTGATACATAAAAAAACATCTATTAAGTGCTGTGTGGAGCTAAAGTGATCAGAAGTGTGGGGACAAATCCTTATGTAGCTTTTCACTATGTGAAAGAGGCATATAGGAGGTAGGGTTAAGGACAGACATAGTGAAACCACATCAGATAGTAGGAGTACACCCATTTGCTACTGCCAGTGGCATGTGATACATGGGTGAGTCTCCTCACACCTGTGTTTGGGTACATTGTCACTGTTCTCAGCTGCAGAAGACTGTCCTAGAGAGGAGACCAGACTGGCATTAGTTAGCTCAGCATTTCCACACACAACAGTCAGCAGGATTAGCATGTTGAGATGCCCAGCTTAAGCTCTCTGCCATCTGATAGCAGCTAGATGGAATGGGTTCAGACAGCAGAGGTTCAGAAATAGTAAAGTTAGTAGGGAAGACAGATAGGACAGTACAGGTTCATAGGTTTAACTCTGAAGTAGAAATTAATTAGGGAAATTAATTTCTCTCGAGGGAAAGAGAATAAGAATAGTAAGTAAAAAAAGGCATTCAAGAGCAGGAAAGCATCGAACCATACAGACAGGTGTAAGTAAACACTGAAACCTGTGTTATATGTAGTACATGGGTGTGAGATGGACCTCCTTGATCAGTTGATGTCATTGCCATGTAAGAATAGCAGGCTGCCCAAGGCAGTGATGGGCTCCAATCAGACATCAGGCTCAAGCAGCTGCATCTTTAAAAACACTGCTGTATTACATAGTCCTCTTCACTTGAGAGTTTGTTTCCATGCTAAGCTGCACTTTTGAAATGCAGGTGTGATTGAAGCAGACAATTTTACCTCACCGTGTTTCTTATCCCACTCATGTCTGGTATTCTCTGGCTGCCCTTGGAACCCAGGGATGTGTGGAATGGAAGTATAACAGATAGCAAGACTGAATAAGACGTTTTCAGGTTTTGCAGACTTTTGTAATGCAAACTCTCCTATGTTTGCAGGGAACACCTTGAGTGAGTGGTTCTGTCTGCTTAAAATCTCAGCATAAAACTGCTTACTTGGGTTGTTTAAGGCAGATTGGATTCCCAGACTAATCCTTTATTACTGCTGTAATCCTTTCAGTTACACACAAAGTGTGACTTAGGAAGTCTCACTTCAGTGCCTCTGTGATGAAGAGTGCTAAGGGTTGAGGAAGGGTTAGCTGGGGAAATGGCTGCTGTATGTAAACATAAAATGCCTTGAGAATCATGGCATTTGTCCTGTGCTGTCCTGTGCTCTAGTTTAGCTGTGAGATAGGATAACACCTCATTAGATCTCAATTAAGGTGGTCTGATCTTATTCACCAGAGTATAATAACAGCTAAGGATCTTTTTGCATCCTTCCTTAAAGAAGAGAAATTAAATCAGTCTGAGAATGTCTATTAGCAAAACTTTTGTCTTAGTAGGAAAAGAAACTGTTCCTGCTAAAGACGCGGTCACGTGATGGCTGTGGTATTGCTGTAAAACTGCAGAAATTAAATATTTCAGTGGAAAGCTTCTGTGCATGGAGTCATGCAGGCCAGGCATGAAATTAGTGGGCAGCATAGTTTGGCTTTATTCTTTAGTGCCTAGAGTGTGCTGGAGTCTTTCTGAGGTGTCAGATTTCCACAGGCAGATATGTGTCATGTCACTTTAAAGTAAAATATTGTTACTCTTCAGACTGTGTTATTAAAGACAGCTTTTTTAATCCCAATTTTCTGAGTTAACAATTTATTAGAAAATTATGAAAAAGGAAACCAGGGAGAGGCTCTGATGAAACATCTCTGGGCCTTCAGTTCCTTAACATATTTCTGAGGCAGTAGCTTGTGCTGTGAAAAGACAATTCATTGTGGTGGCAGTGCTGCTTTTGTAAAATAAAACCAATGATTTTTGTACTTGGAGAGGAACTCTTATGGTAAAAATTTTGCATGTGAACCTCACAGAAGAGGTAGATTAGAGGCAAAATAGGACACATCTTCCTCTTGCAACACTGAACCACAAATAATCTGCTAAACACTAGGTACTGTCATGCAGAATGTTTTTCTCTCAAGTTGCCAATCAAGTTAATTTCCATTAGTCATCTGAGTCTAAGTACGGAGGATGGAATGCATTTTTCCGAAACGTGGCATTGTCTTTGAAATGGAAACTAGAGCTACAAATTTTATGAGCGCTGAAATATCCATGGCAGTATTTCAGTTTTCCTCTCTTCATTGCTGAAATTCCAGTACTGGAGCTCAGAGTACTGTTCAGATATACAATACTGTCAAGTCAGTAGATAAAGACTTTTCAGGACCTTAATATAAAACAGATATCATAATTTTGTTCTTTAAAATGTGCTTTATTGTCACCATGTTGCAATAGCATTTGACGTCACAATGAGTCCTGCAATACACATCTTTATCTGTTTTTTTAATTCCTTACTTATTTTTCCCTCTGCAGTTCAGATGGAGAAAATGGGACTGATGAAAAGAGAAAGGCAGGAAAATCGCCTACTCTGTTGCTGCAAACACCCACCAGCGAAATGGAGTATTTTGATGACCGGAAAAAAGCTGATGTTGCTAGGTAATGTCAGAAATACTGTCAATTTTCTTCTAGTCAGATTATTAGAATGATTACAACCCATTTAAAAAGCTAGACTGAGTAGCAGTATTTGTCAGACATCCTAGTTGTGGGTTAGCTTGGACACTGTGCAAGTAAACAGGAATCAGACTCACCTTTCAGGGTTGCTCTGTTACCCAACACAAGCAGTCAGAATAGTGGGAATTTAACCTTTGAGCTGGCTCAGTTTCCCTGTTCTAGAAAAGAATACATAGCTCTGTTTGGTGCCACTGCTAGTTACATCTCTTTCACAATCAGTTTGACAGGCAGTCAAACTGAGCTGCAGTTTGAGTCCTGGCTTGTTTCCCGGGCACTTTTGTGCTGGAATATTGATTGTCCATGGTAAAATTGTGACATAAGTTTTAATTTTGGACTCTCTGCTGTATATTGCATCAGATTACTGTAATGTCTCCACAAAACCAGTCATTCTTCCTTTGCTGGATATCTGAGTTTAGAAGAAACCAAGATATTTATATGGACCAGGAAAAGAGGCGATTCCTCCAAAGAATCACCACTGCCTTGAAATTTAGAAGTGGGTATGGGGTACTGGCTCCTCCGAATGACTCATGTGGTAATAGCAGTCACACCAGGCAGGATGGAACTGTTCTCAGGGCAGAGTAGGCTCTCTCTCTCTCTCCCCTTGTCCCTTGGTCCGAAGAAGGAGGTGCTGGGAGCTGAGGGTGAGTGGGGTGGTAGTTCTCAGCAACCCCTTGCAGCTGAAAATCCAAAAGGTTCCCTCTCTTTCCAAAGCCCAGGGGTGCACGGAGAAGTTCGAAGGGGAAAGCAGGAAGAACCAAGCTAGGAAAAGGAGAGCTCACCAGCTCAGCAGATGGTAGCTTGCAGTCCCCGTGGCCATTGGAAATGAAGTGCAAACCAGCTGTGTGTTCCTCACCTCCACCCCACCATTAAGTTGGAATCTAGAGTCATCAAGCAGTCTTTTGTTCTGTCTTGGCACTTCAACTCCTCAAACCTTTGTGTTGGGAGGGAGAGAAAAATTTCTTCCCAGCCCCCACCCCACTTTTATTTGAACCTTTAACACTGGAGAACTTGAATGCATTTTAAACTCTTCTAAAAGAAGATTAAATAATGCTAAAATCCCTCTTGCTTGGCTTGCATATAACTTTTGCATTCTTTTCCCTTTGTCAGCTGAGCAGTCAACTCAAAAGTCAGTGGTCAACCTGACATGGTTTTGATCGTAAGACAAATATTTAAAAAACATCATTTCATTTCATGAAACATCTTTGAGGAAGAAGTAGTCAAAAGAATATGTCTTTTTTTTTTTCTCACAAATCTTTCTAGTTTTACTTCTCAGTATGTTTGGCGAGGGGTATGCAGGAGTTTTTTGTAAGGCCTACTGCTTGTTTTAGTTTGACCTATACTTTATGTAAGCACACAAATATATGTCCACATATAATTTAGAGTATTCTTCTTTGAGAAGCCACCTGAGATAATGCAGCCACTTCTCCTGTCTAAATCAGTTCTGCTATACTGTCTCTTTCCAGCTGTGTCTGCACTGGGCTTTCTGTTCATCTCTCCCCCAGAGTGTATACTGTAAATAGGGAACCTCTCCAGTTTAGGCAAGTAAAGAAGACTTGTTTTGCAGGATATGGAAACTTTTCACAGAATTGCAGAATATACCAAGTTGGAAGGGACCCACAAGGATCATCAAGTCCAGCTCCTGGCCCTGCACAGGACCATTCCCAGGAGTCACACCATATGCCTGACAGTGTTGTCCAAACCCTTCTTGAACTCTTGGTGATGTGTCCTCTTCCCTGAGGAGCCTGTTCCAGTGCCCAACCACCCTCTTGAGTGAAGAACCTCTTTCTAATACCCAGCCTAAACTTACCCTGCCACAACTTCAGGCCATTCCCTTGGGTTCTGTCACTGATCACCAGAGAAGAGATCAGTGTCTGCCCCTCCATTCCCCTCATGAGGAAATTGTAGACTGCAATGAGAGCTCCCCTCACTCTCCTCTTCTCCAGGCTGAACAGACCAAGTGACCTCAGCTGCTCCTCATATGGATTCCCCTACTGGCCCTTCACCATCTTCTTTGTCCTCCTTTGGACACTCTCTAATAGCCTAATATCTTTCTTACACTGTGCTGCCCAAAACTGCACACAGTATTCCAGATGAGGCTGCCCCAGTGCAGAGCAGAACGGGACAATCCCCTCCCTTGCCTGGTGGTGATGCTGTGCCTGATGCCCCCCAGGACAGGGTTGGCCCTCCTGGCTGCCAGGGCACTGCTGACTCATATTCAACTTGCCATTGACCAGTACCCCCAGGTCCCTTTCCATGGCACTGCTTTCCAGCATCTCATTCCCCAGTCTATATGTATATCCAGGGTTTGCCCCATCCCAGGTGCAGAACCTGGTACTTTCCCTTGTTGAACTTCATATGGTTGGTGATTGTCCAGTTCTCTACTCTGTCGAGGTCTCTGTGCAGGGCCTCTCTGTTTCTGAGGGAGTCAACAGCTCCTCCCAGTTTTGTATTATCTGCAAACTTGCTTAATATCCCTTCCAGTCCTGTGTGCAAGTCATTTATGAAGATGTTGAAGAGCACAGGGACCAAAATGGAGCTCTGCAGAACCCAACTGGTTACAGGTCACCACTCTGATGTTACCCCATCCACTATTACCCTCTGTGCTCAAACCACCATGTGATGTGTTTATCCAGGTGTGTGCTGAACATTTTGTCCAGAAGGATCCTGTAAGAGACAGTGCTTTACTGAAATCCAAAAAGATTAAATCAGCTGCACCACCAGATCAGCTGTGTGGGTTACCTTGTCATGAAAGGAAATCAGGTTTGATAAGAAAGATTCATGAAGCCATGCTGGCTGCACCAACGACTGCATTGTCTTTCATGTGTTTTTCAGT
The DNA here is from genome assembly GCA_035041345.1 of Poliocrania exsul. Classification (NCBI taxonomy): domain Eukaryota; kingdom Metazoa; phylum Chordata; class Aves; order Passeriformes; family Thamnophilidae; genus Poliocrania; species Poliocrania exsul. The sequence goes on along the minus strand of JAWWLZ010000094.1, from coordinate 16,431,723 downwards.
ACCTCCCAGAATGATCTTCTCCATAACATTGCGAGCACATTTCTTTCCCCATTTTTTCTTCAGCACAACATGTTCTTCAGGTCATTCAGTGTAAGAGTCCTGTGATGTATTTTTTCTTCTGCTCTTCAATCTGCAACTGAAGGCATCTGAAAAAGATCTGCCTGATTTTTGTAGTGTATTCATACACATTTGTTCTGTGCTAAATAGCTCTCACAGATAATATTCTTCTCTTCTGGATTTGTGAAACAGTTATTGTACCTCTCTGTTTTTCTGAACACTCCATGCCATTAATTCCTCCCATATAAAACAGACAAAACTTATTTTTCCAGCCATCCACAGAGACTTTACTCAGTACAACTTCTCTAGAGTTGTATGAGGGGTTTTTTTGGTTGTCCATTATAAATGCCTAGAGCTGTACAGGTATGGCTTCCCATACAAGTGGCACTCGGAATTTTGTTTCATCTCCTCTAGGGTTGCTGACTATCTTAATGATTTCATTACACTACACTACACAGTTCATAGCCATCCTCTGACATGTGCACTTGTGTTTCTTCTCTGTCATACTTTTCAAATGAGCTCACATCTTATAATACACATTTATAGGTTTCAGCACATACCTTCCACTCTCAACTACTAAGTTTTATCTTACTTTATCTTGCATTAGTAAACAATGTGCTGCTTAGTATTAGTACTTCCCATGTTAGCAAGAAACAAATGAATGTGAAGCTAAGCACTGTGATAATTCATTAAGCTGTAAATTGTCTTGAATTTTTTAACTCCCTTAAAACAAATAAGGAATTTAGAATATATCTTCTAGATTAAAAGACAACCTTCAGTGAGGACTGACATAATTTAAGAATAAGATATTCTCCTATTTATTTCTACACAATTCTTGATGAATTAGATAGTAGTTATTTAAAAGATTAATACGTTTCATGGAAAAGCACATCTTGTTGGTACTTACCAAAACTAATGAACTGAGACCAGGCTTCTATCAGATGCTTTTTTTTTAAATCTTCAGGACAAAGAGCAGCACAGATAGTCCAGTTCTGACAATGGATATCAAGAGTGACTCCAAGATTGAAAGGAAAAAACGTGCCTCAAATCAGGTAGGGCAGAGAATTGGTTTGTTTACATATAGTAAGAGTAAACACATAGCCATCATAAGAGGCCTTTTGCTTAGCATTCCTATAGTTCATGATTATATAAGACCATAGATTCCTTTTTCATCAGTCTGTTAGAATCTGGGTAAAGCAGATTATAGAGTTTATAGCCGCACAGAAAAAAAATATTTTAAAACAAGTGGGCAAAATGAGAAGGTATGGGGAGAACAGGAAGTGGAGCAGATCACTTGATTGTCAGACTGTCTAATAAAGTGTGTGTTTTTTGGGTGTGGGGCTTCTTGTTTTTTAGCTGAAGGCAAATGCACACTTTCATAAGCTGTTTCTAGATGTTCCCATTGATGAGCCACTGAAGCAAAGTAAGTATTAATCACTGTGTCATTGTTGGCTGTGGATCCTAGATAATGTAGTTACCCAACAACTGTGGTGATGTACAAGATGAACTATCTAAATTTTAAATACCTCTAACTCCAGCTGCCTAGATCTAGCTACAGGACCTTCATCTACATGCAGTGGGCATTTTGTTGTAATCTTGCAGAACTCAAATCTTTGCTCGTTGGGCCTGTTTGGGAATTTTGGCCATTTTGCAATTCTTAGCAGATTGGCCTAGTGGAGTATTTTTTGGTACTGAATCATCCTTACTAAAGGCACTACTTGAGACAGCACTGGTCGAGTGATTAGCATGAGTTTTTGCTGTTGATGATACTTTAATATTTAAAAACACTAAAAGGACATCAAGTGTTTAATATTTTACTGTGGCCTGTGGTTCATTTAGCAAGCAAATTCTACATGGACATGTTTAGCAAATGTTTCTTGAAAAGAATATAAAGAAGGCAGTTCATAAGTGATAAATGGTTTGCTCAATGTCTGTGAAGTAAAAGCAGTATCACTTTGTGTGCTCTTCCTCTGTTGATCATGTAGTTGAGACAACTGTTATAGAGTAGAAGTTTAAAGCTAAAACTTTTATTAAACTCTTTACATTTAAGTAATATAATTACCTGAAAGATAGTCACAAAGTTTAGAGAAAGCTAGGTAGTACTCTCACAGAAAGGATTTTTGACTTCTGGAGGCCAGTTGCATGTTATTATTCATTTCAGTCATCATTCTTCAAATATTTTGAATCTAAACTTAGACCTCTGACACCTTCTTAGCTCATCAGTATATGTTAAACACTGAAATTTTCTAGGCTGGGCAATGTTTTTCAAAAAGTACAAACCTAAACATATTATGGCTTTGAAAAAAGAATGAAACAAAAACCAAATTGGCTTGGCTTGTGTTGTGATTACCCTGAAGCTTATAGAGTATCTATTTGTTTCAGGCTTTACCTGTGCTCTGCAGAAAGAAATTCTGTACCAAGGAAAGTTATTCCTTTCTGAAAACTGGATCTGCTTCCATTCCAAAGTTTTTGGTAAAGATACTAAGGTTAGTAGAATCTTTATGTACAGAACAGTAGTGCTATTCTTAGTAATATGTTCATCACCAGAAGCTGAAATTATGATGCAAGACCTACTTCTAAGTTTTATTGAATACAATCATTATTTAGAGATGATGCCCAAAATTCACTCTAGAACTCGAGCTCTATTGTCTTTATTAGAGATCAAGTCTCTTGCTGAAGGGCTTCCTGTCAAAAAAAAAAAAAGAGATGAAAGGGGAGGATCTGACAAGCAGCAATGAGGACATTGCCAAACCCAGGTAGCACAAACTACAAAAATGTCTCTCTTGGGGTAAGTGTGTAAAAGAGGAGGAGGAGGAATTATGAAGGTTGAAAAGTATTAAGGACTCCAAGACTATAGTTGGGGAACTGGAAAGAAGGATCCAGCATATTAAGGCAGTTAAAATAGAAGAACTAAAATTGGCTTCTTGATTTAAGTGGCAAAGGTCTTCGAAAGATTCTTCTAGGACTCCAATTTTGCATAAATAGAGAACAGGGAAAGAAAAACAAGTTTGCAAGGTTTTTACCTCTGAGCCTAGTATACAGAGCAGAAATAAGATGTGAACAGTTGGGAAGATCATAATTTAGTCTGTCTTTGTGATCCACCTAAGGCTTGATCTCACTATTGTGTATCATATGCGTGTAGATAAAAACAAAGACTTTGCAAAAATATTTGTGTTCTGACTCTGTAGATTTGGAGCTATTGGAGTGATTTTATTTACATAAACTGGTTTTTTCTAGGGTTTTTTTGAGAAACCGTTCACTTCAAGGATTTCTTTGTCTTCTTTATTTCAATTACATCGCTGAACAAAGTTTTTGATTAGATCCAATGAATTGGATGCTGAGATCAGTTTAGGGGTTGAGATTATCTAAATTCTCTGCTGTCAACCATTTTGATGAATACATCTATCTTTGAAATGACTTTTAAGAAGGTGGAATAGGTTTAAAGAATGCTTAAAATTATTAACAGCATGTTGCTCATTAAAATTGAAGCTGCATTTCTAGCAATCTTCTATTCACCATGCACAAATGAGACTACTTCAAACTGTGGAAGAGCTTTCTAAATTCTAAGCTAAGTGTTTACAAAATACAGTAGAACTCTACTGAGTAGAAAAGCCTGGAAAAAATATGCAGAATGATAGTGATGTAGTACTGGAAAATTATCTTTGTCAACAGGGATTTAAATGCAGAAATATATAAAAATTTATGTATAAGATGAAAAGTGGAAACATTTTATGAGATAGGGTAGAATAGACAGTATTTGTAAATGTGACTATAGTGAGATTCTAAATTAGTCAGTTCTGGGTTTTGTTTGCAGAAAATATAGTGGGCAAAATTAAGAGTGAAGGAGATAGTCCTTATTATAGCTTTTTTCAGTTTTCAGGAATACCATCAACAAAAAAGTGGGGAAATCATGGATACAATGAAAAATAATGTAGTAGATGGAAGAGGAGGAAATCAAGCTGGACAGGAAGATGAATGTTCGTAGCAGTCAGATACAGTGAAAAAGTCTCCAAGATTACTCAATACTCAGGGATGCAAGGAGAGCCATCATTAAAACCTCTACACTGGACTTCTGGAGGGCAGATTTTGGCCTATTCAAAAGACTAAT
>JAWWLZ010000094.1:16407885-16420409 GCA_035041345.1 Poliocrania exsul | reverse complement strand
TAGTTCCTCTATCTTCCTTGTATACCATTTTCTAAAGATTTAGGCTGCCTGTATTCTCTTTAGAACTGATAATCCTGTCTTGCTAAAATAAAAAAAGCCCACACCAGAAAACCAAACCAAAATCCAAACACACTAAGGGACAGTTCCTTGTGTATTTGAAGAGGAAATGAAGGGACCACCATTGCATAAACAGTTGCTTTCTATAGCTAATAATGGCTATCTTCTGCCCCTGTGGTTAGTTAGTTAGTTTGTTTTGGTTTATCATTGTTTTGTCTCCATATTGCATAGATAGAGAATATGCAAACAGAAATGGAGAGGCAATGCAGAGGCACGTATGTTTTCCACAGCAGTTTGCCACCATAAATTGTGTTGGCTTACTGCACCTGTCGTAGGACAGAAGGCTGGATACTGCTGAGAATACTAATCAGTTTACTGAGCTTTATAATTTTGATTAACTCTTCTCCCCTTCTTATAACAGATTTTTTCCTAAGCTGGTCTGAAAAACATGGCTTCAAAAGTAATTTGTAAATTCAGTGCAAAAACTGCAGCCACATACAGCATGAGTGGGAATGTATGCTGGAGAAGCACTTCATGAAAAAAAGAGAGGGGAAATAAAATTCAAGACAAAGTTGATTCAGGAGTGATGGAACTGTCTTCAAAGTGTTTCAAACCTATAGCAAGCTCTTAAATAATGCTTTTTGATTGAGCCTTCTTTGACTGGTGACCCATTCATGACAAAACAGGTCACTCTGACTTTGCTCTTGTCATGTTGTGGGCAATGGCTGTGCTGCTTATGATCCAGCTGCTCTCAGCTCTCATCTGTGGAAAGAGTAGGACTTGGATGCATGTGTCAGAAAACAGAGCTAGGTTCTTAATAAAAAATGGGTAGGAAGGAAATGGTTCTCTACCTTAAACAGCCTTTGATTTATATGTTACCCATAATGCAAGGAGTGAGGTTAACCTGCTTCACATAGCAAGCAATGTCAAAAGCCTTTTTCTCACTTCTGGCATATATTTATTAGCAGAATGCTGTGTCCCTCTTCAGAAACTCTCTAACACAAGAAAGTCTGTTTCTATTGCTCTGATCCCAAACAGTACAAGATACAGAAAGGAAGATCTAATGTGGACTTCTGCAGTCTCAAGGGGTTGAGCTTTTTTTATTTCCTCCAAGTCATAGGATGTGAAACTTATGCAGCTTTTCAGGGGAAATAGCGTAAAGTTTTCCTTCCAAAATTCTGGAGAATGAGACCACATAAAGAATGTAGTCAAGTGACTTAATACTTTGTTTCTGTAAATAAGTACAGTTCACAGTGTTGCCGCTGTGTTTCCATCTACATGTGTACCTCAGTTCTTTTTTTCCTCTTTTTTTGAGTCTCTTGCACTTACTTTTTCATTCTGTTTGACAGACAGCCAGTGCGCCAAGGTTTGGGATCCCATCTGCAAATAAGTGCTGATGTCCTTTGTGATGAGTTAACTGCCAATCTCGTGAAATTGGAAAAGGTAACATCCTGATACAGTGCAAATGCCGATAGACTAATCGGGTTCTTGTTGTGTTTGTATGATCTGTTATTTTGAAGGGTGTCAAGTTACTTCCACTTTTGATACCAAAAGCTGGCATTTTCCTAGACAAAGGAGTGGGTTTTGGACTATGAATTAACCCAATTATAACGCTGATACGTGTAAAAGTTTTGCCTTGACTTGAAGCTTATAACTAGGAATACTGTCTCTGAAGTGGACACTTCATTATTGCATGTAATGATCTCAGTTTTTTTTTTAATCCATCATGTCTAAAGATTTTGAACTTTATTGCTATTTCATGAACTTTTGTGTTTGGGGCTTTTGTTAGTTTTTTGTTTGTGTTTTTTTGTTTTGGGTTGTTTTTTTTATTAAGAAAAATCATGCTGATTTTCATTTGTAGTCAGCTTCTTCATACAAAATGGCTGGAATCTGCCTGTTTTTCTTCAGTTACACAAATAGTGCTGGCACCAGTTGTCTGATTCCCTATACCTGACCTTTACTTTTTACCATTCTCTGCAAAATTAAATGTATTTGCTGATTTAAATTGGAAACCTATGCATAATGAGTGGATGTTCAGACCTTATTCCCACTTCAGGTGTTGTGGTATGCTAACTTTGGCCAGCAGTCAGATGCCAACACAGCCACTCTCACTCTGCTTTCCTAGTAGAGCATGGGGAGATAATAAGAGAAGAAAGCTTGTGCGTCAAGATAAAGGCAGAGAAATTGCTTACTACTTAACCATTGCAGGCAAAACATACCTGACTTGGGGGAAAATCAGTTTAACATAGTTCTAGTTAAAATAGATTTGAGTGATAAACAAGGACAAGTGATAAAACACCTTTCCTGTCTCCTGTGCCTGGCTCAGCTTCACCCCTCTGCTCCTGACTCCTCAACAATGTGGGGCTGGTGAGGGATTGCACTTGGTGCATAACTATTTTCCCTCTTCTACTCCTTTCTTCACCCATTTTCCTGCTGCTGCAGTGTGAGCTCCTCCAAGGGCTCCAGTTCTTCAGGAAATGCCTACTTCAGAATGCATTCTCCGTGGGCTGCAGCGTAGACATCTCTGCCATGAAGCACCTCCTTCCCTGCCTCCTTCTCAGACCTGAGTGTTTGTTTTGCTGTTTCCCATCCTCTTACTCTCCTCCTGTCTCTGTTTGGTGTTTTCTCACCCTTTTTAAAGTACTTTATCAGAGGATCCACCACCATCATGGCTGGGGCTCAGCTGTGCCCTGCAGTGTGTCCACTGAAGGCTGCTGGAATGGCTGTGTCCAGCACAGAGCAGCCCCTGACCCTTTCCCACAGCTGCTGCCCCTGCAGAGCTCATCCCACCCTAATAAATGCACCCAGTAGAGGTATATGAAATGTTGTGAGTTGGGAACATATACACAGGCCAAGCATAACAAAAGTACTAGTGGAGTAAAACCAGAAGTTACTTGAATTTCCATGTGCTTAAGTCACATGGGACATTTTTCCTCTGTTTCTAAAACTGAGTCTGTGCCAAGATCTTCCAACACCTTTTTTCCCCAAATGAAGTTTCTCAAATAGCACAAAGCTAAGATTATATAATATCACCTGTGTGGCTAGATTTTAGAAATACTGCCAAAAAGGGGGTCCTTCCCCACATTTTTACCCCCTTGGCTGCAGAAATCAATGATAGCATAACCCCTCCCTATGCTCTCAATAATAGCAGTGTGAGTTCAAGGGGAAAATGCTTACCAGATGATTACCAGATAGAATCTTTACCCAAATTAGGTCATTTAAGAGGTTACTGCTTTCTAGCTGTTTGGCAAGATGGTTCATGGGAGACGTTATTTCAGTGGGAAGTCAGCCAGCCAGCCCTTTGCAGCAGGGTTAGGCACTTTCCCACTCCTTATATAGTCTCTGCTTGGAGACACAGTAATAAGACAGCTGGATGGTTGGATCATTCAGCTATTCCCAGAGAAGTGACCCACTCTCCTGAATTAGAATCTTAAGTTGTGTGCTTTTTTTGTTTAGTGTCTACAGTATTAGACTCTTAAAAACTTAATTGGAAGGTATTCAAGACAATGAAGTGCTCTGCTTACAAGCTAAATCAGTATTGCCTGTAGCTGCATATTGCCACATCCTGGTCCTCTCTAATCTAGATAAGCAGTAGCTAGAACAGGAGGTTTGACCCCACTCCTGTACTGCAAAACTAGTAGAAATCTAATAGCATTTTGTTCTCTTAGAAAAGTTCCTGCAGTTGCTTAACTGTTTCATATGCCTTAGTGAAAAGCACTAATAACTACTGCAGCAGCAAAGGTACTGTAAAAGTTACAGTGTAACTTGTCAACTCTCCCCTTGCTTTTCTCTGTGACTGCAGCACTGTAAACTAGACTTTTTCCAGTGTGACCTCATTATTTTTACAAGCTCGCCTTTATACTTGGAGCCAAGGAACTACTATGTCTTAGCAAATTTCTGCTAATTTGGCATTTAATTATGTTTAACAGGTTGTTGAAATGCACTATGTCTATCAGACAATAAAACATTAAACTGAGGGAAAGAGTATGGCCCAATATTACTCATTCCCTTACACTAGCTTAGCTTATTAAAAGGAAATTTCCTGGTTTTGTTGTAACTCTTAAAAAATTAGGTGCTTCTTACTGTTTCCCCTTCCTTAAAATGCCCCTCTTGAAAAAAAGGTATACGTCTGGGATAGAAATCATGAGGTAGAATTAAGAAGAATCCTTGAACAGGAAGTACAACGGCTTCTCAAATTACAGACTGAAAGCAGCTGTGACTAAACCTTCTGTAACCAGTTGCTGTGACTTACTAACGTACTGAGATACCAAGAACATGTGTGCCAGGGGATATGACCCACTATATTCCCTCTTCTCTGCTTTTAAGGACGAGATGAAAGGTGGAAAAATAGGCTGTGTAAAAATAGGTCTGCACAAATTATTCTCGAGGATGCAACTGGCTGGCATTGCCTTCAGAGTAACTAAAGGAAGATAACCCACAATCAATACACTAAACCTGGCAAATGGGACACATCCACTAATGTTAGAAGACCTTATTTTGCTGTGCACAAATCATAGATGAAGCTGTTACAAAACTATTTGAATTATTCACTTAAATCATAGAGCTGTGATTTGGAAGTTTGAGGCTATTATCAGATTTTGATAAAGCTCAAAATAATTGGGTTTCTTATCCCGCTGCTTCCAGCTGTAATTTTTATTTGTCTTATTTTCTCATACCTAATGAAGGAGAGAATCTGTAGGAGAAAATTGCAAGAGGTACTCCTAATATGAAAGCTAGGTATCCTGTGGATTAATTGTATCTAGGTGTTTCCTTTGATGCTAGTGCAGGAAGCATTTAACAGGAATACCATTGGTATGAATAGGTGTGACAGAATTAACATGCACATGGAGTATATTGAGGAGCATGTCTTGATTTTATTTTATATAAAATGCAGGATAACAGTTCTTGCATCCCAAGTGTTTCTTTTTCTTTTTCTAAGATACAGAACAATTTACAAAAACTACTTGAAGATGGTGAATGAAACATCAATGTTCTTGGACTGCTCCAAACCTCATTCTTCTGTCTTGACAAACAGTTCCAAAGGAGCTCTGCTGGCCGGAGTTCAAGCTTCTTTATTTTCAGTCCAAGCCAAGCCTAAACTACTGTAAAGCTCATGTTATAATGCAAAAAGTCAGTTTATTCTTGAATATGTATCTACATGTTTTGAATACATATATCCTTTGATCTACATGTATCTATGTGTTTTAAAAATATGGGGATTTTTCTTTCTGTATTGTGTATGAAGTAATGGATTTTTAGCTTGCTTGGTTTATAGCTTGCTTGATTTTGTAGTTTGCTTACACCAGTGCAAACCTGGTGCATATCCTTTTACCTCAACATTTGCTTTATGCCTATTGTCATACAAATGTAAATATGAAGAATTTCAGTATGCCTCATTGCTAAGTGTTGTGTGAATGAGCAGGTGTCTCTTTTAGCTGTGGTTATGGATTGGTGCTGTGCTCTTCATTTTTACTTAGTTCTTTGCGCCCTGACATCCCAAAGATCTGAAATCAGACACCTCTGGATTTGGATATGAATATTTGAGGTGCGCTCGGTTCTCAGGTGCTGTGAAAAGGTTCAATTCCACTTTATGACATTGTATCACCACTGAGAAAAAGGTCTGTTTCCAGTAGGCAGTTTCCGTTCAAGTCAAGTTTGAAGTCTGTGAACTTGCCAACTTACAATCTAGTTGCTTATGAATAGCAATATGGGTGTGACACACCTGCACAACTTAGAAAAGCTGCATTTCTTTTGTCCTCTCATGTGGTCTCCGTCCTTTAAGTTAATCAATATGAAGACTACAGTCAGCTTCCCTTGGAGTTGAATAGGGTTTTGGTTGACTAAGCAAGTGCAATTTGTACTCCAGTTAGTGGAAATCTAGGCTTCGTATGTGACTCCAGGGACTGGATATTTCCACATAATAGGGACTGGCAAATTAATGGTGTAGCAATACAAATAATCAGTAGATTCAAAAAGTGGACACCTGCTTTGTTATATCACACACTATTTTTCTCAAGAGTGCCTAACATGGGGATTTTTAGCTTTCTGATTCACCAAATAGGCTCATTAGTTTCTGAAAAGCAATATTCAGGATAATAACAACTACTATCTGTAAAGTGACTGTATTGTTTATAATATGCTATGCATTTTATAACCATTTCTGTGAAATGTACCTACTTTGTATAAATAAACTTTTTTTTTAACAAGTGACTCCACTGTAATTTGAATAAACCCTGTTCCATCCACCCCGTTTTAGTCAAAGGTTATAATCATGAGGCTTATATCTCACAGTGCAAAGTTTGTGCAAAACCCAATACCCAACACAAGGGGTTAGGAACTGCATCCTGCTGCTGTCCTTGCTCTTACTGTTGTGCATGAGGTCTTCTCAGGCTGCAGCAAGAACAATACAAGCAAATTTGCCCCACAGAGTTTTCTCAAATTTCTCAAGCTTCCTCCTTGAAAGATATGGATGAGAATTGAAATATTTAGAAAGCTTAGAGAGCCCTGTGTGATCCAGGTTTGAATTTTGCCTAGCTCAAAATTCTACTTGAGCACAGTATGTAGGAAGTCTGAGATTTGACAGTTCTCACTGTTGAAGCCTCTGCCTTTGCTTCCTCAGCTGTCATGACTTTATTGGAAAACTCACTTTCACACGAAAACTAAGAAATATTTTTTTCTCTTTCCACCCTTTTCCCTACTCTCTTCTACAGTTACACAGCTTATGTAACATTTTGGACTCTGACCTCATCCTCTGCCTTCTCTATTTCCCTCCCTGTAACTCTGTATCAGTAACAGAAGTGTGTAGCTCTGTTTGTGGTTGAACAATCGATGCCAAGAGTCACCTTTATCAAAGGAGATATAAGAAAACTTTTTTATATCCAGCAGCTGAACTGAGTTAGCCTGTTACTCCATTACATCAGGAACTCTGCTTTGCCATAGGAGAACAAGGAGAGAGATAATACTTGGCATGTGTCTTAGGTAAATCTGGCAGGCTAACCCCTTATCATTTGCCATAAGCAAACAAAATAATTACTGGAGGGAATGAGTAATCAGAGGTGGAGGTATGCCCTTTAGCCTGTTCCAGCAGCATGCCAGGTGAGGTGAGTCTGGACAAAGGTGTAACAGTGCCCTTCAAACAGGAAAATGAACTAAGCTCTAGAGAAAGAACTGGCTTGTGACTTCATGGTCACATGAGCTCACTGATGCAATTCACTGTGGCCACTTTTTGCCCTTCAGTTGCTATCCTGACTCCTTTTGCTAGGGCAGAAGTGCATCTGGAGGATGTAACTGTTCAGATGTCAGTGTGCAGTCAGGCAGTGAGTAGTACTGAGGTATTTCAGTCTGGGAGACAAAGCACATGCAAGACCCTGTGCGGACAAAGTTTAGAGTTGAGAGGAGTGATTTAAACCTGTAGTTCGGTCTTACGATTGAAGACGAGAGGTTTGCCACAATTGTGTTTGGGAGGGAAGTACCAACAGCAGTGATAAACAAGGAAAAGCTTCCCATGAGGCTGTGAGCCTGTTAAAGAGTAGGAGGACTTCTCCTCTGAGCATCTGTGGTAGGTAATGCAAACAAAGGCTACAAGGAGGAGGTTTGCCTTTTGGCAAAAGTGCAAGTTTGCAGAAGTAGATGGGAAAGGTGTGTGACTTGAAAGAAGTCAGAAATCCACATAAAATTCATAGCACACACTCCTAATAATGGGCATTCATAATCTGCTGCATAGGCTTCATAGAAATCTGCTTTAAAAAGCCAACTTTAATTTTTTTTTCTATGTTTGTTTTTCCCATTATGTCTCTCTGCTGTCTTTCACAGCATAGAGGCTAGAAAAACTGCTGAGTTCCACCAGCCATGAGGGACCTACCTAGCAGAAGTGCCAGGTTCTGGGAAGATGCTTTGAAATTGCAGATGAAAGACAAGAGGACCGCATCACTAATATAGTTGTAGTTGGTGACCCAACTATTTTTTCTGAACAGTCGTAGCCCAAGCTTCAGTTCATGAGAATGCAACTTATAAGGGAGGAAAGGCAAACCAAAAAGTGCTTGATTTCCTTCCTTTTGAAAAAACTTACAGGAAACTCTGAAGACACTGTGATGCTTGTTGGCAGGAACTGTAGAAAAGACCCAACTTTTCTACATATATTCTGCCAATGTGCAGCAAGTGGACTTTGAAAGAAAGTCCTGGTCTGCCAAGAGTAATTTAAAATGCTTTTCTCCACTTCATTAGTATGAACATATACCAAATACCTAATAAAGTTGCTGGGGGGTAGAGGCAAGGGAGGACAGAAAAGAACATGGAGGTACATTACAGGCATGACTTTCTGATGTTTTGGAATTCCTCTGTCTTCAGGCTGCTGTCAAGGGAAAGAGTCCTTCTTTTCTATTTCTCCCCTCTTCCAGATTCATGGTTGTTATTTTCTTGTGCATTTTTCAGACACAGCAGAAAGGAGGCAAAAAGAAAGGTAACGTGCATTTGGAGAGGCTGGTTAGATTGAAGCGTTGTTGAATTAATTTTCTGACAAATTACATGCCAGATGTGTATCAAGTTCATGATACTGGTGATGTGAAGGATGAGCTAGCATTCTAAGGAGGAAGTATAAAGCCTCCCTCTCAGCAGAACATGGGAGGCAGTAACTCCCAGTAGCACTTGCAGGAAAGACAAGCAGTTTTGTGTGGTTTTGTGTGGGTATGTTTAATACTATTAACTGCTTTCACATAAATCTTCATACGGGTGTGTAGTAATGCTTTCTCTTTCCTGCTGCACCCACACTTTTATTTCCATGTTTCCATCTAATGGTCAGCTGATAAATGCTAAATGAATCTCCAGGTTGGTGTTACCCAGGCTTTGGCAGACTATTGCTCAGCTGGTTCAGCTGTAACTGCTAGTGAGGTATTACTTCCAAGTACATAGGAGATTTTGCATTTACAGTGCAGGTGTGACATGCAGTAATGATCATGAAAAAGCTGGCTATTTGGACAGCAAACTGAGCAAACAGTTCCTTTTGTGCTGAGTGCCTGTGTGTATGCTTCTATAAACACCAGAGGAATAATGTTGGAAAGCATTTTACCAGCACCTGCTTTCACTTTGCCTGGTGAGACTGTCTGAGTCTGATGGGCAAATTTGTTCAGGAGGGAAAATTGACTAATCTCATATGACACTTCTAGGTTTACGGTTTGAAGCCAGTGGAGCTTTCTGCTTCACATGGTTGCATGTAATGAGACTTTACAAAAGGGATGTGGGTTTTTTGCTTTCTTGTGTTTTAAAATTGCTGTAATACCATTTTATGCTTGTATAGTCTCTTGCTATCTTAATGTTCACTGAACAGCAGCAAGAAAATATATGCCAGTAAATTTCACTTGTGTCTTAAGGTGTCTTAAGTTCACTTGTCTCTTACCTCCTGTTTATCAGTAGCCATCCCATATTTTAACAAAAAAACAGTGAATGCATACAATAAAACAATGTACACTATACACTAATTCCACAGCACATAGGAGACTTTATTTCCTGAGCTTCATACAATGTTATGATGCCTGTCACTATTCCTGTTCAAAACACGGGCATTTCACTGATACTTTCTTTGTTTTTTTTAATACCTTCTGTTTTTTCTTCCTGGTGGTATTCACTGACCCTCAAGTTTCTGTTTAGTCAAACTGGCCACCAAGACTGTGCCTACTCATCTTAGATTAAATCTAAGATTATTTGGTGACCAGACATATATGCTGTGTTTAGGAAACCTTGACTACACCTGCTATTGGTAGAACCCTTAAAGGCCTTGATCCCAAGAAGGAACTGATGAGAAATGCACTCTGAAAGGAGACCAGCAGGGTTAGTATGATAATCAAAGGGTTTTGTCTTTCTTCTGTACCTGGTTTCATATCATAATTTACAAACAAGGGGTAAGGCTGCAGCATCTTACCAAGCAGACTTTGTGCAGGAATTCAAGGTATATCAGCAAAGCTTTTCACAAGATTGTATTTCAAAAACAAAACTATAAGAATATTCCAGCTACCCCTGTTGAAGTTACAAATGCTTTGCATTAATGACTTTGCCTATTTTTCCATAATGGACAGTATTTGTACCAAGAAACCTTCCCTCTCCTGCAAGGTCCAAGAGAGTAACTGTAGGTGTAAGGAACAGCAACCCTGAGTTGGATGTCTGTTCACTAAATAACTGCACCAAAAACCTTGGAAATTAGCTCTTGAAGAGAGTTGTCTGAGAAAGTATTGCCCTCCATATACATTTCATATTGACAAGGCTCCCTAGCCACCAGCCTCTGTGAATTCAGTCTAGATAACTCTTCCCCCCATTGCTCTTTTCCTTTTGTCTGTTGTGTGTAGAGCCTGTGCCAAGCTATTGTATTGTATATGTGACTTTCTTATCTTGCCAATTTATGTACTGAATTCATTTGGAAACTACTTAAAACTTCATTATGTTCTTAGATTTGAAAATATATCTTTACCAGGCTTTACATAAACAACAGCAAGCTCATGTCATGATGAAGTAGCTGCATCCGTTCTGGAGCTGTGACATTCTACATTAAGCTTCATAACAAGGAGTTATTACTGTGGCAATGCAGGTAGTTTGACCTGTACAATAAAAGCCTCTTCGACTGCTGTTCTCACTTAATGGTATTGATAAGGTAATTTTCCACTGACTAGGCATTTTAGCAGTGCTTAGCAGGAGATTAAAGGAAAATCATTCCAATGTGCTGTCAAGTACAAAATTAAAAACCAGCTCTTCACACTATCTACAGATAGATGGATAATGGCTCCCTCCAAGAAGAAAAGGTAACGAGTAACTTAATTATATCCTTACATGCTGAACCTGACATGCGGGGCAAAATATAGCTCTGAATCCTTCACACAATTAGCTTCCTGTCATGGCAATGTGCACATGTGGGTACCTTCTGGAGCAGGGTCAAGGTGGGAAGAAAGTCAGCTTGTACTAACAGCTGTTTCCATGATGTATGTAGTGAACTCTGAACTTTCACAAATGGATCAAGAAAAAGAAATGCTTTGACCCTGACTTATTATAGCGGCATGAAGAGACATCCTTCTGTGTTTTTCCCAAAAACTGTTCCAAGCAATGCCACTAACAGCACACATGATAAAAGCATAATCTACATTAGCTGATTTGGAAATGGTCACACTTCTGAAGACTGATCTACAGTAATGGCTATAAGGAACAATATTGCTAAATGGAAGACTTAAACCTCTTGTTTGTGGGAACAAATCTTCCACACTTTTCTTCCAAGTCCCTTCATGTGTTCTGAAATCACTCTTTGACCGTCATGGTAGCTCCTATCACAAAAACTTGTGGTTTGGGGTCTAACTGAACTAATGAAAGCACAAAATTTGTATTAGGTTTAGGACTATGGAAATTAGAAGGCTTAGAGCTGGATATTCAGAGCTCCAGTAGTTAGTTACTCCCTGGTTCTGCTTGTAGACCATTCTCTACCTCCATCTCCCATTGTGTTCTACCAGATGTAGGCTGGATCCAAAAGCTGATCTGCTAAATAGCAACCCATCCAAAAATAGTTTTCCACCAGAAATATAGATCAGAATCTGTAAGACAATTCAGTATCAAACACAGGCCTGTTGAGCAATGCCTGAAATAATGTTTTAGGAGTTTTGTCAACATTACTACTTTTTCCTCTATTGTTTTCCATAACTGTATTCCATGTAAAGGGAAGCAATATTGGAAACTGCAAGAATATTCTGAGGCAACTTCTCTGTACACTTGCCCCCTACACCTACTTCTGTGCTTCCCCAAGGAGCCATGGGCACAGACAAGTGAGATGGACCAAGTGTGTCAGCAATAAGTTAGACTTCGGCACAACTCCGGTTGTACTCCAGCTGAGAGCGTCAGAGAAAAGTCCTCTTTTTATTTTTTGCTTGCATTCCCTCCAGGAGAAGATAAAGTTATGCAGTGCAATCCAGCCTGTACTACTACTTGCAGCCCGTGGGAATCAGACCTTCTTTTAAAGCTGTGACAACTTTTAATGGTAAAGTTGGGAGCATGTCTGTCACAGCAAGTATGCCTCAGGATAAGGTCGACTCCAGGCTATGTGCAATATTCTTTAATCTCCTGCAAAAGGAAGGTTATATGCTGGCACACTTTGTTGCAAATTTTCTTCTTTCTGAGTAGTGAAATTAGTCTCCATGCACCAACACCAAACAGAAATAATCATCTCCCTCATTTCTTACTTTATCTGCTTACCTGTTTTCCCGTTCATCTGTCACAAATCAGTTCTGGTCTGCTGTAAGAAGAAGAGCCATTAAATCCTAGGTCTGTTTTAATGCTTATAGTAACTCTTTAATACTAGAAATTCTATTTATCTTTCTGCAATATTGGAAAAAATGTTCTTCTTTTTGTGTGGCAGATACAGTAACAACTGTACAGTGTATTATAGAATGTTCTTTTCAGGACACTTTTGGTTTTCTAAAACCTACTTTTTTTTTTTTCCCCCA
>JAWWLZ010000094.1:16389403-16404040 GCA_035041345.1 Poliocrania exsul | reverse complement strand
TTTCCTTGCTTTACTACTTAGAAAGCTCTGCCAGAGCATTAATGTCAAAGGAAAACAAAGCAAAAACAAAAAACCAAAGAAATTGGCTAACACTCTGAGGAATGACAAACTCACTACAGTAATTAGGAACTTCGTGATTTGACGAACTCATAAAAATTGTGCAAAGGATTCTTCATATTTACTATTTCCCATAGGAACAACACAACATGGAATAACACAGGCTCAGTACCAGGGAGGGTTAGGCTTTCTGTGAACTTTCAGTATTTGTTGTTGAGGAAGAAGGCAGTGAACAGCAGGAAGAGTAAATGATATGATCAGTGTGCAAGCTATAGTACTTAGACAAACAAAGGCTGACATTAATGTCAGAGATTTGAAATACATGATTTGCAACATCAGAGATGATTTTTAAAAATACAGACCAAAAGGACTGCTGTGGCATTTTGGTTTGGTTTCTTTTTTCACAGAACATGTTTAATGACACTGAGACAATTTTTACAGCAAAGAAAACATTAATAAAAACACAACTATCAAAACAAAAATGTTTCTTCTGTTCTGAGATGCCTTCCTTTGTGTTGGTGGTGGGGTTTTTTCCTTAATCACAAGATAGTTTATTGACAGCCTGTTAAATTCATGCTCCAGTCAATGACTTCTGAACAGATTTGGAGGTTTGGGATGATATTGTACCATAGTGAATATGTCTATCTATGCTTCATCTGCCATACATGCAAGCTTAAGTGTTAGTTGAAAATACATCTGGCTCCTTTGCCTGCTCTCCTCACACAATAATTCTGTTATCATTTTATATATTCAAAAACATGCTCTTTCAATTTATCCTGTTATTTTGCACTCAGCCCCACCTCCCATTTGCAATAGTCAGACCTCCCTCAGCATTCCCCATGTAATATCCAGCATCTAAAAACCCAGTACTAGGTCCTGTCTATCTACAGTGCTGCCTGTGTCTTTCACCCTGGCTTCACCCCCTCCTTTTCTGGTGGTTCTGAATTCCTCATTCTCATGTTTAAGGCTCTTCTTTTTTCTGCAGCCAGTGATGGGTTGCTGCCTTCCAACATGTTCCCCAGCACAGCTGTGGATCTTTTCAGACTTTGCAGGGAGTCATTTCTGCATTAAATTGGTAGGGAAAAAATGAAATAAACCGGTAACACAGGTAACCAAAAAGTATAAGAAGTAAATGAACAGGAGAAACAAGGGCCCAGCAGCCAGTATTGGTTAAGTCAGTTGTGGAACAGCAATGCTTGACCTACCATTTTTAGATTTCCTACCTTGTGCTCCATCCTTTTTTTTATACCCTTAGTTTTCTGTCTCTTGTGCCTTCACTCCATGATCCTAAATACCCTCTTTTCAACTAAAATACTCACATTGTTTTTGTAACCTACAAGGACTTAATACAGTAGCAAAGCTTTGGAGGATAGCTCAGCTTGTACCGTAACATGAAACATCACCATAATCTTATTTTGTCATTTGCTCTGCTTTAAACCCAGACCATAAATCAAGTGCTGTCTGAGCAAATAGAGAGGAGAGGGAATGTCTTTACTCTTTATGTGTCAAATAGATAGCCCCTATTTCTCAAACACATAATCAGGAGCACAAACTGTTGCAAGTGCATACAGTCACATATGAGCTGAAAGAAGGTTTATATTCTGGGGTTCTATGAGAATCCTGCATACTTCTTGTGAAAAATGTGTTCATATAAAAATACCAGCCATTGTAGTACAAACAGTAGTTAGAAGAAATACAACTCAGAGAAGAGGTATGTGCTATATACTTTTTAGATACTTTTCAAGTGCAACTGCCACATTGGACTGAGAGGTTTGTATCACCAAAGGTCAGTCTAAATTCCAGGCCAGTGTGTGAATAGATTCTTAAAATCCACAAAGACAGGAGACAGCACTTAGTAACAGTTCAGGAATAAAATAAAACCCTTAGGAGCAAGAGATATTATATTTATCCCCTCTTCCTCCTCAATCTCCCATTTTAAAATTCTCATGCTGTAACCTCTCATTACCTCTGTAACACTCTCCTGAACATGCAAGCAGGTGATGTGAACTTCACTATCACATCTGATGAGGTTTGAGACACTTGTAAGGATGGTGCCAGGGAAGCACAAAACACAGTTGCCATCTATTGCCAGCTTTCCATACTTTAATGTAATGAAAAGATGCACCTTCCCCTGAGGTTCAGTTGCGCCATTTGTTCCCTGTAAGCCCACCTTGAAATGGGGCTGCAGGAAAAGAGCTGTAATGCTGGAGAACAGCAACAAAACTGGGTAACGTATGTATTAAACCATTTGTTCTTCCCTGGAAAGGAGTACCCGACTAAAACACTATTATTTTTATCCTTTGGCTTTTGAAGTTAATGTTTCATGTAACAATTGCACTAATCAACTGAGGCTTTTGCAGAATAAAATGTATTTAATTACAAGCTCACAAGCAGCATTCCCAGACAAACTGGAACATAAAAGACATTCAGACAAAGAGGTCTGTGTTTTACACAGCTGGATAGCAAATGCGAAGGCTTTAGCCTGACCAACAGTGACACCAGGAGGAACAAAACGATTTTTAAAAAGGTTCCACTATGCTTTACTGTGTAAGTCCCTGTGCCAAAAAGCAGGTGCATTTCCCTGTTATTTGGAGGAAAGTAGTGAGCTGCCTGGAAAATTAGTGCTAATAATTTAGCAGAAATGAAAGATTGATAATAAATTATGTACCTTGGTACCAGCTATCCACAGGCAACCATGTTTAAAATGCAAAGTAAGGCATGACACTTCTCACTGCAAGCAGCACTTCAGTGGCAGAAGTTTGCAAACTAAATGCAACTAATCCATTAGTTTTCAAACACCAGACATGTAGCAAATGACAGTATATTTCACTGATTGAGGATACTAAACAGAAGACACTAAAAAAAAGTCTTTGCTAAGCCAGTGTTTTTTACTCAAGAATTTCATTCTTTGTGATTAAATTAGGAAAATAAAGAGTGTACACTTGGGCAATACATGTCCAACACCTTAGTTCAGGACCAACATGGACATTGATTCAGAAGAAAATCCAGGCAAATATACCAAACTGTTCCCATTGAGATTCATGTAAAGACATGAATGGACCAGTACAGGCTAATGAGTCTTGAACATAGCACCTATACATACGATTTCTCATGCAGAAACATACACAGCTGTCATAAATTAGGAGTTCTGGCAGCCACGTGGTTTTCAGCTCATCCTGCAACAGAATGACAGAAATACCACAAGAAAACAATGTGGTATAACATGAATGGGCTGGTATGTTAGTATTGAAAGATAATGGTGAGCACTTCCCTGGTTCTTTCAAATTCAGCACTGCAGGACTGCTTCTTGCAAAATCCCCAGCAGATGCCTACTGGTGTCAAGTTCTTTTTGTTCCTGAAAACAGTCCCTGTACCCACACTGCACCCTCTGCAATTAGGAACTGTGACAGGATACAATGGAGAGAAGCAGCCTGAACCTCACACTTTCATCATTCATTAAAAAAAAAAAAATCTGTTTATCAGCAAAAATGACATGAGCAGAATTTTCATTTTTCTTCAGGTAATAATACCACAAAAAGAAAGAAAGCTACTTGCAAGACTGTTCCATCAAGGTCATTTCACAGTAAGCAATACTGTGCTAACAAATGAATTATTGATCACATGTCATTTAACACTTGTTATTGACTGGTCTTACACACTCAGTGGTAATTAAGTTTATGCAACTGTGGAAGACGCTGATAGAATTTGTATTAAAACTGCAAGTTCCATTATGTTGCACATGTCAGTAGCTCCAAGACACAATCTATGAATTCTCAAAATTGCTTTCTTAGGGTGAGATAACCCACTGACAGCTAAAGCAGTTTACAATCTCCTGAGTGGACTTTCCAAATTAAAGCAGAAATTGAGAAACTGGGTGCTTATCATATCTTTAAACCTCCTTAGTTTAATATTTCATCATAATCATAACTGCTTACAGGCACCCAAATCCTTGCCAAAACATACTGCAACCTGCAGCTGTCTTTAAAAGGCATTGTCCCCAGAGCCCCTTCACTGGAAGTCATTCAGCTAGTCAATTCAGGCAGGATTCTTCAACACCACATAACTATATGTATAGAAAGGTGGGGAAAAGCAACCTGCAAAAATCATGTATGGAATTCAAAGATGTCTGGACAGCAGATGAAGCATTATGATTATATGCTCCAAGGCCACACTAGTAGTCCAGTGTCAATGCAGGTAACACGATCTCTGCAAAAGTCCAGATGAATTTGTAATATACTTACAGAGACAGCCCATTCTTTGGTGTATTCAGATATGATGAGATGCTATTATTTTGGTCCATGCCTGGCCTTGATGCCTGCAAGAGTCTGTTCTTTTCTTATCAAGTTATGGAAAAACAAGAACTGATAACTGGGACTGTGGCCTTGAAGGAGAAACATCTTGGGTACACCAAAATTGTTTTGTGGCCTGGTTACTTGCTGACAGCCAGTCAAGGACAAGTCAAAAAAGGAGGATGATGAAGTAATGACCACCGACTCAAAAAGCGAGACCCTCAATATACACTGCGCAGGCGCATTTCCAGTTCCATTAAGGGGGAAGGGACTGGAGGCCTCTACCAAGGAGTGTGCTGGCCACGTATGCCCAGATAGACATCACAGACCAAGTGCATAAAAAACAGATAGTCCCTGTTCCAGGTGGAGGTGTGTGCTGGCACCAAGGACAACTCTGCCTCCCACAGGGATGCCCACTAAGCATGTTGAGCCTAGTGATGCCCAAGGATGCAGCAGTTGGACATACTGGGGACTTTGAGCACATTGGGGGCGGTACATGCAGTAACTATAACACAAGTGAGTGGGAATTGTCTTGGGGTTTTTTTCTTTCCTGTTCTCAGTTTTTTTCCTTTGATATGCTATTTCTCTGCAATAAACACTCCTTGCTTGAATTTTAAACACTGTCATAGCATCAGCACAGAATCCTTCCAAACCCTCCCTAGAACATCTGGATACATAAAGTCGATCCACCGTGCTTACACACAACATGTAGAGGTAGTTACACAAGTATTTCAAGCCAAATCCTCCGTAAGACTACTTGTATTTTGTATTAAAGAAGGAATTGTTATGTATCAAAATGTCAAGCTAATCCTCAAAAGCAGTTTAGCACATACGTTATAATCCCACCCTTGACCACATTCCTACAGTTTTTCCATTCATACTCATTTTCCGATAATGACTTGAAGAAAAAGTCAAACATCAGACTTGCCATCCCACTTTTGTTTCATTTGTGGTCTGAATTCACATATCTAAGGCCAGATGGCAGAATAAACCATATTCTTGTAAACTACATCGCTGGACTGGTGAAATTGTTTTACCAAAAGTGTAAAACAGAGTCTTTATTTTTGAGAAGTGGCCCGAGACTATCAAAAAATTATTAATAAGTGGCAGAGAATTCTTATTTTTCATTGTTGAGAGTTTCATAGTAACATTGACTGCCACAGAACATGTAAGAATACAGTTTCTACAGACTTGTGCTATTTTCAGAATGATTAAATTTGGGAATTGAATTGTTTCTTTGCTCTATCTGCTAGTGATTTATGTGTCTGCTTAGAGTATGCCAGTTCCTTCTATATGTTAGAACATAGAACATTCTTTAATGTAATGTTTCCTAGATAAATGGCCAAGTGCAAGGAGGAGAGAGTTCACCTGGCTGTAACAGGCTCAATAGAATAAAACTTCAGCTGCCTAATGTTTGATCTACAGAAAGCAACATCTAAAATACCTTCTATAAGACAGATGTAAAATTCTAAACACTATTAATTTTGAAACTAGATACTACAGTTAAAGAGGACCAATCAGCACTGTAGTATGGTAGACTTTCAGTACAGTTTACATGGCATTGCTATTACAATGTCATCAAAATAAATTAAAAGTTAAATCAGACTCCTAGAATCTGAGCCCAAAATGAACAGTTCTGCCATTTTCAGAGACTGTGGAAATTTGGTACATAAGGAAAGGAAAATTCCAAAACCAACCCACACATTAAAAACCTCACAAGTTACTCTGTGGAAAGCTAAAACCAGTTTAGTAGTATTGTACCTTTTCTAATCCTGAATCCTGAGTAAGGCTCTAAATGAGATGCTGTTGGCTATAATCTCCAGTGGCCACAAGAAACTCACATCTGAGGTGAAGCACATAAAAACAATTTGCCTTTCCCTAGATTCCCTCTGGAAGAGTATTCCTTGCTGACTGCATCTCCAGTTCTTCAGCTGGTTTGGTTGTAGGGTGTCACAAGAGCTGTGACAACCTGAATTGGTTGTAAGCCCTGCTAGCGTTAAGAGGAGGTTCCAAGAAACTACAGTAGCCCCTGGTCTTACCCTGTATCTCCCAGCAGGTACAGTGAAAGTCTCCATTCTGAAAAAGTACGAAAACTAAAGTGGTCCCTTTAGTCCAATGATTATTCCCTTAGTCAGCAGCAGAGTGTGTGAAAATGAACAGTCAGCTGAACATTCTTGCTCCAAAACAATGAACACAACAAATGAGAAGCTGAAGTTACCCCACAAAATGTACCTTTATTTAGGCATTGAAAATAGCCCTGTACTGTCCACCCCCACAGCACCAGCTGTCTGCAGGAAACTTGGCACACAGCTTGAAGCACAGATCTATGAGCAGGAAAGATGAGTGAAAGGCAGTGAGGCAGGAGATATACACAGTGCTGGTTCTGAAATATTGTGGTAAGGCAACAGGTTATCTAGGCCACTTGAATTCAAGGTTGTTAGTATCAGTCACCTTCCCTTCTTCCCAAAGACAATATACTTCTCTCATTTGAAGACTGAAGCAGTAAATTCAAACATAGAAAGTGAAGCCATTTTAGAGTAGATGATTTGCTGACATAATTGGTTTCAGGTAACTACTTTTTATCCCCATGATGCTTAGAAAGTGCTTGACTCAGAAATGATAGGACAGTTCACAGCACAGCCATTCATAATGTTGCTACTGAAACTTGATTCCTTGAGCCAGAGGCAAATCCTTGCTGTAGTTGATTGTACTGGAAGAGAAACAAGTATTCAGAGATCAGACTTAATCACTGAGACAGATTATGCAGTCCACTTCCTACATGCAAGGCTTCTGATTTCTGTCGCATGTAAACAAGACTTCCACAAGCAGTTTGCCTCTTTAAAGCTATGAACTGACTTTACTCCAGTTTTCAACATAGTAACTATGTACAGGGAAAGACCATATTCCCCATTATCTCTCCCTTGACAGAGAATCTATTTCTCTTTATCTGTTTAATCTTTTACTACAACTTCTAGATAGAAAAATCAAGGTGGGATTTCTCACATTCATAAAACCAAAATTAGCACAGGTGAAGGGGCTATGGAGGCCAGCAGAGAATGTGAACTGTCAACCTCTATGCACTGTTGGGAGAACTGGGGATAGATAACCAAAATGTAGCAATAGTGGTCCTCTCTCCATGGTTGTCACTTTACATATTTCCTGACAAGTTTCAGTCATTTAATTTTTAGATGAGTTCTAAATCAAGCAAGAAGGGGGAAAAGGAGAAAAGTTCTTATAAAGACCCTTCAAATCATCTGCTAGGAATGTGAAGAAAAGGCGATTACACCCATATAGAGTTATCTCATATTCAGCAAAGATAAATCGCCTTGTAGTCAAACTTTTGAAAGTTTATCTGTAATTTACATTTATTCAGAATTTAAAAAGTGTCTCACCAAGTAGACCGTCTCATATAAAGTTTCCATGAATCACTTCCAGATTCTCTTCCTCCACCAGTGTGCTTTTCACCACCTGTAGAGAAAAAGTTGTAAATGAGAACTTGATCTTTTTTTTGAGCATGGGAATGTGGACTAACTCCAAGAATTGAGATACTTTATAAAAATACATGGGAAAAACTATTTCCTTCCCTTGTCCTCTATCTGAACTAAATTACTAGAACAACACTCCACACAATACATACAGCTAGCTCTCTCCCTCATGCCTGACGTGAAAAATACCATCCTGGAGTTGAAATCTCATCATGGTAGCACCCGACAACTTTGTTTTAAAGATATTTTGTCTTAACACAAGATAAGAGTACAAGAATGTGCTGGTTCTTGTACTGTTTATACAGTAAGCTGAATATTTCTTCTACTTCCTCAAGTATACACAAAAAAAGAAAAATAAAAGCAAAGATGTTTATTTAAAGATTTTTTTTCCATCAAAGCACTATATGCTGTAAGTCTTATATAAACATGCTTAAATAAAAATGCTCAAGACTGTTCTAATTAAAACTGTTTTAAATGGTTTTCCACTGGCCATTTCTCTAAACACTTTCAGAACATAACTCTGAGTTCCATTCCTTTGAAGTATGAGGAGGAAATAACACATGGAACTTTTAAAACCTAAATACATATATTTTAAAATATCTGTATTTGGTAGTTTAAATCCAGCTCTAGTCAATATCTGTTTTCTGCTAAAGCAGTGTAACTCAAAATTAATTTTACTGATTTCTTCACATGTTAATGGACTGGTTAAAACCTTGAAAAATAAAATGAGACCTAAATTATAACAATTTTACAGTGATAATGCTTTATTCTCTTCCAGAGTTGTTAGAAAATTAAAAAAAAAAATCCTCAATTTAAAAAAAGATTAAGTCTGAGGAATAATACCAAGCCTCTAGACCAAATGTTAGAGAATTTTACCATTTGAAGGATAAAGAAAAACAAAAGCATAAGAAACATACCAAAAGCACCTCCAATCTCAGCTCCACTGGTTGGGATGTTAACATTCACAATGCCACAGTCAGAGCCCTTTGGCCTACAAACAAAGATAAGACACAATTTCTTCTTAGGATCAGGAAAGGCTCCTTCCCTAAAATGAGAGCTATAAAATCCTCAACTACCATTGTGCACAGATTTACAAAAGACATGAAAACTGTGATCTTATGTCTCAGGAAAGTGGCAAAATAATTTAAGTTATACCCAAGCCAGCGGAAAATCCTTCCCAAATCCTTGGTAAAGATACTGCTGGAAAGACCTTGTTTTACTTCATTATTCCAGGCAAAAACCTCGTCTTCCTCCTAGAAGGAGCATGTGTCAATGGTTAAGCCATGACTATTCAAGGCAAAGCAGTTACAAAGAGCGCTGTGAGAAAAAACCCATCATATCTCAGCCATAACACAAATGTACTGAACGCCACCGGGCAAACACACATGTATCAGCCTCCACTGCTGCACAAAACACACTCTCTGCTTTCCAACAGATATGAACAGTATCAAAAATAGAAATCTATTCTGTACAGACTCTCATCTTAACTACAGTGGTCTTCACACAAACGTAGCTACACAGTGAGGTGAGCTGCTACAGTGGATATTTCACAGTGCAGAAGAAGAGTTACCACTTCTTGAAGTGCTGGGACAATTGCCTGGACACAACATACATATGAGATCTCTCTCCTGATTCTTCTTTTAGCATCCTTGGCACCTGGCTGGGTCCCCACTGTTATTTTACCTTAAATTTCAGCACATACAGTATGGGGGCAAATGTCTCAGTGTGGACAATGGGTGCATTATGAGGAAGGCCAGTCACAATGGTTGGTTCGACATAGTTTCCAGGGCGATTTATAACCTTCAAAAGACATAAAAAAAAACCTTAAGTAAGTTTAAATCACCATCTGGGTTAGTATTAGAATAGTAAAGGAATCCTTCATGGTCTGACTACTACAGTTGTGCCTAGCAATCAGAAATAGCTCATATAATCTGAGTAGGTAACTGAAATTTTAGTTAAGTATATATTAAGTTTTTTAAAATATGGAAGTATAACTTATGTCCACTGAGGAGGTAATTAAACTGCAAAGTCTAGCAGCTGAGACAAAAACCACTTCCTTTGTTCAACTTGTAAGCTCATTAGAATTTTAAAGGTATCAAGAATAAAGAAAGAGCCAATGGAAGACAAGAATTCCCAGAATGTTACATCAACGAGAATTAAACATCCCATATGATGAATATGTGCAAGTGACTGTCTTAAATCTTCAGTATTCCCTGAAGTTTGATATTGTGAGTTCAGGGACAGAACTACAATTTTCCTTCTTAAGTGTTTGACATTCACCATATGCAATGCTGTTTTTATTTTTACTATGATCTGCAACTGAGGAATGGTATAAGAAAGGGCCAAAAGCTCTTAAACATTTCTTAGAGAAGAAGGTAGGTTAAGAGTACCATCGTCTACACTGAAGACAGGAGTCCAGTTCAAACAAACAATCTCAAACTAAAATCCTGCAGTGAGTGTCTGACAGGACAAACTGAGATACAATCTTGGTCTAAGCCAGCATGTTACTGTATTTTTTCCTAGAGCACAAGATGTAGCAGGGAAGATAAAAGTTAAAGTCACCTTTCCACCATAAACCACAGAGCCACCCTGCTGTTTTGCTTGTTCTACTGCATTCAGGAACATTTTCACTGCTTCTTTCGTATGAAGAGGTCCATACAGAGTGTCAGCTAAAAACAAAAGATTCAGAGGCATACTTTCAACAAAACTGTACATATTTGCAAATACTCTTATCATGATATTTTGGGCCTAACTGTTTAATCTGTCCAAGAAGAACAGTATTAGCCAGATTCTTCATCTTCCTTTCAGAGTCTTCTAAATGAAACCAGCTATTTCCACTCCCAGGTAAAGTGCTAAAATTAGATATTTTTTATCTATATTCCCTTTGGAATTTAAACAGAATGAAACAAACAGAAACTTGTCTTCTAAATCCACAAGTTGGAAATAGCTACTTACAATCCCATGGATCACCAACTCGGACCTGGGCATAGGCCTTAGCCAGCTTTGCCACCACCTCATCATGGATGCTTTCATGGAGAAACTAAAATGTAATAAGAAAGTTACAAGTCAGTGCAGCTTATGTAACTACCCTGGAAGTAATACTGCACTTTGAAGAGGGATGAAAGAAGTGTGAAGATAGTGTTGCTCAAATTCAGCAAATCCCATTCCAAAGTTAAAAGTAAACACAGAGCAAGGCCTCCAAACAGCACCAACACTAGAGAATGAAGATGTAAAATCATCACCATGAAGATTTAAAACAAGCAAAGAAATACAAACCTGTTTTAATTTTACCCCATCTCATATCAATGGCATTGCTGTGTTCTGCAAACACTTCAATTAAATGTTTAGGATAAATACTCAAGCAATTTTATTGTTACAATTTGAGGAATCACTGCCCTTCCAATACACCCAAATCAATTAACCCATATCAACTTTGACTAATATTTACCCAATCAACACAACTCTGAAAAGAATATCAAACACGGGTTGACACTGTAATAGCTTTAAACTTGTTGAAAATAATTGGTTAAAATTAGTAACAAAGTAAGCAACACACACACCCTTGCTTTGCTGAAATCAAAACGTGCACCAAAATGGGTAGCAGTCACAAGCAAAGAAGTTCTGGCAATGAAAACTGAGAGAAATACAGAAGTATGCCCAGTATTATTTTCCTGGCTTTTAGTAACACTTATTTTTTGAAACACATAGAAAGAAATTGCTTAGAGCTAGAATTATGGTAGAATGAAACGACATTCTTGTTTTTCCACCATACTCACTTTTTTGCAAAGTAAAAATATCTTTCAAATATTTTTGTTGCTCTTCCTAATACTAGGAATTGTCAGGCATTTTCTGAGATAATTTGGAATTAAGTTAAAATACAGAGCTACCCGAACCAGATAACGCACATTCACTCACCAGCCTTCTAGCAGTTGTGCACCTCTGACCTGCTGTTCCCACCGCAGCAAATAGAGCGGATGGGATGACTAGGTTCAGGTCTGCATCTTCAAACACTTTAAAAAAAGTAAAACACAGGCATATTACTGAAGAAAACGGGCAGTTCACAAGACTTAAGATGCTACACAATATTATAAACTGACGGGTTGGTTAAGAAGCACTAGAACAGCTGCACTAGTACAGCACAGCTAAGATACACAGAAACATCTTAAAACTCTTACTATCTTTTTGCAACTGGAATTAGGTACATGCAATTGGACATAAATGCAGGTCTGAACTACTGAAGAAAACCTTTTACAATGAAGC
The DNA here is from genome assembly GCA_035041345.1 of Poliocrania exsul. Lineage (NCBI taxonomy): Eukaryota > Metazoa > Chordata > Aves > Passeriformes > Thamnophilidae > Poliocrania > Poliocrania exsul. The sequence goes on along the minus strand of JAWWLZ010000094.1, from coordinate 16,391,949 downwards.
TTGCAAAGAACTTGAGCTTCATTTTAACTCAAGAAACTACAAGCAACTGCTTTCAATTTCTGTCACTGAGAAGTGTATCAGCATAAAGCAACAACGATAAGTGCATCCAGATGGCCTTCCTAAAAACACAGCTAAAACACACAGGTGTACAATAACATAAAATACACACTAAGTTGAACCAACTCCTCTGGCTAGAAGACATCGAGATGTTTTATGTCTCAAATGACTCCCAAAATATTACTTAGCTTAACCAGTTCCACAAAATTCTCTTAAGCCTCCAAAGTTATTATTAAATCTGGGACAAAGTCCAACAGAACAATGATTATGTAATCATTCAAAGCCAATTCCAGAAAAAGCAGGACTTTGATATGAAAAATAAAACAATTTTCAAAGTATAAAAAAGTTTATGCTACTGGTTGCAAAGCAGCACAAGGAAATAGAACGACCTACTCAAATGTGATTTTCAAAAGAGTAGATGAGACACAAGTAGATAAGCACTTTTGTTCAGAATATGAGAAAGCTGAAACATGTGGCTATAACACCACAGTGTTAAATTGCAGTTTAGCTATTTAATTTATATTTTCTTTCTGCCAAGTTGCTCAGCTTTATAGCATTTATGCTGTTTATCTGGGAAGTGGATCCCCTTCACAATACCAAAGATAGAAGAAAACTCCAACTTTCTATTATGTACTTTTAAAAATCCAGTGCAAGGGGGGAAAAAAATTAAAAAAAACCAAACAAATAAAAAATGCCCCAAGAATCCACAAATTAAAAAAAAACAAAACTAAAAAAAAACACAAAACAAAACACAAAACAAACAAACATAAAAAAGGGACAACATGCTACAAAATATCATCTTTGGGACTAAATTTCTGCAGTGCATATTACCAATAATGGCATTGTTTCCTCCTAGTTCCAGCAGACTTCGACCTAATAAAAACACACAAAATAAGTTATGTCATGCACACACATATTCACTGCACCTCAGTCAGTGAGGTCACCTCTATCTAGAGCTAAGGTTCATAAAACATAATTTTCTCAATGAACAAAAAGTTCTAGGCATCCCAGTCAACTCACCACTCTAGCCAAACCATAAAAATTACACTGAATACTACGTCTATCACATGTGAAGAAAGATACCTGAATAGCAGTTGTGGCACAAAGAAGCTTAACAAAATAGGCAAAAATAGCACTGGAAAGGAAAAGATGAAAGGAGGAAAGAGTTGCAGCATAAATAGTATGATACCAAGAATAAGAAGAATACGGAGTTCAAAGCGCATACATAATATTTAACTAAAAGGCTTACTTATTTCTCTGGTAACTGTTTTATCTAAAATCTAAGAGAAAGAAGCCAAATCTATCTGAGTGAATATTCACAACCTGTTCGGCTTTTTTTTTTTTGGTTGGTTTGGGTTTTTTACAGTTCTATGAACTTCAAATGTATAAAATGAGAAAACCATGTTCACAAAGTTTTCTGTTTAAAAGTAAAAAATTAAAATCCAGCAGCTCACATAGATTCATGCCTGTACATTGCTAAGTATTTGCAATGAAAACAGCACCTCAAAAATCATCACTTTTCTCCTACACTTATAAGCAGTAAGAGGTGAGGGGGCATGTATTCCTAAGCAAATTGCCAAAAGACCACAGGGCATGGCTGTCTCCCTTGACAATCTACATACAATTACATTCACAAACACCACCTCACCCTTCTCTCAGTGAGTTATAGGACCACAGATTTGTGGATACCTTGGAAAAAAAGACTGATTTTTTACAGAATTAATTGAAAATGCTGTATCTATCTTTGAGCAGTTTCAGACTTGCATTTCCGCAGGTCAGCTGAAACCAGCTGTTAGTTTAAATCCTGTGGGGCTCCCCTGCCCTCCACCATGGGAAAAAATGGAGGAGAATGCACACACTCACCAAATCTCTCCTGAACCATAAGTGCTACTTCCTTGCCCACTTTTGTGCTGCCAGTGAAGGACAACAGGTCCATTCTCTCATCTCTCGCCATGGCTGTCCTGCATAACAGGAGACATACCATTGTATCCAATGCAAGGGTACACAGATGGAAAAGCATCTTGCATCTTCCACTTACAGCAGCTTCAACCAGGGAGATCTTTAAAGCCAGCACCATTTCTTTGAAACGTTAGGTAAGTGACTGAGCTAATGGCAAGAAACCTTCTTAGTCATAAAAAAAGAACAAGGCTGTTTCCCTCCACCTTTTCAGACTGTAAAAACATAATTTGTTCTCTAACACTGAAATTCAGCCTCAAGTACTTAGAGAGATTAGCTCCAGGTGTTATGATCCCTAAAAAAAACCACATATCTAAGACTTTTGCTTGCCATCCACTTTATCTTCTCTTAAAATGCTCAAAAGATACATCTGAACATATATTTGTACTGGGAATTCCCACATTGTTAAAAATCAAGCAAAACAGCTTCCAAGCACAGGGATACATCTATAAGCAAGTGCAGAGCCCTGTGTGAGCAAGGAAAATGAGGACACATTCTCCTCTACAAGTAATCCAAAGGGCCAATGTGCTATA
>JAWWLZ010000094.1:16353004-16371436 GCA_035041345.1 Poliocrania exsul | reverse complement strand
ATCTTCTTCCAGGATTGTTTCTGGGCATGATGGTCACTTCATCCTTGTCTGTCTTCTCTGAGCTTTGTTCCACCGTACAGGTGTGCAGCCCAGGCGCAGCTAAATACTGCACAGTAATAAGGGCAGATGACCTTCATGCTGCCTTGCCATGGACAGTATATAGGTCCAGTGAGTAACAGGAATATTTTGGAGGTGTTTCATACCTGATGGGAGCAGTTTGCTCTGTCTTAGACTGCCACTTCCTCCTGCAGGCACGTCTACAGCCTGTGGTGCTGGCAAGCAGGCGTGGGAGTGATGCTAGTGGGTATTTTGCCATCTGGTGGCAGTTCGCAAGAAAGCAGCTCTAAAGGGTCACCAATACTCGCTGTCCAGGAGGAACAAAATCAGTGGACTTAGGTTGTGGCATCTGCAAAATTATATGCAGAAGGTTTGCAGTAGCACAGAACTACCCAAACCCTGCAGAGACGATTATCTGCCCCCTTTCAGCTCTGGCATATTCCCTGCCCATTGGTGACATCTCAAATAAAGACAGAGAACCTGACCAGATGTATTTGTGGGATGCTATAGCTAGTGCGAGATAAGCCAAAACCCCAAATCAAACAAAACAAACTAAAACACCAGCCCCACTGTCCCACCCCCCAACTCCAAACTGAAAGGTCTGTGTCTCCTGCTGCCTTCATTTCCTAGAGAAGCAGTCACTGCCATGCCTGAGAGTGTCCCCTTCCCATCCAATGACCTCCTGCTCCCTTCCTGTGCCCATCTGCCCTTCTCCAAGGCATCCTATAGTGTTGTTGGAGGCCCTGTCATGGAATGGGCTAGGACTCAGTACCCACCTCTCCACAGGGATCTGAGATTTGCAGTGGCGGCTGTCTCATAGGAGAGATGTCAGGAACAAGGTCTCGCTGGCAATGATCATGGTGTCCCTCTGCTGTGTAATACATATCAGTGCTCTGTAGCAGTGGAGAGGACGGATGCCACATCTGGTGAGAGAGTGAGCCAAGGAGAAGGCTGGAGTGGTTTCCTCCTAGGGATTTCAGGTCCCACTGCTAACAGCTTCAGCAGAGTCAGAGCTGTGGCTGCTGCTCAGGAGAGCACAAGAGCAAAGATCCTGCATGCTCTCACTGCAGAAAGCTGCCAGTAGGCAAAACCTGTTTTGATTGAGAAATTTCAAAGGACATTATGGCTCAGGGGGAAGCAGATACAAGCTTCCAGAGGGGAAGGATTTTCCCCAGGTCAGAGATATTTGTGGGTGGGATAAGGACAATCCAGTCTGTGAGGACTGTGGGAGAAGAGCCTCAAGGCTTCTGCCTTTCCCAGCTATATGGAGAACAAACCCCAGAAAGAGCTTTTTAGCTTCCAGACTTGCTCTTTTCGAACTCAGAAGTCAAAATCCTCATATTTAGGAGCTTTGTAGCCTGCTTTTGATGGCCCAGGTCACCTGTGATGAGCATTGATGGGCGTACTACTTACCAGGCTTAGCACAAGTTCAGTTGGTTTGTATGAATTACCCCTCAGGTGATACCAGCAGGATGATGCCATGGAACTAAGTGTATAGTGCCAGGAACCTCTGAAAATCCCAGGCTCCTTTTTACTGGTCCTTTGGGCTAAGTCCTACCTCAGGTCTACTTGTGTGCCTAGTAAAGTACTGTAGTAAGCTAAAGACTTTTTTTCAGCACTGATGCCTATTGGAGTTACCTCTTAGTCCCAAGCACGGGCGCAGCATGGATGGCGGTCAGAAGAGCTCAGGCACAGCAGACATCAGAAGGCTTTGATCAGAAGGCTCAAAACTTAGAGACAAGATAGATAACAGACAGTTCTCATAGCTCATAGTAGAAGTAGTAGATGCAGCTCCTAGAAGTTTCTATTACATCATCTCACATCTAGCTCTCACTCAGTAACATCTACACTTCTTATACCCTCTCACATCCAACATGCCACCACATAATTGGTTAACCAATTCACCTTACATACACAACAGCCTCTCATTAGCTACAAGCCACTACACATACTCCAGGTAGCTCTGCTCTCTTTAAGGTAGTACTTCAAACAGCTTTCCTTAAGGGATGCACTCACTGCCACACACCCCACACCTCCCCCATCCCTCCCCAGATACCTACTTGTGAGAGCACATGCACAGATGAGTGACTGGAGGGAAAGAGCTCTTTGCACAGTAGTCCCACCACTGGGACAAACCCGAGGATTCTGTGAAGGTCAGGCCCATGGAAGACTCATGAAGAGCTGGCCAGTTTGCTCTTCTCTCCTCTGCAAACATTGGCTGTACATGAGCCTCCTCCTGGCTCATGCTTGCCGTACTCTCAACTTGAATCACAAAAATGTGAACATGGAATCTAAGTCCCAAACCATGAAAGCACTAGTGAGTGAAAGCCAACAGCAAATTAACATGAAAACCCATCCCTAGGTGAACTAGAGAGAAGTGTAGCCAGGTGTCACACTTGTGCAGCTGGAAGCAGGTACAAGGAGAGGCAGTGCTACACCTTCCCACACATCTCAAAGAATCACAGAAGGGGTAAGGTTGGAAGGGACCACACTGAGGCACCTGGTCCAACCTCCCTGCTCAAGCAGGCCCATCGCAGAGTACATGGCACAGGATTGAGTCCAGACAGTTCTTGAACATCTCTTTGGGAAAGAGTAAACTCTGGCTCCCTGAGCAATGTTACCCCAATTACAAGCAGACAAAAGAAGAGAAACATCTTTCTAAGACACAGAATTACACATTTCCTCAGGTTTTAGTCTTATTTTTATCTTAAACAAAACTTTGAAATATTCTGTGGATACTACAAAACTACAGGATGGCTTTATTAATGGCAACTTTCAAATATACTTCTGAGAAGCCTTAGAAGTTGTGTAATATTAATATTCCGTCTTCTTCATTTTTCAGAAATGTTCTGTGTAAAACAATCTACATGCATTTCCTGGAAAATCAAATCAACAGGATCTGTTGGAAAACCTGTTTAGCAGCATTATTGCCAATGGTGGTGTCTTTCGATGCTCTACGAAGGATGTGGGGGAAGGCAGCTGACTGGAGGGTAGTGCTGTGCTCCTTTATCAAGGATATGTGTCAACACATTCTTGTCAACAGAAATATGTTCTTGAAGGTTGAAACCACTACTATCCAGCAAGGTGAGGAACGTTTCCTCCATGGAAGGATCTCCTTTATCTGAAAAGGGTTAGTGTTTCCTTACTCATAGGTGAGATATTGAACATGACAAACACTGACAGTTTGCATGTGGAAAAGTATTCCACACTGAGTACTCAGATGGCTGCTTGTTTGCAGCCTCCTAGAGTATGAATGCACAGAGTGCATGGCCTGTGAACACACCACCTGATAGCAAGCTATGTGAGCATACAGAGAGTTGATAGTAAACTGCTCGGTCGGTTGCATTCCTTATCTGCAAAGAGGATCCTGGATCCTATGGGTTCTCCTCGAAACTAAATCTGGAGGGAGACTTGTCATGAAGAGCAGAATTCATATTTGCTATAAAGGATTACTGTTATTCACAAGATCCACTTTCTTTCAGCCTCTCTGTCACTGATAACAAAAGATATATACATGTGTACTACAAGGAGAAGTCTTCATAGAAGGCAATTGAGGCAATGCCTTGGAAATCTGCTCAAATATTTTATTAGGGACTCAAAAGGAAAAATCACTCTTCTTTAGAAAATTACATCTATGGAGAAAAAAGGATAAGGTACCTGATAGGTGCTCAAAATAATGTGTAGGAAAGGATGATAATTGTCTGTGACAAATAGACTCAGCACCCTAATCAGTTCTCCGTCTCCCACATACACTCAGTCAATGAAACTTATCGTAGGGAACAGAGGCGATCCAACTTCTTAGAAGTAATTCATTGTCTTTCTAATGTGTAAAAAGATGCTAAGAAAAAATTTGTGCTTTGGTATAAGAGTCTTTCTTCCACTTCTCTAAGTAAGTGTACTTTGATGCTTTTTGTGACAACCGTCAATTTCTCACCTGGAGGCTGATTATGTTGCCAAGAGAGGGCAGCATACAAGCACAGAAACTCCATGCCTGCCACTGTATTAGGTCACATGGGTACTTAATTTAAGGGATCTTTAGAACAGGAGATTTGTCCCTTACTATAATTACTGCTTACTACACTTAACCTGCTGCTAAGTTGTTCTTATTGCAAAAACAAATCTCTGAATTGCTATTTTTTCTTTCCGTTTTCTTTCCAACAAAAGAAATAAGCCCAAACTTCGGCTGGCACATCTGAAAATAAGTCCTGTGCCATGGCTGAACAAACACCAGGCACTGCTCCGGGGATACTGTGTAGAAGGCAAGGATCCCACACCTGCATTTCCACAGTTTAATGGTGACTAAATGCATATAACAAAGCATACAGCTATACCGTATATTTGTTTCCATGTGTAATATATATTCATTGTTCATGCTGTCAGCTTCCTACTGCAGGCTTCATTACACATAACACATGCTCTGATCTCCAATGGGCAGAATTTTCTGTTAAATCTACTATTCTTGTAAGGTCCAGAGCCACCTGCTTCACGTGTAGTGCTACATGATCAGATCACTACACAGTCTTAAAGACATGCTTATTACAATACTTATTGACCTCAACCTACTTTAGGAAAAAAAAATAAAGTAACCTGATTGGTTTTAATACAGTTAATTACCTTTTACCCCAAAAGGAGCAGTAGTGTTTTAATCTCTGCCTCTGGAGGCAGTTGATTCCACTGCACACATTTTTGAGATTACAACATTAAAACACAACACTCACAGTGGACTTTCACTTAATTAGAAAAATACAATGGCTTAATGAAAAATGGAGGTACAGAAAGGGAGGGTCCATGTGGGCTTTGTGCTACTTCAGGACAATCTGCTGTTACACTCTGAGGCTCTGCTCTTCCCATGTCAAACATGGATGCTGGCTATTTACCCATTCATGGGAAAACACTTGAAGCTCTACTGATAAAATGAAACTAATATTTAAGGTCTGGAGCATACTGTGCAGAGCTAGACAGCGCTAGAACTGTGGCAAAACACAAAGCAGTGGATAAATCTTGCCACCCATGCTATACTTAGAGTTGAACACATTAATGCTGGCTTATCCTTGTGTATAAAAAAAGAAAAAGCTTTGGGTCTGATCAAGACCTAATTGTGGGAGACCTCAACAGGCTTCTCAGAGCAGGAGATGCTGAGAGAGCACCAAGCCCATAGGGAAGGTATTCAGATCTTGCCAGACCCAGAACGCCTCATGTCAGAAACCTCTCTGGCTAGCAAAGGAGAAACATCATGATCCCACCAGTGACCCTGGTCATTTCACCTCAGCTAGGATACTGTGCAGCAACCTGCATTTTAGGGGGAAAGGTATTAAAAGAGGAGGGGAAGGACAGAGAGCGGGAGTAGTGGGCTTTACAGTAGGCAAACACCTCTCTCTGTGTAGGTACTTACACTCTCACCATCCAAACCCTGGTTCTGCCTTGGGTGCCCTCTGCAACCTGGGAAAGGGCACTGGAACCCAGTTTAATTTAAAGGTCAAGTTAGTTGTCTGAATTCCCCAGAGGGTGTGAGCCTTGGCTGCACTTTCATTCTACTGCTAAATTGGTTTGGCAGCTGCTGATAGTGACAGGACCGCTCCTGCCCCACTCTCCCCTGGTGGGTTTGCTAAGGTCTGTGTGCAGCATAAGCATATTTTAAACCCCAGCTCCTACAACATCTTTGCACAAAGAGAAGGTACTCCTGTAAGTTCAGCCTGAGCTGTGCAAACAATTAAAGAAATAAATAGGAATGAGACAGCAAGAGTCTGACCACTCATTTTCTGCAGGTGCTGCACCTTGTATCACCCCCACCCTGAGCTGACACATTGAACTGCACAGTGTTGCCAGCAGCGGGACTTACTTTGTGTCTGAGAGTCTCTGATGTCATTTGATGGAGAGCACAGATCACACAGTGAATGGATGAGCTTCCACCCTGCCACCTCTATGCCAACATCGTCAGCACAACACCTGCCTTTGAAGCATGGGAACTACAAAAAGAACTCTACCTCCCTGGATGGATTTTCCTGTTGGTAGTGGCCGATGGGTCTCCATGGGAAGTTGCAGGCTGGAGAGTGCTCAGCACTCAGCTTACCAGCAAAACAGTCTGGGAACTACGAACATTGGCTTTTCTTTCAGCATTTCTGCCTTCTTTCATTAGCACAAGTAACAGCTTCATCCAGTAAAACAAGTTTGTTGTTTAAAGATAGGTAAAGAATTCTTGTTTTCACATTGTTCTAATAGTAGTTAATTTGCTTTTTTTTCTTTGAGTTTTTTCTTTTTTTTTTTTTTTTAAGAATGGACAAACCAGACATTAGTCACAATGAAAACATTTTTATGTGTGTGTTATTTTTGTAATGGACAGTAGCAACTCCAGATAAACCACTCTCAGCAGCAGAAGATTAACAGCTTGAGTACAGGTCTGGGAAACTCCAAGCCAATTAACAAACTCTGGGGTGTCTTTGCTGAAATTAGAGAGCCTATAAGCAGCATTTCAGGAGTTTGCAGCAGCAATGAGACTACTGAGACTGTTTTCTCTAAATCTGTAATCCAGCATGCTGACAGTGATGCAGATGGAGCCATCCAGATTCATCCTGCTGCAGAATTAATTTTGTGCTAAATCTGGAATAATCTTTGCAGTGATGCTGTGTAGTGAACCTGTCTTAGAAAACTAAACTGGTATTGTGAATGGCTCAGCATGGACTATAATGCCATTGACAAAATTTTCTGAATTAATCCTTTTACGTGTTTCATTTTTTCACCTTTCTTGTCATTGCTTTTAACATCATAAATTGCAACACTTCTGAGGCCATTGAACAGCCTGCTTACTGAGAGGACTTTTTTGTTTTGCAGTCTGCTAATGCCCTGACTTTGGAAAAACAAATGGAGCAAATTTTCCATGACTTTACATACAAGCAACAGTGAGACATGTAGAGCAAGGCAAAGATGAAACAGAAACTATAGCATTTGTCATGGTGAAAAACTGTGAAAGCAGGCAATGTTCAGAAAAAAGCAGAATTGATATTCCTTGCTCTTGTTTCATGAAGGAAAGGCAACTCTTTAATGGACAAAACTGATGGTAAAGTTCTCTGTTAAGGCTTGTTAATTAAGTACTGCTGAATGCATGCCATACACAAAGGCATGCCTGTCACCCTGTCTGCTTAGAGGTACAAGATGCTGCCAAACTGAAACCCTAGCCATGTTTGACTTTATCTTGTGAGCTCTGGCAGATGTGTATTGTTTTCCATTAGTAATGTAGAGCTTTCCACATCTTGTAGCTGAAACTGAAAAATATTAATAAAAGAGGAACACTTGTCATCAGAGTGAAATCAATGCATTGTAAAAGACATTCTATGAAATGTGCTGCTGCTTTGAGAAATAGGTCTTTCGAGGATGTTTTGTTACATTTGAGATTTTTTTTCTATAAAGAAAACATTTGCTGATGTGTTTTCTTATATGAAGAAACATTTTCTGGGCTCATTCTGACTAAAATTTGTTTGGCATGTTCTTTAAAGTAAAATATTAGGCAATTATATTGTAGACAATACTGTGAGAGAAGGTGTTTGTCTTCAAGGCAAATGCTGGAAAAGGAGAGACACAGAAATGGCATCTGTTTGAATTACTTGTGCATTTCATGTATTCTGATTCTCAAGCATATTTGAACAGATTTAAGACAGCTTTTCAGCATTCTTTTCTCCTCCTGTACTTGACAGGGAGTCAGTAAGCCAGCTTGCCATAGGCATCACTATAGTTTTGTATTGGTGATTTGAAATGTAATTACTAAAATAGCATTGGAAACCTTTGGTTTTACTGGTAGAAATCAGATTAAACACAATCATGTATACTGAATGTATACATGTATTCTGAATACTGAAATCTGACCATTCCAAACATAAGGACAGTCAGCTCTGAGCAAAACAATTTGGTCCATGTGGAAAAGAAAAGGTAGTGAGAGGGGTTTAATGTCTGGATCAGCATGTAATAGGTTGGTTGTGTTGTGCAGAATCATGCTTGTGGGAAGTAGCTAATGTGATAGCTGTGACCTTGCTTGCATGTTGTGTCATTTTGGACAAAATGTTTTGTGCTCTGGCGGTTCCTTTTTTTTTTCCTTTCTTTTTCTTTCTTTTTTTTTTTTTTTTTTTTTTTTTGATAAATTAGAATTACAGCTGTGTATTTCTATCTCAAAAGTTTAGACCAAGAATCAGTTATGGACATAACATATGCTTCATCCACACACAGCCTGTACCCTTGTACTTCAGGAAAGCAAATTTGTAGGGCCAATGGGTTGCCAGGTGTCTACAGCCCTTGTAAAGGGCCCTCAGTGAAGCCAGTCTTGGTGCCTGGGTTGGCAAAAAGTCCTGAGCAGAATAAGGGGGTTAATCATCCCCAGTGACCACAGTGCTGTGAGTGGTGCCTATGGATAACAGGCACCTGTCTGCAGGCAGAGGGGGCACAGTGTAGTCAGGGCTGGGACAGGGCCTCTGCTCCTCTCTGCTCTCCTTGCCACAGCAGAATGGCCAGAGCTGCACAAGCTTCCTGAGGAGAGCCACAAGAACTGTGAGTGTGGGTGTAGTTCCTCTGCCAGTGCTGATTCATTGAACTACTGTCTACAGTATTTATAACCTTTTTTATTTTTCCCACAGTGTAAATGTACTGTGATGTTTAAAGTGGTAAACGTAAGACAACATGTTTGTAGCACAGTCTATAAATAGTTACATCGATGGGAGGGTTATGCAAATAAAACAGAAGAAAAAGAAAGCGGGAGGATGTCTAAGAGAAAGAGGGGGAGATGAAGTCTGTCCTGGACTCTTACATAGATGCTTTCAAAAGAATAAAAAACCTTGGTCCAAATCTCAGCATCCTGGAGACTCCTGTTCTTGAGCTCCTCAGCTGCTGCATTGTTGTTGCTGTTTATTTCTTCCACCTCTATCAAGTCAGTCCTTCTGTGTGACTCTGGAAGATGCCAGTTGCTTTGCTGGTCAGAAGCCCATACTTGCAGGTAATATCTCTCAGGCTATGTTTGACAGTTAAAGTTCTCGGGTCACTTACACTTTAATGTTATTCTCTTTCAATAGCTAGTTCAGGAAAAGGTGTTCCCACAAGTGTTACAGTCTGTTCATATGGCTGCATAGTGCCTTCAAGAACTACACAGACAGCTATCTTTTACACTGGGTACCTACAAACAAAAATATCCATCTTATTTTTGATGCAGAAATATGTTCCTTGTCACTGCTGACTGCTGCCCATCTTTCTGCCAGGCTTACCAGGATGCTCAGTGTGCTGACCTGCCAGTTGATGCCGAAATTCCAGCCAATTGAGGATCCTGTTACTTGTCTGAGGCTGCATTCGCTGATGACTGCAGCTCTGCTGCACCTCTCCCAAGCAGCTGCCTTCATGCTACGTGTAGAGTTTCCTGAGCACTGCAGCAGAATGCAGCACTCACAAGGCTACACAGGGATACTCTGGCAAAGGGTAGAAGTTTATATGCTATGAGAAAAGCCTAAGAATGTCATCCAGCTGTGACCTGTCATGGATGTGAGTGCAGGAAAAACAAGATGAATGACCCTCCCCTACCTCTGGGGAGAGAGAGGAGTTCAGGAGTTTTGACTACAAACTGAATATATGGAATTACATCAAAAGCTGAATTACTGCTCTACCACAGAAGCTGCAGTGCTGTTGCCATGACTATTTCATTTGCAAAGGACACTCTCACCTCCATCTCAGAGCACTCTGCAGCCAGCAGTCTCTGCATTACCTCCTCCTTCTGGAGGTCGTAAGTGTCCTTCATAACACCTTGTGTCTCTCAATATGCTCTGTCCTGGCAGAGTAAACAAGAAGTCAGAGATGGGGAGAGACCTTGAGGATGCTGAGCATCACGCTGGCCTTGAGTGAAAGGATCTTGGCTTGGGTGGTCCTCTGGTTCAATAGCAGTGTTTGAAGCAGGTGCTTTATTAATAGCTGGAAAGTGTCCAAACGGATGAGGCAGGGTAGTGGTGAGGCCAAGGGCTAGGACAGTATGGCAAACCACTGGAAAAATACTCTCTGGCACTAGTCTCAGCCCCCTTTCCCCATAGCACGTTAGGTGCTATGTTCAGCTGTTTAGACAAGGACAGTGATCCTTATGTCACAGAAGACTACACGTATTTTATTTACTATACAGTGTTGAAGGGTAGGAGATGGTTCCTGCAATTCCCTCTGAGCCAGGGACCGAGACAGACGTCTGCTCATCCAGAGAGTCTCGTGGCAAAAATATTTTATTGTGGAATCACGTGGCTTTTATCGGATTCCGAGGTGAAGGTGCTGGAACTTGGATAGGATTGGGTTAGGGCTCCGGGGAAAGGGAGTGACTAGGGTACTCAGCTAGCCAATAGGGGAAATGAAGGGATCAAACTCAATAGGAATCAAGGGATTGGGGATAAGTGGGGTGAGATACCCAATGGAGTTAGGACAGAGGCGGGAAAACACAGGGAGGAGTACGGCGCCGGCAGCTGCATCGGCACCTCGGGGCAGAGACGATCCGGAAACGGGGCAGCCCCGTCGCGGATGGCCGGAGGTGGCCCCAGCGGATCCTGATTGGGGCTGCGCGGCGGCGGCGGCAGCAGCAGCAGCCACAGCGCTGCTTGGCAGCACAGGGGGCAGAGGGGGAATCGCCCCCGGGTGGCACAGCCCCGACCTGGGAGACAGTCCCTGCACCCAAGCTGCGTGAGGACTCACTGGGGACTAACCTTCGGGGGGGATACACCGCGGCTGGGGGTGCAAATAAAACCTTTTGAACAAGAACCCGTACAGAAAACCGCGTATTTCAAACTCCCACAACCAAAGTCTTTCACATACGCAGCTGGTACTGTCCTCCTCAAAGGTCTATTTCAGAACCTGTTTTTTCCATATTTTGTAGTCCAGTTTGTTTCCTACAATTTACCAAGTCTTGTGATAAAAGGCATTGCGTAACAGAAAGCAGAGCTAACACCCTTCACATGCCTAATGATGCATTTGGCTTTATCTGCAATTGGTTGTAATTTTAAATTTACCTTTGTTCTGTTTGAAGGCCTGTAAGGACTTCTGAAAAAAATGCCGAAATATATTAACTGGAACAAGCCTTTTTCTGGGATTTTTTTTCTCTTAAAATTATAATCCTATTGCAAAATTTCTGACATTCACCTTAGATGTTCCTCAATCAGCTTGGCCTATGGAAAATGTGAAGTTTTGTGGCTGCCACCTTGCCCTGCACTGCCTTCATCCCTTAGGCAATGGGCAAGATAAAAGCAGCAGCTCGTCTAGAAAACCATGAATTGGTGTAACCTCAAAACAGGATAAAAATGGGAAACCCTAAACTGAGGTAAGGCACCTTCTCTTCAGATTTCAGTGCCAGGGATGGTCTGCCTGCACTTTCTGGTTGACAGGACAGTAGCTGAGTACCCAAAGTACTATTAGCATAAATGTAAGAGATTCACAATTCTTAAATAAGCCAAGGGAATCTGTGGAGAACAGTTTTAAAAAGTTCAGCATGGTTAGCACTACAAGCAAAGCAAACATCTGCAATCTGCTCTAACTGAATCTTCTGAGGCATGCTTACAAGAAGGCCTAGTAAAGTACATTTCAGTAATCCAGCTTGCAGAGGAAAATGGAGTAGATACTTATATGCTGCAACAGTGGGATAAGAAGCTTAGATAAGGAAGAAATTGGTTACCTTGGTGTCTGTTGCAGACTAGCTCGGAAATGTAAAGCTCTACAAAGAGAAAAGCCACTACTGAAATGACACCAGTCTTTCTTGTCATAAAACCACCAGACAGGCGGAGACAATCCTGCACAAGGGAACTGAGAATCTCAGTTTCTGAGACTCATTGAAAAAAACCCTAAAACCCCCCAAACCTTCTGTCTCCTAAGGCAGAATTAAGCCAGGCTTGGAAATAGTTTCCTTATTAGTCCATGCTTAGTCTTTCTTCAAGGTCAAACTAGAGTCTGCAATTAGAGACAAGATTAGCAGAGAAGTCTCAGTCATGATTTAATAGGAAGATACCTCCAGAGAACTCTGCTGAAAGGCCACACACTTGACTCTGATCAGATGCTTATGGACATGGTTAGAAGGCAGAAAATGATAGCAGAACTCTCTAAAACATGTAAGCATGTGACAGTGTGCATACATACTCACACACATCCACGTGGCCAGAAACCACTGGGAACTAGGATTCTTTCTGACAGACAGAATGGTTTCAGAATATATACGGCAATGTAAAAGGTCATGGCTGGTCCGAACAGCTCGGTGCCTCTGCAGAGTTCCAGTGACAGTTACAGCTGCAGTGACTAAAACATAGGGATGCTCATGGCACTTGCATCTGAAGCCAAGGACTGAAATAGTAGCGGCATGCTCCCAGCCACTCAGCAGCTTCTGTGGGAGCTGCAGCACGTGGCGTGCCGCAATCCAGACGGTTGCCTAGCACTCGTACTCTGTTTTGTTTGCTTTCTCTGCCTGTGCTGGCTGGGGCTTTACGGTAAATGGAGCATTTATCCGATTACCCCCAGGGAAGCCCCTTTCTATTGCCAGCTATTTGAGGAAAAGTACCTTTACCACATAGATGTTGGTTCCAAATAATTTGGACTCCTGAAGCTTTTTGAGCATTCCGTCAGCCCTGAGTGCTCCCTGGTTGATCAGCTCTGTAATTTTTCTCTGCAGTGAATTACTGGAGGGGTCTGTACAAGGGCCTGGGAGTTAAATATGTATACTCCCAAGTATCATGACTAGCCTAGTAGGTTTCATTGTAGGTGAAATGTCTGTTCTATACTTGGAAAGCAAAGGATGCCATGTATTTTTTATTCCACCCACTATGGAAATCATTTGAATTCAACAGCTAAAATTCTGTTTATCAACACTATTGGGCCCATCTTTTCCTTGGCCTGGAAGCTAAGAAAGGAATATAACAGGAGAATAGCTTACGTAGAATAAAAAAGGACAGCAAAGAGACTGTGAGCAGCTTATTCTGAAAGTTTCACATCTATAATATACCAGAATGCGTACAGTTTGTGGGACAGGAGAGGTTTCTGTTGCCAGAAGTGAAAAACTCGAAGTTTAACAGAGTTTAAGGATTAGTCAAACCAATCAATTTTAAGCAAAATCACAGTGCCTCTGGTAGAGGTTTACACAGTGGCAGAGCACAGTTCAATGCCATGGCCAGCAACAAGAACACAACTGGCTTTACCTCATAATGGCATGGTTAAAATACAGTGAGCTAAGTGTGCTAATTTTTAATGGTAAGCTATTCTTAGCCAACCGATAACTTTATACAACTGTTCTAGTGAATCTGGGACAGTTTTGTATTTTGCAAATATTGCTTTGGCAGTTAATTTTACTATGGTAGTTCACTTTGTTAGATTTAAATTCTGCCACATTAAATTTACAAGTTTTACTGCTCAAGATCTGCTATGCAGCCTAAGGCAGCCTCTCCCTGAATGCCAGGTTGTGGTTACTGAAGAGGCAATGTCATGCACTGGCAAGCAGGAATGTCTTTGGATATATGAATTCAGACATGCAGGTCTTTTACAATGCATACTAGGGATTGCCAGGAGAGGGAGAAAATTGTGTTTGTCTTCTTGGAGAGAAATTCAGCTTTCACAAGCGTGGCAAATACTGCCTTAAAAGCTAGGTGCACAACTTCAACTGATTCTAAAAATATGATGTTTGAATTTCTGGCAATTGCAATTTCTGTCAATGTATTTTCAACCTCTGGAAATAGCACCAAGGCATTGGAAAGAGGAAAGGAAATTTTGCAGCTTATACATCAAATACCAGAATAGTGAAGAAATATGTGGGTTAATTAAGCTGTTTAAATACTCTGAACTCCCTATATGATGATAATTGTGAAATTGCTTTATTTATATCTGATAGAAATGCCCACATCATGTGGCATAAAACATGTGTCCTGTCTCACCATTACTAAAATATCACATATTTTTGAGAAGTTAATCCATAAATTAATTCCATTATACACACACACACACACACACACACACACACACACACACACACACACACACACACACACATATGCAAATATATATTTTAATAGCTTATAAAATTAGTGTAACTTGTAAAGTTTTTTACAAATTGTAAACAAACTGATTATCATTGTCTCCTAATTTCCCTGCTTTCATAGAGAAAATTAGTGAGCTAAATATTGTTATGGATAGGGGCACAAAAAACCCTGGCTCAACTTACTTCACTGGAAACAAAATTATCATCCTTACAAGTCCAGGGTGAATGGGAAGAGATACTTATTTCCTCTTAAGAAATGAGGTACTTCCCAAGATCAGACTTTTCTGTCTCCATCTGTGTCCACAAGCAGACTGCAGACAGTTTCTGCTGTTGACTGTGAGTTAAATGCCAAAGGACAAGGAAAGCTCACGGCTTGCAGGAGTTCAGCAAAGCTGCCAAAACTTTTCAGATCCAGCAGACTTACATCTCCAGCCAGTTCATAACCTCCCTTACAAGTTTAACATCAATCTGCACCGAGTTTATTGCTTATGCAACAACTAATGAGTTCAGTTCCCAGAGTTTTATTGACAGAATAATAGAAATAAGAGTTTCCAGTTAAAGAAGAAGAAACTTTGTCATCTGGTTTGTCCATGGTGTACTTGCATATGAAGGGCTGAGGTTTTAGACCGAAGGGTGAACATCTGGATCACTCCTGTCACCTAATGGGAGCAGTCCAATTTTAGGAGACTTAGCCTAAATATTCAGCTACCTCATGCGTGCAATTTCCTTGACCTAAACATGTGTTTAAGGCATGTGGTAGTTGCTGACCTGACTAGAGAGGCATATCTTGCTAAGCAGCACACTCAGGCATTGCTCAGGCTCATGCATTGTGAGTAGGTGCTGTTGTTTCCTTGAGCCCTCACCACAGCTCAGAGGCACAGGTTTGCACCCCTTGCTTCCTCGAGCCCACACTCTGGCCCAGAGAAGCAGGTTTGCAAACCCTGGCCAGCACCTATGATGCACAGGTCTCCCACTGCTTCAGAGTTGTCTCAGTCCACTTGGGCTGCCAGAGGCGTCGGCAAGCACTGGCAGCCAGGAAGGGACTTTACTAAGGTGAGTTTGGCGGCAGTCAACAGCAGTTTGCTATCCCCAGCTTGCTGCCCAGTGGTCAGGGTACCTCAAGGAAGACCTAGATTTCAGGCTATGCTTAAACAAGTGTTTCAGTTTATTGAATAATTTGGCCTCAGCTCACATGCAGGCATTTGCTCACAAATGCTTTAGGCATCTCTCTGCCCAGATCATAGTTTGCTCCAGCTTCCCTTTCTGGAAGCCTTCTTGATCTTCACAGTGCTTTCCTGACCTTTCAGCCCAGTCTTTGTAGGTGACTGGGTACCAGTTTAGGTAAGACATACACTGCGGACACCACACATAGCAGCTGGAGTGTAAATGCAACATGGGGTTTTCTGTGTTAGCCTGGGGCCTAACAGAAGTCTAGTCATGCTGGGGATGCCACCTGTTTTGATGCATGATCAAAAGCAAGATACAAAATTTGAGGAAATCACTGTATTAATGTGTATATATTGCTCGTAGTGCCAAAACTAACAGCTGACATGTAGATGAGTTTCTCTTTGCTGAACTGTTGAGGAGAGTCTGCATCAATGAGGAAGAAACCTCTACACCTTGGGACGTAAGGATAAAGAAGCGAAGGGTTGGAACAATACAGCACTTTGCAACCACACCTCTTGCTGAAATCAGAATTTGACTCCTAAAATATTGTCAGTGGGAATCCTGCAATCTGTCCAGGTAGTTAAGACCAAGCACTCCATCAAGAACTGTCTAGTGACTTGTAATTTCTCCCTTATGATATTACCATTTGTACACAGAATAAACATCTTTTCTTCAGCCTGGAATGAAGGATGTGAATGCAACAGTAAAGCACCAATCTACGAGGCACAGTGCCACAGAGCTGTGAGCCAGGCACTGAAGGGACAATTGCTCCACACCAAACCATAGGTGTCCTCAAGGTGGGTAGCACATTAGTCCCTTGTGTATGTGACAAGTCCCTTCTGCTGTCTCCTGTGAACAGCTGTGAGGACAAGAATATGCCGAGGTGAGAACTAAGTCATTGCAACATATGTTATTTCATTTAACTCTATTAACAAAGCTTTCAATACTAGAGAGTTTTCATGAAGGAAATTGCAAAACTGAGCAAGCACGAAGGCTAACTTGGTCTTTTCCATGTCGTGGGCTATGTTTGGGGTGTCACCAAGAATCCCATCCTGACAATAACACCCTTCTCCCCCAAGGGCACGGAGTCATTCTTTCTACATCCAGCATGGGACCAAAGAGAGGGAAAGGTAAGACAGATGAAATTGTCCCTGGCCCTGAGTCTCCATGAGTCGAATGATTAAAACTGAAACCTTAAAGAAGGGATCAGTACCTCTTCTTTTTCATGGTGCTTTAGGTACATTAGGGCAAAATATTTGCATTTTACCTCTGGGAATTAGGTTCTTTCTGGGAATCAGAAAACAACTGCAGTGGGGAAGTATTGGCTGGGGCCATACCTCACTGGCTCTCAGTGTCTTCTAAAGCCAGGTACTGCCAAGTGAGTGTGTCCTCCATGGGGCAGTGTGAAAGTGTGAACTCACAGAATAGCAGTCAGGATGCAGCCACATTTTCAGACCTCCTTAAGTCCACTGATGTAATGAGAATGTCTTTCTTAAAATATAAATATGATTAAATTATTCTTGAAGACATATGTATACTGAGGTATGAAAGAGAAGGATGGCAGCAGGGCCATCCATTCTTGGAGAAGTATAACTCCTGTAAAATTTTCTTTAATAATTAATTTCTCTTCTTAATTCTTAGATGACTACAACTAGTGATTCTAAGTCAGATTTCTGAAATATCAAGATAGATTCATTATTTGCCACAGGAGACAGACATTTTTATTTAAAGAAGAAGCCCAGTGGTATGACAGGCAGGGCCTAAACTCTGTATCAGTCTGCCTTGTGGTTGCATTCAAGGGTTCATCTTCTGCCATGATCCAGCTATTTGTGTTCTTCTCTGGCTTACTTGATCAATTTTACCCTGAAGGACCTGTCCCAGGACTTTGGTATAATTCAGAGCTGGGAGGGAGTGAGGACAGGCTGTGGCTAACATCCACAGGAGAGTCACTGCGCCCATTGCCCTGTAGTTTGCAGATCCATCAGTGCTGCCTGCCTTGAAAACTCCAGGTGTTGAAGGGAGAAGGTCAGGCCTCTCTCCACGTTCCCTCCAGCAAAGAATTGTTCCCTATGGTTCCTTATTTGCAAGTGATATGATTTGCACAGCTCACCATGACTATAAATCAGCTCTCACAACTTTCAAATTATTTTTCTGGTGTGACAGAGCCTTCCTTTTTTTTGATGCTAAGTATGCCCTTTCCTCTGTTCATTTTTTTCCCAATTACTGTTGACTACAGCTTGTAAAACTCTTAAAAGAGTTTCTCCATTCCATTCACATCTCTTGAAAAAGTTCTCTTTTTTTCTTGCCCTCACTCACTTCTAAATTAGCATTTACTCACAATTATATTTTTTAATCTCTCCTCATAAATTAATACCATCAGCTGCTTAAGAGTTTTGATTGCTTTTCTTTAAATTTCCATCAGTTTCTTTTGACCTTTCTGCTTCTGACGTTGGCAGATAAAACAATCAGCAGCCTGTGCACCTTTTTTTTTTTTTTTTGAGTGTGGTGGGTGCTAATTGTGTTTCAAATTGATGTCCAAATTACTGTTCAGTAATGCTTATGGCCTTCATGGAGCTTGTTTCTGCATGGTGCTTCTGCATGTGGTGTTCCTCCTTTCTGAGTCTTGCAGGTAACCTAATTGGTTGTGACAGAATTTATATTTCCTGGTTCAGGTGTGGCTCTTTTAGGATATTTCTCCCTTTCTCTTATTGTGGGGATAAAGCAAACACCACGTGCTAAAGCTGTACCAAGCTATTTGCAATGCCCATCAAGAAAAGTAAATTTTGGTCTTAACAACAACATTGTCCAAGGCCAGCACGTGCCCTGTGCTGCAAAAATTGGACATTTCACCCAACATTTATTGATTAATGAGGCATATATATATATATATACAGAATCACAAAATCACAGAATCGTTAGGGTTGGAAGGGATCTCTGCAGATCATCCAGTCCAGCCCCCTGCCAAGGGGCAGGTCACCTAGAGCAGGTGACACAGGAACGTGGCCAGGCGGGGTTTGGAATATCTCCAGAGGGAGTCTCCATCACCTCGCTGGGCAACCTGTTCCAGTGCTCTGCCACCCTCAGTGTAAGACAGTTCTTCCCGATGCTGAGGTGGAACTTCCTGTGTCTTGGTCTTGGCCCTTGCCCTCATCCTGTCCCTGGCCCATGCCCTGGCCCTGGCCCTAGCCCCAGCCCTTGCCCTCACC
>JAWWLZ010000094.1:16331172-16341287 GCA_035041345.1 Poliocrania exsul | reverse complement strand
ACAGTGCTCAAGGTGAGGCTGTGCCAAGGCTGAACACAGCAGGACAATCACTGCTGCTGGACAGGTGGCTGTGCTGTGTTTGATGCACCCCAGGATGAGGCTTTCCTGTGACTCATGCTGAGCCCTCAGGTCCCTTTCTGCAGGGCTGCTCTGCAGTCACCTCTCTCCCAGTTCATGTTTGTGCCAGGTGTTACTAAATCCCAGGTGCAGAGTCCAATGTTTTTATTTATTAAATTGATACCATTGGTGATTGCTCAGTGCGTGTTTTCTGTCTTGTCCCTGCATATACAAACCACAGCTCTGTCAAATTTCTGCCAAGCCTGACCTTGCTCCCTGAGATCATAGAATTTCTTTTTCCTCTTGAGCTCCACAAGGAGTTCCCTATTCCACAAAATTGGTCTCCTGACCTATTTGCTTGACTTTTGACACAATGGAATTCCTGCTCTGGTGCTTTTATTTAGTGGAGACTTCCATTTTAATTCTGTTTTGTTTGAGTTTTTTTAAATTCTTTTAGGCAATAATGTCAAGTGTTTTGATTTTTATAACTGCCTGGCAGCCTTGGTATTTACCAGATCTTGAATATTTTGACTTGTAATCCAAGCTTTTATAATACATAGATGTGGAAAAAGCTATTTTAAAACTATTAATATTTTATGTTTAATTTTTTTTAACTATTAGCATTGTGGGATTTGGACTATAATTTGACCATGATTTGTGTAATCGTGTTTCTGCTCTTGCAGGAAACACAGCGTTACATGACTGTGCAGAATCTGGAAGTTTGGAGATCATGAAGATGCTTCTCAAGTATTGTGCTAAAATGGAGAAGGACGGTTATGGAATGACTCCTCTTCTGTCAGCCAGTGTGACAGGCCACACAAACATCGTGGACTTTCTGACCCAGCATGTACAGACCAGTAAGGCTGAGCGCATAAACGCTCTGGAGCTTCTGGGAGCAACATTCGTGGACAAAAAGAGAGATCTGCTTGGTGCTTTGAAGTACTGGAAGCGAGCTATGGAAATGAGATACAGTGACAGGACTAATATCCTGAGCAAACCTGTGCCACAAACACTAATTATGGCGTATGATTATGCTAAAGAGGTAAACAGCTCAGAAGAGCTAGAAAATCTTATTGCAGACCCTGATGAAATGAGAATGCAAGCATTATTAATTAGAGAACGTATTCTTGGCCCTTCTCACCCAGACACATCTTACTATATTAGATACAGAGGTGCTGTCTATGCAGACTCTGGAAACTTCAAGCGTTGCATCAACTTGTGGAAATATGCTTTGGACATGCAGCAGAGCAATCTTGATCCACTGAGCCCTATGACAGCCAGCAGTTTGCTGTCATTTGCTGAACTTTTCTCCTTCATGCTTCAGGATAGGGCAAAAGGCCTTCTAGGCACTACTGTCACATTTGATGATTTAATGGGTATTCTGTGCAAAAGTGTTCTCGAAATAGAACGGGCCATGAAACAAACCCAGTGTCTTCCTGATCCAACACAGCTGAACAAAGCCCTTTCCATCATTTTGCATTTAATTTGCTTATTGGAGAAAGTACCTTGCAGCTCAGAACAGGAACATTTTAAGAAACAGACTATTTACAAGTTTCTTAAGCTTCAGCCTAGAGGAAAGAATAACTTCAGTCCACTTCACCTTGCTGTTGACAATAATACTACATGTGTCGGTCGCTACCCAGTTTGTAAATTCCCCTCTCTACAAGTTACTGCTATCCTGGTGGAATGTGGTGCTGATGTAAATGTCAGAGACTCTGATAACAACAGTCCATTACACATTGCTGCACTGAACAACCATCCAGACATCATGAATCTTCTTATCAAATCAGGTTCACATTTTGATGCCACAAACTCACATAAACAAATGGCTAGTGATTTGCTGGATGAGAAGGAAATAGCAAAAAATTTAATCCAGCCCATAAATCATACTACTTTGCAGTGTCTTGCTGCTCGTGTAATAGTGAATCATAACATACCCTATGCAGGGCACATCCCTGAAAAACTAGAGAACTTTGTTTTGCTCCATAGATGATAGTGTGGTGTCCCAGAGCACTGGTTTTGAAGCACGACTTGGTGATAATATTTTCCTTGAGCACTGTTGTGATCCACCAGCGTTCCTTTAGCTTGTTCCATTTTGCTCTCATTGGCTAAAGTGTTGTTAGCATCAGATCTGCAGAGCTGGTTACCCAGTATTTAATATGAGTATACCATATAATATATTTTGTGGGTTATTTAGAAATGTAATGCCATATTTAGACTTTTTAAATTGTCTGCCAAAGGCTTGTCTTTTCTGGTCTGATTTGCCTGTTGGGTGTTTGGGACTGAATTGAGTATTTTCCACTGATGTCTTTCTACTATAACTGTCACGTGGATTTTATACGGTTGGAAGGTCATCTTTTTTTTGGTTTTGCTTAAGCATTTCTACTCTTACTCTCTTCTTTTTCTATGGACTCATTGCTAAACTGTACAAGTTGTATGGACTTGTTAACATTTGCAACTACCATAAGTGCTTTTATCTTCTCTATGCACTGGCTTAAACATGACTGTTGTGTGTGAGCATACTTCTATGCAGAACTTGGCCAATTTCAACTTAAATGCCAATTTTGTTTTGCAGTTTGTTTGGAGCTCTTTTGAGAATGCCGTGTTCATAGCATGATGAATTTTTGGAGTTACTTATCAGCTCTCCAAACTTAGGTTTGACATTTAACTGCTGTAACTGAGGTTGCTTTCATCTTGATCCTCTGGAAATTTGTCCTAAATTTGGAAAAGAAAATCTTGCTTTTTCTGATTGTAATCCACTTGAACTTTAAATCTGAAAATTGTTCTATTGCATCTGGGGGAAGAGTCCTCATTATGTACAACTGACACCTTCCCCTTTGCACTAACGTCTTGCTTGTGCTGGTTATGTAATTAAATGTGAAGTTTGCTCAAAGTTTAACCTCAAACCTTAATGATACACTTTAACAAGAAATAGTTCAAATATATGCTGTACTGTAAAATCTGCAAATCAACTTTAGCTACAGAAGAAACTAAAGCATGTTTGTGGCATGATGCTTATCAGTCCAGATCTAGACATCATCTAGTATAGTGCGTGGCTGTCTGCCAGGGTTTTGGAAGTTCTATAGCAGTGTCCTTTGTTCTTCATTTTAAGTATCTTTATAAATACTTGCATGGATTTTTCATCTCTACTATGTCAGCTGCACTTACAAAAGCGGAAGTTCTGTTGTGTATATAGCTCCGGATTAAAGTACCTATTTTTATAATATTTGCACAACAGCTTAGCTTCTAAAACAGAAAGGGCTCTTTTGACTTGATAAGTCTATAAATGAAGATCATAAATGTGAGTGCGATTCAGGTAATTAATATAATTCAGCACTTTACTGTTGATTATTAGTAGTGTTTATTATGGCACATTAGCCCTGCAAATGTCTTAAAGTGAAATTAATTTCTGTTGGATAGGAAACAGTTTACTTGCGAATTTAGTGGGCTAGTATACTGGATATTTTTGACTTAATGTTTCATCTCAATGGTGGGCAGTAAGTGTATCTCTGGGGTTCATGCTCCAGAAATTCAACAAATTCTTTTAGAGATAGATATTTAGAATCCAAATTAATTAGTTTAGGAGGGTATTTTTAATACTTTATGTTTGTTTTTTAAGTTGATGTTGGAACATTTTTGTCATTCAAGTTGAGGAAGAACATGTCTTGGGAGCATATAAGAATAGTACTTCCATGCTTTTGATCTGTTTTGGCATTTCTGTCAGTGTGTACAGCATGGTGCCTACTAGCTTAGCCATTCTTAGGAAAATTATGGGGATATTTTTAAGCAAAGATATGTTGAAAGCAGTGTTGTTTGTGTATTGCCACTGTAGGACTTGCTGTTTTGAAGCAATTTTCACCTGTTTGTCCCTTGCTGTGTCTACATTGTATAAAATTACGAGAATCTTAGGTTGGAAAAAACCCTTAAGCTCATTTGAGTCCAACCCTTAGCCCAGCACTGCCAAGTCCATCACTCAACCGTGTCCTTAAGTGCCACATCTACACATCTTTTAAATACCTCCAGTGGTGGTGACTCAACTGCTTTGCTGGGCAGCCTGTTCCAATATTTAACCACACTTTCCAGGAAGAAATTTTTCTAATGTCCAATCTATACCTCTCCTGATTGACTTTGAGGCTGTTTTCTCCTGTCCTATCACTTGTTTCTCCGGATAAGGAACCATCTCCCTCCTTTGCCACAACCTCCTTCCAGGTAGTTGTAGCGACTGATAAGGTCTCACCTGAGCCTCCTTTTCTCCAGGCTAAACATCTCCTGCTCCCTCAGCTGCTCAGACTTGTGCACCAGAACCTTCCCCAGCTCTCTTGCCCTTCTCTGGACATGCTCCAGCACCTCAATGTCCTTCTTGTTGTGAGGGCCCAAAACTAAACACAGGTCTGGAGTTGTGGCCTCCCCAGTGCTAAGGACAGTCAGTGCCCTGGTCCTGCTGTCTGGCCACACCACTGCTGATGTAAGCCAGGATGCAGATTTCTCTTGTATCACACAAGAGTAAAAGTCTAATCAATGGACTTAATTGCTCTGATTTGTAATGCTTAAGACATATTCTACTCAGCTTGTCATTTGTGAGAACATGTAGCTTGATTTTTGAATTTATATATTTGAATGCTTTTCTGCTACTCCGTAAGCAGAGATAATCAACAAATCCTACGATGCTAGAAATACATCATACATCAAGTCATAAAGGTAATTCTTTTTGTATAGGTCACAGAGAAAGGGATTTTTAGAGTTTAGTAATTTGGAATCTATTGCTCTTCAGTGGTTTCAGTTTAAATTTATGTCTTTATAACTGTTTAGAATTAGTTAGACGTTATTCCTTGGTTGTTCAGCCTGGAGAAGAGAAGGCTCTGAGGAGATCATATTAGCACTTTCTAGTACCTAAAGGGTGCTAAAAAAGAGCTGGAGAGGGACTTTTTACAGGGACATGTAGTGACAGGACAATGGGGATTGGCTTTAAACCAAAAAGGGGTAGATTTATCTTGGATATGGGGAAGAAATTCTTTACTGTGAGGGTGATGAGATATTGGAACAGGTTGTCCTGAAAGGCTGTGAATGCCCCATCCCTGGAAGTGTTCAAGACCAGGCTGGATGGGTCCTTTGAGCAACCTGGTCTAGTGAAAGGTGTCCCTGTCTGTGGCAGAGTGGTTGGAACTACATGATCTTTAAAGTCCCTTGCAACCCAAACCATTCTCTGATTTATGATCATTAGTCCAGAAATCTCAAAATTGTAAATTGCTAGCAATTTCTTTAAATGGAAAACATTCCTAAAAGGGAAGGCATATCACTATTAGGTCTAGTGAATATTGCTAGAAGGAAGGCTTCCTGTTTTAGTTACTCTTTAGAAACAAACCAATTACATACTGATTTATTGTTTGTAGTTCTGTCTAAATATGAAATGCATTAGTCCATCAGTACAAAAGACTTATTACCTCCAAGCACAATTTAATTTTTCATGTAGTGAACCTCTCTGCTGAACACTTGCAGATAACTTGGACTTAGGGGTCCCAGCAGATGAGTTCATGCCTTTATGGCCACTTTTCATTTAGTCCTGTATGTTTACACTACCCTGTTTTACTTCTCTTAAATTTTTAAAAAATTTGGTACAGAGCCTGCGATGTGTAGTGTGTTAAGGATTAGTTCAGGATTTACTGGTTGGGAAGGAGGGTTGGGAGAGCAGGCCCTGTCTGAGATGGATGTACCACTAAGGCCTGTGCTAATGAGGAGTAGCAGTTTTGCCCCCTCTGATACAAAGCAGTTCTGTCTCCAGTTCAATATGGATACCAATTTTCTGGACCAGATTTATTGTTTTTATTATTATTATTATTATTGTTACTATTCATAGGTGGGAATAACTTTTAGTGAAACGTATTGATGCTTAATGCAGTGATGTTGCAAACTGTGGTAAAGACAAGGAACTAAAGAGCATTCAGAACACAAAGAATGGTTTTATTTTTGTCATAATTTCAACTCATTCTTTTCCTGTTCTTCTCTTTTCTTCCTATTTGGCCTTTTTTTTTTTCTGATGGCATGTATTGCTACTGACACAGAAAAATGTTGACAACACTGTGGAAATAATTGTACACCCTACAGGGGTGAAATAGGTTTTACACTGATTAAACTACTTACACGTTAAACTTCCTTGTGACAAAGACACTGATACCTCCTTGCTTGTTGAAACCTCTGAAGTTACATTTTTTTGTGAAGGGGATAAATGCTTAAAGCAGCTTTTCTTTTAATCATTCTGGGTTTCAACTGAAGCACTTCAACAAGGAAGATGAAAAATATTCTCGTAAAAAAATTCTAAAATTGTATTCCTATTTTTGTATTGCTTAGTCTGGTAACAAGATTCCAGCTGTCTGCGGTGTCTGTCCTGTTTGTTCAGTGCAGTGCAAAGACGCTTTCTGAAATGTGAGGCAACAGCATCGTTAGTTTTCCATATATACTTTACAACATAAAGGAAGTAGTTTTATGTATTTCATAGGTCCACGAAGAGCTGTCTTTTAACAACTGTTTTGTAACTGGCTAAAATTAACCTCTTTCCATTTTTACAAAACACTACTTTAAAAAAGAGGAATACAATGCTAAAACAAAATCCTTAAAGGAGGATTTATAAGAAGATAAAAACCTTTTGAGAAAAAAATGTGCCTCTTCTCAGTTCTGTATCAGCTGCAAGGTGACAGTGGCAGGATATGACTGCTCTTGAAATAACTTCCTTATGCTTTGAAGTATAGAGTGGAACGACTGTTGTACTATAAAATGTTGAGAAATATGAAAAAGTAGACTAAACACTAATTTTACCTTCTGTGACTACAGTGAAGCCAACTGGTATTTAATGCTTCAAAGTAATTTTGGGGAAGTTGAACAGAGACGTACTAGACTGCTCATACTTCTTGGCTTTGAGTGTAAAAGTGACTGTTGAGCCCTCAGTGAGGGCAGAAGGAAAAGCTGTTGTTGGTTTGGTTTTAACTAACATTGTACTTGTGTTCCATTCTATTGCAAAGACTTCCTATGCAGGGCTAGCTCCGTGTATGGAAATATTGCCGTTTCTTTTTTACGTGAAGTAAAGTAGCTTTAATAGTAATGTAAAAAAGGAATAACAAGCATATTTCTCTGCTCTTACTCTCCTTAGGCTCCAAATGCAGATTACATTAAAAATATGTTTTGGAGAACACCTGTCTGAGTCTATATATCTGTTTCCTCTAGGGTACTGCAGTATGGGTTGGCAAATTACTTTTTCTGTTGAGTGCGAGTGGCTGAATGTGACTGCTGCAGCTTTAGACTTCAATCTTCATGTCATTAAGAAGTGTATCTTAAACAGAATGTCGTGTTTCGTGCTCTATGTTTCTTCCTGTGAAATGGTAGTCCAGCCAAGCCTTTGAATTTTGGTAGTGGGTAGTAATAAAGAGAAGGCTTAAACTGGATTATACAGGAGAGATTATTTTCCCAGTTTCTAGGAAAAAAGCAGTTAACCATACGAGTAACTCTGTGGAAACAGTACTTTTATAGCATCAAGTAGATAGCGAGACCTTGAAGGAATTAAGCAACAAGACAGTTGTATTAATTAATTTTCTTCTTAAATCTTTTGAAGTATCTTCCCTATTGCATGAACAATATGAAAAATTGAGGAATAAAAATACTTCAAAGGTGAAAGAAGTATAAGATCCGTATTAAAGGCAGCTAGAAAATTGAAGACTTTGAAGAACATTGTTAATTGAAAATTCAAAATATTTTTATAGTTAGGCACAGTAGTCACAGTCCTATCCTATAAGGCAAGGTACATTTCAAAGAGCTGAAATTTTAGATTAGGCCTAATCAGTAACAACTGCATCAGGAACGATGAGGTTCTGGAAGAGGAAAACCAATCCCAAGCTTCCACAGTAAGGTAATTGTCACACAGATGGCTTTAGTGAATTGAATGTATTCTCTTAATTAGGAAAGCAAAGAACTGGAAAGGATCATTTGCATCGTTATTCATCCCTCTGCAGTTGCAGATGCTGAAAGATGTCTGCTGTTACCTAAGCTGTGTAACCATGCAAAGATGATTCTTGGCAGTAGCAAATGCTGTCTGTCGGCTGAAGACCCAAACTCACCGTACCAATCCATGCAGGATTGGGCAAAAGAGACCAAGGAGGGGTGTGCTATGTTACTCTGGCAAAGGCAATTCATTTGTTTCCCACAGGATACCCAGAGGACCAAATGCTGTCCACAGTGAACAGCAGAAAGCCCTTCCCCCTCACACCAAACCAAAGTCTTACCTTGCAGTTGATCTCCAGCATTCAGAAAAACTGAGGAGAGGCAATATTCAGAAGTTAGGGGCAGCAATGTTGAATTGTGCACACAGGAGAATAAAGGAATTGCTCTCTGGTCCCTGTAAGTTCTGGCTGGAAGCCAGTGAGTGTGAGGCAAGTAAATGAAGAAAACGGCAACCATGTCTCTCATTGGATCATAAGACACGTGGCTTCCTATCAGAAGTTCAAAAGGTTGGTTTTATCACATCTCCTGAAGATTTTTTTGAGTCATAAGTTCCTTGCCAAAATTTCTCTTTAGAAGGAATTTGGAACTCCAGTCCACCAATAAGTGGCAACCTAATTCCCATTTGATATATACATTTTCATACCTTTGTATGTTTGATCTCACTGTTGGAGCATTTGTCTGTCCTTCAGACAGTTATCCTTTCTCAGCCTTAGTGTGGTTAGGGCTAAATCCAGCCAGCCAGCCAAAAATCCAAGATGTAAGGATGAGCAAAAACCAGAATAATCCAGGGTCAAGTAAACTGACAGAATGGTTTGGTTCTCCCTTTTCCCCTCTCTTACTTGTATGTTACCAAAAATACCAGGATTCACTGATTCACTAAACATTTTCTGCTGCTGAACCTACAATTAAGTTGGCAATTCTTTCCTTACAATGGGAACGATTTTTGCAGTAAATAGTTGATTGTTTTCAGATACTGTAGCTTGTATTGTCCTATTCTAATTTTTTAGGTCCCTAGATGTCATTTTGTTGTATTCACACACAGCATTATCCTAACTGGAATGTGAGGCAATATGTTCAGGGAATGAGCCAGACATGGATTCTTTTTTATTTCCTTCCCATGATTTAAAAATAATCAACTTGCTTTTTTTCTTTCTTTTTGCTTGTGTGGCTA
Source organism: Poliocrania exsul (assembly GCA_035041345.1). Classification (NCBI taxonomy): domain Eukaryota; kingdom Metazoa; phylum Chordata; class Aves; order Passeriformes; family Thamnophilidae; genus Poliocrania; species Poliocrania exsul. Next base: position 16,332,073 of record JAWWLZ010000094.1, on the reverse strand, counting down.
CCAGGCTTGCTCTGTCCTTCTATTGGCTTGTGTGTGAGGTGAAGTCTTCCTAAGCTGACTGTGCTCTCTCTGTTTTTTTGGCTTTGCTGGTTGAAGGAACTACATCACCTGCTTTATCATTAAATCACCTGCTGTATGAAGGAGATGTTCAGTGTGTTGCTACATGAGGAGTAGTTACAACACTTCCAGTCCCACTTTGAGATAACCTCAGGGCCAAATGGTTCTGTTAAGAGACTGGTCGGTGCAGACTGGTCGGTGCAGTGGACACCCACCCCAGTAGTCTAGTTTAGATCAGGATGCTGCTTTTCAAGGGAGTCTCTGGGTTGTCCATACTTTGCTTGTTTGGGTTCATGTCACCAATCTCTCTTAGTCCCCAGCCTGGATTCCTTTTGAGTGTGACTGAGCTGAAAGGTGTGCTCCAAAAGCTTACCTAACAGGTTTGGACTACTAATGGGTGTCCAGTTCCTGGGAGCAGACTATTAAGTTGTTCTGAAATAACCCCTTTATCTTCTCCTCTTCCTTCCTCCACCTCTGCAAAGTGTCCCAGACTTTTGATCCTTGGCATCAACTTCATGTGACAGATCTGCTCCTTGCTAATATGAGGGGAGCTGTAGTTTTCAGTTTCTGTTCTGATGTTAAACATCAGTTGACAGATACACTGGTTTTAATATTTTCTCTTTCTTGTAGGTGGTTACTGCCTATCCAGTATAACATCCCATAACCTATGCTTTGAGCTGGAAAATGAAAATGAGATAATGTAGTTGATTGCTAAGGTGGATCTACCACATCACTAACTGTTGGAAAATGAATCAGCTGTACTGTACATATTGCTGATACATCCTCCTGACAGCATAACTGACCTTACTACAAAATGCTGTTAATGTGTTGTAAAGAAATACTT
>JAWWLZ010000094.1:16305718-16324851 GCA_035041345.1 Poliocrania exsul | reverse complement strand
TCCTGTTTCCCGCTGCCTCCCACCTGGTGCTGTGAGCACACCCAGATGCATTTGCCCCAGGAATTTGCACGTCTCACATGCAATTCCTCTACAGCGCTCAGACTTCCTTCAGCTTAAATTGCTAAATATGAGCACTGAGGGTAACAACTCCCTCAGAAGGGTGCCTGTGCTGCTTTATTCTTCCTGTTTGGTATGGAAGTCACTGATTCACTGGAGGCAATGTGTTCTTCCAGCTGAAATAACCATTTTGCTGCCCTTTGAGACCAAAAGTCTTCTCTAGGAGGAGATTTAAGTTGCATCAAGGGCTTAACAAGACAGGAAAGTCCATGCCATCAAAACACTCATGCAAACAAAGCCTTCAGTGGCAGACTGCTGGGGTTTTCCTTGTCCTCCAGAAATTCAAGGTATTTATTTATATTTCAATGCACTCTGGAGTCAAATTTTCTAGATTTTCCCAAGTACTGTCTGGACAGCATTGAAGAGTATAATGATGCAGTGTAACTGGTGAAAAGCAGAGGAGGAAAGATATACAGTGGCTCAGCAGCAGGGAGTTCCTCTGCCTTGCAATAGTGGGATTAAAGCTTCATAAATAAGGAAAGGACCCTTGTGCCAGCAGTCTGGCACAGGTCCCCTGTGAAGTTAAGAAATTTCTCAAGTCAAAAAGGTAGAAGCAGCTGATTTTTTTTTTTTTTTAGAGTTTTTTATTATATTGCACCTTTTGTATGAGGAAGCAAAATGGAAGCAGGAATAGCACCACCATGGACATGGGAAATGGAAGAAATGTTTCTTCAGAAACCTTTCTGTAGAGGCTCACAGGGTCCTCAGCCCTGTGTTGTTCTTGTAGAGTGTTCTAGGTTCAGGTGTGTAATTTCTTCATTCTTTCTTGTTCCTGGAAGGATTTTACAGCTACAAGGTCCTGAATTACTGGTGTTCTCACTTCTTATCAAGCTAAAGTATGGAGAAATAGGATTAAACTGTTCCCACAGAGATAGAAGTTCACTGTGTATGCAGCTGTGCAAAGTGAAATTTTCCCAGGCATGTTAATCCATTTAATACTATAAAAGGTTGTCACAGAGTACAGGGAACTTCTGAAAAAGCAAACTGCAGTCTTGCTTAGTTATGTGCTTTTCAGCCAATTTTCCTTCTTGTTGTGCTTTTGGAAACATAAAAATCAGAGTGTTTTTGAAAGAGTGTGTTTTGTAGTATCACAGGCTATCAAACAAGACTGATACCTAAGAATGTGCTCCTGCTCAACTTCTTCCTGTGAGTAACTTCACTGCTGTCAAGGAGACTGGAAATGTACTTTCTGTGTGACTGTCAGCCAAAGGCTAAGCACACATAAGACACTGCATGTTTTCTAGCTGTTTGTGCTTTTAGTTAGTCTTTCACAGGATAATTGAGGCTGGATGGGAGCTCAGGATGTCTCTTGTCCAACTTCATCTGAAAGCGTGGCCAGCTCTGAAGCCAGGTCAGGTTCCCTCAGCACGTTATCTAGTTGGGTTCTGAAAATCTAGATGGTAAATGTTTCTTATACTGTCATCTAACCTCTTAGCTGCCTATTTGGAGAAAAAAACTTCTCATTCAGAGTATAACTGTTACACAAGACTTGGACCAATGTACAGAGTATTTCTGCTTTTTTTCCTGGCTGATTATTTCACCAGCCTCTGGAAAGTGAGCTCCATGAACACATGATCTGTAAGCTGCATGCATTGTTTGAGGTAGAATAGAATCATAGAATAGAATGGGTTGGGTTGGAAGGGAACTTAAAGTTTACCTACTTCCAAACTTCCTGCAATGGGGAGTGATGCCACCTGCTTCATCACATTGTCCAGGGCCACATCATTTATTTGGATTAGTGCTTTTCTTCCCCTAAAATTAATTTAATAGATCAACAAACTGTAGGTTTCCTTCCTCAGCATTTTATGATTGTCCATATTGGTGTCATTTCTCTTTTATGCTTACCTGTCACTGACTATTCTTCAGCCACCAGATGTACTCCCAATACCTCTTGCCCTTCAACCCTCTCGTTCTGCACTTCTTCCACCATCATCTAGTTCCTCTCTCTGAACAGCTTTTTCTATGTAGTTCTTCCAGGATGGATAAATAAGGGTGTATATAATTATACAGAAGAGTAAAGTTAATGGGAAAATATGATGACATAATCAAACAATCAAAAATTCAGTAAGGAGTGACAGCAGTCTCATTTTGTATTCCCATACACACATGGCTGATCAAGCTGCTGATAATTATATGATCAAGTTATTTTATTCACAAAACCCTTCCTCATTCCTTGGACAGGATGTGATTCTGTGTGTGAGTCAGGACTGTGCACTGAAGGAAACTGCTGTTGCAGAAGCTGAGACATTTGTAGCAAAAGGGTGTGACAATTGCAAGAGAAGCACAAGTCTCACCTTGTGGTTGAGGGGACTGACCATTGCCCTGGCCAGTTGAATGCCACCTAACTCTTACAGAAGTTTGGTGACGCAAAGCAAGTGATTTCTACCTAAATTCCCACAGTTACCCTTCCCATGGCATTTCACATTTCCTACATGCTTACCTGTTTGATACCTAATGTTGGAAACTCTCTTATCTTCCCAGATGTAGCTGAAGTAAATAGGAAAGATTTGCTTTAAACATACAAACAAATATATTTTCTGCATTCTTTAAAAATTTTCTGTATTCTTAAAAAATTGGCTCCTTCCCATTTCAGATAGGGCATCAAAAGCCTAGAAAAAAGGGTGGCACATATTGTTTAGGACAGCAATAGGAATATTTCTCAAGCTCTAAAATTGGAAGAAAGCCACAATCAGATATTACAAGCATGCTCATAGGACTCTGTTCCTTTTTATTTTGTTAAGCTTGGGGCTTTTTATGTTTTGTGATGACAGGCTGGGGCAAGAAGGACAGAATGTGAGGATGGATATCAGTGACTCTTAAATTCCCATTCTTTTGGTGTCATTAACTATGTTGTGACAGATACTTGAAGCCTTATTATATAAATTTATTACTCAATTAGTATTTACTGAGACTTCAGCTAATTCTTAAATTGAGTGTAAGGAGAAACAACCCAGTATGCCTGGACCGTTCTTCTACCACAGCTTTCAATGGCTGCCACACACCTCTAACCTGAGTCCTCCACTTAACCTCCAGCCAGGAAAGATGAGGCATGACCTTTTCAGTACAGAGTCTTTCCACTGCATGAGGGGGTCTGCAATGCTCAGACCTGTGGTGGTTGTATGGGGTGATCTTGATGACGCAGGACAACATGAGTTCCAGCTGGTGGGAAATCCTAACCCTGACCCTAACCCATGTCCTTGTTCATATGAACTGAACGGTATTTTGATAGAAAATGTGCCATTAACCTTCAGCTTCCACCAAGGATGGAGAAATATGAAACAAACATATCAACTGCCGTGTGTCTGGGAAAGGGTAGGTCTTTATTGACTCTTGCTCCTGCAGTCAGTCTGACAAAGTGCACATTTAAGTGTGATTTAACCTACTCTGTGAGATGAGTCAGAGAGGATTGCACACATGCTGCTCAACTTCCTTATAAAAACTGTTAACCAGCTGGAGTACGACATCAAGCCTGTCATTTCAGGACAGAAATTTCAAGCATGCAAGTAACAGGTGTCCCTGCAAAATGCTGGTCCCTTCAGGAAAGTGCTCTTTAAATATACAAGTGATCTCATTTGTTTTGGTGACAGGTCACTAAGCAACCTGCACTGCACCAAGAAAACACAGTCTCAGCAGTGTTCCTCGCTACATTGTCATCTTTGGCATTGAATCACCTTACCATGAATTAGCACTGACGGTGACTACAGGGCTTTGTCCACAGCAAAATACTGGGGGCAGATACACAGCCAAGCCAGTGGTTCCAGGTATGGTTTAAAAAGCAGGTACACAGGTTTATAGTAAAGTTGTGGCTTTAAAATCTTCTACAGTATTGTCAGTTTTGATAGTTAGCATGAAAATGGGTTAATAGTTACAAAAGTCCATAATCAAATTTGGTAATCTGAGCATTAAAATTGCCCTAGTCTGAACACTGGCAGAGTGAATTTTTGTTGCAAAAATTGGAAGCAACTAAATTTGCTGAGTGTTGGAGAGGGGGAAAAGGGACAAGATCTTTTGGAGGTTGGATGTATATGAAATACAATAGTGCACACCTCTATGACTAAAACCCAGACAAACTAGGTGGCCTCACCCAGTTGTCCCTCAACGAGCTCAGCCTCAGCACCTTTCATACCTAACTGTTGCAGTCAGTCACATGAAAGTTAGTTTAGTGAAGCAAACAAGTGGGGTCATTTGTCATTAAGAATATAAATTTTGTTTTCAACTTCTTGTAGAGCATTATATGACATATGCCCTAAAATAAGTATCTCCACAGCCCCTGCCCAAGACATTAGAGAACAGCACAGCTCAGTCCAGACCACAGGAGAAGACATAGGAGCACTCTCCTGCCCTTTACTGTCCATAGAGGAGCCGCCTTCTTGGGAAACTGGTGGCTGTAATGTGCTCTGGCATGCTGTAATCCAGACTGGAAAATGCTCTTTTGTTGATATAAACCTTGTCAGTGGTTCTAGCAAGCAAAGTAGCTGAGAAGTGTGAGGTTTGCATAACAGAGATTTCTAGCTTTCCTTGGCTGCGGAGTGTGAGCTACCTTAGGGTATGATCCTGCTTGAGGCTATATGAGAAACAGAAGGGAGTGAAGCATAACATTGAAAATTGTCCTAGGAAACCAGGTGACAAAGCATTATTGAACTACTAAATAGCACCTACGTAGTAAAATGAATTGGCATGAGTGGGAAGTCTGGGTGTAAGGACTGATTGTATGCCTGGTCATGTCCCCGTGGTTTTCTTTTGTAACAGGAGGAGTGGCCTATGTGTAATCCTTCATGCTGAATTTACTGCTTTAGTTCCTCTATGTCACAACCTCAGTGTTGCCATAGCATTTTAGCATGTCTGCATTTGCTAAAATGTGAGTTACTCAAGCATGGAGACATTTGCCTGGGAAAGATTTACTTGATGCTCCTCCTGGACAATGGCAGAACACTGAAGTGTGTGACTGATGTGAAATAAGTGTGATGCTAATCTTGCCCAAAACCTTGTGAGGAAGCAATGCCAGTTTCATTTCCAAGGAACACTGGTTTCTAAGGAGGTTAAAATCAGATATTAAATGGAATTGACACAGCAGTTTTATAAGAAAACTCCATAATAATCAATTTGTTAGACAACTGTTTATCTTGCATTCACTGCATTTCAATAGCGTTTTAAAACCAGTTCCTAAAATGTATGCCTTGCTGCTCACCCCATCTTCTATCAGCACAGTCACAACTTGATGAGAGGGACTAACATTTTTGGGATGATATAAGGGATCAAAGATCAATATACACTTCTGATTGTGCAGCTGCCTCTCCCTCCTACCATGATTATGTTTATACCAGGTCTGTGGTTTATGTGTCTACACATTTGTTAGTACCAAATATCTTAATACTGCCAGCAACCCACTTGGCTTTAATCTCCGTGGGTTGTGTTGCAGTTCATTTGTCTGGTCATGACTGAATAGATGCTCATAATGTTTCCTCAGGAGGAAAGTAATGCAACCAACTGCAACAAATACAGAACACAGAGAGGTTTTTTTTTTTTCTCTGATCCCTTCTCTTTTCTGTCTCTCTCTCTCTCTCTCTCTCTCTCTCCTTTTCAAATTTCTTTAGTTCTAAAAGCTTTGAGGAACAAGGACTCCCCATGGCTAGGAAAAAAGCAAACATCTCTTTTGCTCTGGGTCAGGCACATGCTATTTATGGCATGATATGTAAAGGTAATTTATCTTGCAGGCCGTCTGCTACTATAGACTGCCAGCAAGTAGCAGCAGTGGCTGAAGGGACTTAATGGAAGGACTGGATGCCTCCTGCATGCCACCTGCTCATCAGACAGGTCCTGTGGACTGGACTGCTCAACTGGGGCTATTTTGAGGGGGGGTGTTTATTTTGGGGAGATGTAGGTGGAAGAAAGTGCTGGTGTGCTCCTCTGGAAACTGCTCTGCAGCGGGCGATGCCAGACAGCAGCAGGATCCCCACCAGTGCATCCCCACTGGTGTCTGCTGAAGTGCTTGGTGAGGTGTGAGGGCTTCTCAACTACTAAGTGATGAAGAGAAATGAAATGGCACCTTCAGAGCAGCAGCAGCAGCAGCTCAGCTGGAAGAATTTGGCTAAGCAGTGTGCATATGCATATTGGCAGAACCTTTGCAACACACGTTCTCTCACCTCCAGAAGCAAAGGTGGGAGCTGGTGGTCCCAGCTGCCCTCCTGGCAACTTCTCACAGGGCTGCAATCTGAGAACTGCTGATTTAGCATGACATGGGGTACTGAGGCCATGGGAAGGAACTACCCACTTTCTGAAAATATCATTTATGTTTACAATTATCTTTACTGAAATACCCAAGAGGCAGAATATATTATCTTGCTAGCAGAAGGATCCGCCAACTTCTAATCAGTTACTCAAGTCTGTTATTTCAAATGCATCTACTTAATTTTCCTGTCTCAGTTTATGTATCCCCAGGTTGGAAAAGTGAAGCAGTCAGGATACAGCAGTGGGGATTCAGGTTGTTCAACAGCTGTACAACTGGAGTTGTGGGCATTGTAAGCTAGGCAGAGGGAAAATGGAGATCCCTGAGAATGATGAACTGAGCTGATGCTTTGCAAAAACCTGAGGATATTAGGAATTAGAAAAATTCTGGACTCTTGTAGCTATTCTTTGATTAATAGGGTCAAGGGTTAATAATCCTTGGCATCATCGTTCTTCATAAACAGAAATAAAATAGCTGATTTTTAAAGTAAATATGGCTCCATTTCATTGACAAAGAAATCAAAACAATGCTCAATTTGTATCTTTTAAAATTAACATGATTTTTTTCTTCACGGTTCCTTGCAAATATGTTTGCATTTCTTTAGCACAAGTGCTTGTTAGATGGTCTTGCAGGGAATAATGCTGAGAACCAGATGAGAAAACGTGTAACTTCCTCAGCTCACATAAGCTTTCCCCTAAAGGAAAAATCCTCTTATTAATGCACATATGATACTCTACTAAGTGTAGCAAAGGAGCAAAGATTAGGGTGTGAAAGGGAAGGCAAGGCTTGGGATGGCAGCATCTGCAAGGCAGGAGCAGCTGTAGGCTGTGGGGATCCATGACTGTCCCCCTGAGCAGTCTGACATGCCTTTGCACAGCAACAGATGTGATCACCCATCGGGAGAGACATTAATATCATTCTTACTATTGGCTACCAGTTGTTTAAAGTGTGGTGTCTTGACAGAAATGAAAACGATTTGCTTCTCTTGTGTAATGTGTGTTCAAGGGTGTTATGGAAAATCAAGCTGAAGGTAAAACAGAAAGGAACTAATGCATATATGGGATCAGTCCTTCTGTTTTCTCTGCAGCTCTGCAATGTAGAGGATTTTCCACTCGCACATTCACTTCTCAAAGTCCAATTAATTTTCTTAAAGAAGTACTCTAGGGAATTACTTAATTTCTTGTTTCATTGGATAAAATATTGCATTGTAAAAAGCTTTCCTGAAACATTTATTAAACTTTAAGCAAGGTGTGATCTCATAGAAACTAAAGGCTTTTCTCTGCAGGTTGAAATTTCCCATTCTGTCCTGAGATGGAAATGAGTGGTGTAGAGTAAGGTGGCCTTGGTAGTAGAAATCTTGGGTTTAGACCAGACACAGAAAATAACTGATGCATGAAAGGAGACGAAATATTGCCAAGACTTCTTGTTACATTTCTACCAACAAAGCTTACAAATACAGCCATTGCAGTGTGAAACTACAAGAACAGCTCAGCACACAGTACTAGTAAGTGTGGCCCTACTTCATCACCTTTTAGAAATTAACATCTTGGTTAAAAGAAAACAAACAAGCCAACCAAGAACCCCCAAAGGGACTTCTAGTTGCTTTTTTTCCCTATTTAACACTGTAAACCAAAATCATTACCTCAAATAAATTAAGCAGTTGTGTTTAGGAGGTTCAGAATGAGCAAACTAAATTGAAATTATTGAAAGATGTTCGTTTAGGTACACTGGTTCAGTACGAAAAAACTATTATCCTTTTCAGAGGAGTGGAGTGTTGAAAACTCTCCAGGAAAACATATGCTTCTGTTGTATAATGTGTTGAGCAGAATTTACTTGCTGATATTCAGATCAAGATAACTGGAGGCCCTGCACTGGCTAGGGGAGGGAATGCTAAAGCTGTTGCTGAAGGTGCACCATCACCAGTAAAATCCCCCTGTAATCAGTACCATTGCTGGCTATCAGTGCTGCGTACCTGTGCTACTATGCCTGTAGTTTGCACTCTTATTTACACATTTGCCACAGGACTGAAGTGACTAAAAGTACCAGTAGGTCTAGAAAGCGATTAGGCTTATTAAATTGACACTGAAGTGAAGGAAACATAGTCTGCATGCACCTGAGCCCCTAAACTGTTATTTTGAGATTGCATGCTAGGGAAAAGACTGCTTTGACTTGTGTTTTCGTTTATGCTCTTGCCTTAAGCTAAGCAGTTATTGCTGGTTGATGTCTGACTGAAATACAGGACTAGACTGGTTGCGTGCTAGCAAACTGTTCTTCTGTTTTGCTTCATCTTGTCTAGCACTGCTGAGTGCACACTGCCATCTCTGCAGCTCTGCTTTTTGCACCAAGGATCCTGAACCTGCCACTTGTGTGTCCTTCTGCCCAACAGCAGGGGTCTGGCAGGAGTCTGACCAATGTCACTCTAGACACTGCTCGCTTAAGTGCCTGTGTTCCTTTTTGTAAAACTAGGACCAGCAAAATCCCTCCCTGGCGCTGCACATTTTCTTCCTGCTTCACCTCTTGGAAAACAGTTTGCAGCTGTCTGCATTGGCACTGAAAAGTGCCAATAACATCTGTGGATAATGAGCCCTGAGAAGAGCAGTTAATGAAGATCTTGTTTCAGAAGCTGTGCTTCTCTCAACCCTAGAATAGACAGAGACATGTAGTACATGAGCACAACGTTCATTGCACAGTGCTATTTCTGTCCCTTTCCCCTTCTAACCAGCTTTCAACAGCTCTCTGTGTGCATTCTCTGCCTCATGTTGGTCTGGTAGGGTACAACGGTGGTCTCCCAAGTGGCAGGGCATTCTCCCTAGATAGTGTGCAAGACAACCCATTGGGAGGCAGGGAGAAAATATCTTTTGTACCATTAATATACTAGACAAAATTATAGCTTTAAAATAGTGGTGACTTACTCCTTTATATTTAATTTCTATTTTTGTATATGTTTTATAACATACCTAATATTTAGCTCAAAGATTTTTTTACTGAAAGAGGTTGAGCGAACAAAAATACTTGGAGGCCATAGGTTTAAAAGAGATCTTGGAAAGCTGACATCTGCAAACTCTTCTGTTCCATGAAGACCTAGCCTGGTTTTCCACTCCAAATCAGTCAGCCTTACCAGGGCTGTCATCTCCCTAATTGTTGTCTACTCTGGTACTTCAAGACTTCCTGCTATGTAATTTTCAGTCCCACCAGAAGTCTGTACAAATGGTGGTGTAATCACCAGTTAGGCTGAGATGAATTTGTTGTGTGTTACCAGCAAAGCAGGGAGTCAAACCAAATAATCTGTCAAATTTATGAGTCTGTCAAATTCAAATCTGCAAAAGCCTGAATGTAAAGATGTGTAATCATTCTGCACAGAAAGAGCAACTAAATTTCAAGCACCAATCTTCTAACTGCAGATTTGGCTGGGAAATAAAAATCTATGTTAGAAAAGGATACTGACATCTAAGTGATAAAACCACTACAGTGCTAGAGCACTAGAGTAGACCTGGTATGCTGTCTGCCCTCAGCCACAGGCTTGGGATGGATGCATTCTCTCCTTTTCATTTTATGCAATAAATATCACCTTGCTTTTACATGCTTTTGGTGTCAGTCTTAGGGCCTTTGTGACAGTGGCTGTAGCTTACTGAGAGGTCACCTCACCCTCCTTAGGTGGATGGGGATCTTGGGTGGAAGGTTTAGACACTGCGGCGATCCTCCCCTGGTGAGTGCAGCTCAGCATAGCCACAGACATATAACAAGGTTGGGTTTATACAAAAGGAGGGCAGCAACTAAATTCAGAATGACCTACTTAGGCCATGTGTATTGACTCAGTAGGTACTAATGAAATTCAGTGTAAAGAGCTACAAGGCAGAAGGAAAAGGAAACTGCGGTGATCTGTGTAGGGTCACCTTCAGCAGTACCCTTTTAAAGCAAACGAGTTAATGGGGAAGGGTTTGCAATTTGGCATAACTGAAACAGCATTTAAACCTTGCATGTAAAATTTTAAATTGATTCACGCAGGGTTTATGCATGCCTTTAAAAATATGACAGTAAAAATGAAGGAGAAAATCATCCTCAACTGGTATTAAAAAGAAGTTCTTTCCTGATGCCCATTTCAAAGTGTCCATCTCCACCAAATTAAGTAGTAGTGGGAATTTTGATGGAGGAGTCTGTGAGGAAACTGAGTGACATTTCATGTGCTCTCCCTTAGTAACAAGTATGTGGACTTGTATGTGGATTTTCTGAATATCATTTGGCATTTGATTCACTTTTACCAGACAACAGTCACATTTGGACCCAAGCAGGTCTTCTTTGAAAGATAATACAAAGTTTGGGCCTATTCTCAAAAGAGTTTCTTCTCCAGCCATTTGAGAACAGAATATTTTGTGTCTGTGGGTGTTCAGTACCTGAACTATTGCTGGTAAGGGTTGTTATGAAGAAATGAGCTGGGACCCAGGTAATATACCATGTCTTAAGCCACTGAGAGCTTTGCAGATGAAGACCTTGATTGATTTTTTCAGGTGAATTTATAGGTGATGGGACCCTGCAGGCCAGAGGGGATTTACAATGATGCAAAGGCCTCCATAAGTGAAACCTGAAACATCCAGGGTCCTGGAGCTGGTAGAAGGTTGGTTGCTCTGAGAAGGTGGAAGTATGAAAGCTGTAAAGTAACAAAGAGGGTGACATGGATGAACATAAAAAGTTTTTATATAACAAGTATGACAAACACATTGTTGAATGAGGTTGATTAATTTCAAGAGAAAAGAAACCCTACTACTTAGTGTTTCTAAGCTTGAAATCGACAGCTCTTGAAGTGGATAGAGCCTGCCTTTCAGTATAGGAGCTCTTGGCACTGCACACATCCTTGGACCCTCAGACCAGCAGTATGTGCTGCACAGAGCACTTCAGAGCCTGAGGCCTGCTGTAAATATTTAGGACATCCCAAAGAAAGGCCAAGAGCCCCTTCAAAATAAATGAAACTATCATTAATAGGCAGGAATTTATTTATACTCAAAGATTTGTGAGTTCCCTAGTCTATTCCCAGCCTCCTGGTTTTTATCTATAACATCTAAACTAACTAGAAAGACCTCTCACAGTGAAACATGGCTGTCTCCCCTCTTGCTATGTGCCTTTGCAACTCTTCAGAGACATTCTTTGCTGAGAAAACAGCACACCATTCCTTTTATGTAAGCCAGCACTTGATAGGACTGTCTCTGAAGGGAGGTCACTATGGGGAATTTTGGCCATTCCTCCCTAATCTCAGACATCATCACCTCTAAAGGGGAGAGGCACTGGAGCAGCTGGCAGCCAGCTCATGACAGCAGTTGTTAGTGATGCAGAGTGGGTGGCCTGTTGGTTGCACTGGGGGTACAACTGCTGATCCCTTTTTTGCTCATTTTTCATCCATGCAACATGAAGTCAATGTCAAACCCAGTAAATGCCAGATGACTCACTATAGCTATAAATTTGCCATGAGGCAAAGGCAGCTCCTTTGCCCATGTTAGTGCCAGGCAGTGCAGTGTGTATATGGTACATCACCAGATGTGAAGATGCAGCTTTGCCCTGCATGGAGACCAGCACTGCACCTCACCAGTCTTCTGAGTTACCATTCCATAGCAACTCATACAGAATAACATATTTAGGACTATGTATAATATATCAAGCACAGCACTAGTCAGAGCATTTATTGGCATGTTTCCAACTTGGATGCAATAAATTCTCAAATCAAAAGCAGTGTGGTCAACAGCTAGAGTGAGGTGATTCTGCCCCTCTGCTCTGGCAAGACCCCATTTGGATACTGCATCCAGCTCTGAGATCCTCAACACTAGGAAGACATGGACCTGCAGGAGCGAGTCAGAAGGAGGGCCGTGAAGATGATCAGAGTGATGGAATACCTTTTCTATGAGGACAGGCTGAGAGAGTTAAGTATTGTTTAACCTGGAGAAGGGAAGACTCTGGGGAGACATTATTGTGTCAGTACTTAAAGGCAGCCTACAAGAGAGCTGGAGAGGACCTTTTTAACAAGGACATGTAGTGACAGGACAAGGGATGACAGCTTTAAACTGAAAGAGGAGAGATTTAGATTGGATATTAGGAAGAAATTCTTTACTATGAGTGTGGTGATGCACAGGACCAGATTGCCCAAAGATGTGTAGATGTCCCATCCCTGGAAGTGTTCAACGCCAGGCTGAGCAGAGCTTTGAGCAACCTGAGATAGTGGAAGCCATAACGGGCTTGCAGCTAAGTGATCTTTAAGGTCCCTTCCCACCCAAACCATTCTGTGATTCTATGATTTTCCATTGTCCCTATGATGCACACTCTTCTCCATGACTGGATTGCATTTTTAAGGAGGAAGTTTAAATACATCTTCCCATGGCCAAAGATGTATGATGATGTCTATCCAAGAGTAATTGTCAGCAGATTTTCTTTTTGTTTGTGTCAATATCTTTTGTATAAGGCCAAGGGTGTGAAGAAAATGATTCATATAGCTGTTAAGATAAGTACTCCTGATTTGGATTTCTCTCCAACAGGGAATGCAGAAAGAGACTGAAAACTGAAGAAAACTTCACAGGAGCACAAAATGGTGCTAATTTATTGACAGAGAAATTTCAAAAAGACTGCAAAGAACATCTGGCAGCTTCTCATTTATATTCCTTCTTCCATAAATAATTGGAGCACTTTAATTAAATTGCAGTCTTGACTGTGTTTATCACTGGACTTTCATGAAGCCTTTCATCCTAGGGAAAGAAAATTATTTAAGTCAAAAAGCATCCCCAAGAGATTGTACTGGTAGGCAAAGAAACAGAGAAAACAGAAATAGTCCACTGACAAGACAACACAGGAAACTTATAACAGAGTGAGGAAGGAAGCCTGGAGTCTCTTGGGGGTCTCAGTCAATGTGCTGTCAGCTGCAGCAGCTTTATGGAAACCAAGCTTGACTATAAGATACTGTTTCTGCTTTCTATTATTTCAAAGCCTTTTTACAGGAAAATATGGCTTCTAATATAGAAACTAATAGGTGAAATAAACATGCACCTTTCCAAGGGCAGAAATACTAGGCTTCTGCAAATGTAGTGCTTGTGTGAGTCAAGGTCACTGCACAGTGCCTTCTGCTCTGCTCAAAAATATCTCACAGTTACAATCAAAGTAAACATACTGCTAGATCCTAGAATGGGCCTCTTGAGTTCTCAATTTGACATCACAAATAAAGTTGCCTCTAAATAAATAAATAAGTTACATCATGTTGACCCTCCTGAATATTAAAAGCTTGCATTTTCTCCATCCCTCTCCTTGAAATTATCATAATTTTATTTCAGCAGTTTTCAGAGAGCTGTGCTCTGTGTTAGACCTCCTCTTCCTAATAATGCCCCTAGTGAAGCTACCTGCATGAGAAACTGTAAAAATCATCCTACCCTTGTTCTAAGCCCCCCCTGCAATAGTGTCTGCACTACCCTTCTCAGCTCCACTGAACTCTCTGATTGCTTTCTTTTGTGATTAACATTTGTCTGCCTTAGAGTTATTTAATGCAGATAAATTGCTGCATTTCAAACTGCATGACTGTGCTATTACTTTGCAAACAGCACATCCCTGTTTGATTATTTGGGGTGAAATTTAATTTAATTTAAAGCAGGTTTGCTCTTACCCAGGGCAAAACTTTCTCAAAATGGAAGGTCAACAGCTTCATCAGATCCACATCCAAAATGCTTTTCTTAATGAAAGGGGGAAAAAATATGTCCCCTTCCTGCCTAGAACTCAACTGTGCTTTGGATAAAAACAAAACAAACAAACAAACAAAAAAGCCATTCCTCACCTGCCTTCCCATGAAAGATAAATAATCTGTGTAGTGTGCAAAAATACTCCTGAGCATAGAATTGCATCTGCTATTGAGCCTCATGCATCACTTCATGACTAACAGGATTATACTTGCAGGGAAGGTGTCAAGTATAGTTAATACACCTGCATGGAATAGCTATTTCAGCAAGTACTGCAGGGACTCACTATGCACTCTTGGCTAACTTAGCTTTCCCTTCTCCACTGCTCTCTCTCTCTCTCAGGAGACTTTTGAAATTCAAAATAGAAAGCCAACTGAAGAAATATCATGCCTTTCTCCTTCAAAGTGCCATAATTCTGTGCTTTTGTTGTGGCATCATAGCTACTAACAAGAGCCCTCCCAAGGGATAGTACCCATGGATTTTATAATCGGAGCAGTGGTGTGGTTGCTGTGACAGTAGTGTCACCTTTGGAGCACTGGTGATTGTGGCAGTGGTATCCTCTGGCAGAGGAGACTCTGGGCCCTCTCTGAGGGTCGAAACTTTCTCCATCCATGGTCAGTGGTGTGGTCATGGCATCCTGTGCTCCAAAAAGCCATTTAAAAGTCCTCTTGCCCCCTTTAAACTTCAACTTTAAAAGCAAGGGATGAAAATCCGGACTTGTGTCTTCTTTCCCGCCTGCCTTCCCCTCAAGGACTCTGGCACTTTTCTGCACTTAGGGTTGGTTTATGGTTGATTTTTCCTCTAGTTTCTTGTTATATGAAGCCAGTTTAGGTTGTGTATTTCAGCAGCTTTTTCTGGGTGAGAAATTAATATCCAGGGAATGGCTGATATGTTGAAGCTGTCAGGTGGTTTTGGTGTACGTGATTAGCAGGATACAGAGTAATGGCTCTGTGCCGTCTCTTTTTCTGCTCATGGTCTGAACAAAGCAGTCATCTCAAATGTATGGAATGGGAAATCTTAGCTGTAACACACTTGAGTGTATGTGGGTACGCATAGAACATATCTAGACAGATAGATGGACATGCACACATATGTATATGCAGCAATTTATCTGTGTGAAAGAAAAACTTTAGCTTTAGGGAAGTCACCAAAGATACAAGAGGTGAACTTACTTTTGTGTGTAACATCAGTTGTGCTAGGAACTGTTGCTCAGAAGGGGTTTTTACACCACTAGAAGCTGCCACAGAGTAACTTGCAACAGGGAAGAGACTTATTTTCTACAAAGGGGTTTGTAAGCAATGAAACACAAAAAAGTGAAAACATTAGAAAGGAGCAGATTTTGTTCTGTAGCTTCACATAATAGCACAGCAAGAGGTTTTTCAAGGCAAGCAACAGTAAAGGACTTCAATAAAAAAACCTGAGAGCATGATTGATGAAATATAACACTTTTGTTTGTAAATTAATCTCAAATAAGGGAATTATGGATGCCTTAGAGAGAAAAAAGCTATGGAATACTAGGATGATGGAGAAAAGAGATTGCTATTGTTAAACTAACATCAAACATGCTTTTTTCTCATTCCTTTTAATTGGCTGCACCGCTGTCAGAAAAAAATTTCAGCAACAGGGTCCATATCTAAATAAGTATAACTTGCATCTGGGCTGTCCCAGGATTACTTAACATAACTTGTTGAACATACATGGAAGAGCAGCAGTGAGGAGCATGAATGTGAAATGGCTCTGTTGCCTGTGGTGGATGCAGCAGTGAGGGCAATGGCAGTGCCAGCCCACAACTTCCACCTCCATGCCACCATCTGAGTCCTGCTACAATTAACAGTAATCACTGCTTTATCCCTTTCAAAGTATAGCCAGGGACATATGCAAAATCACTTTGTTGCTAACGAGAGATAATTTAGTGCATGGTCAATTTAAGCCCCAGTGGAGGACTTGCATTTCCTGTCATATGCTGTCACCACTGGCTAGTGGTCTCAGCAGAAAGGCTGCTCACTGAGCAGAGGAGAGCTGACTTAGGCTCTGAGCCCATGTCCATCACTGCTGGTCAGAGCTAGATGGAGCAGGGGTTGACCCTCGTGCATCATTGATCCTGCCTGCCCCTCCTGTAATGGAATAGGATATCACAGTCCCCTCTAGTGAGCTCTCGCCATCACTTCTCCAAGCCACTTCTGAGCAGTCACCTCTCCCACAGTGCCTGGCTGGGCAGCCCAGCTCATCTAGATATGGATGTGGCAGGGCACAGTAGCCAGTCCTTTGTGTTGGCATCCACAGGATCCATCAGTGATGGGTGAGGAGACAAAGCAGTCACTGTTCCCCTCCTGGGAGCCTGCCATGCTCTGTGCAGAGCTGTCACTGCTGGGTGCCAGACAGTGTCTGTGAAGCCAGAGAGGGGACAATTCATCCAGGGGCAGCATGAGGTGCCAGGATTACAGAGCTGGCTTTGAGGACCAGCTCTTCTCTCACTTGAGCTGCTGGACTCTAAGACGTCACTGGTGCAGAAACAAATGCAGAACCAACCCTCTATTCACACTCATGTTAGCAAGAAAGTATCATCCAGAGGGGCCTTCACAGCATTGAGGAGGGGGCCGGTGTGAGACTCACAAAGCTCAGAAGGCCAAGTGCAAGGTGCTGCAACTGGGTCAAGGCAGCCCCCAGAATCACTACAGGCTTGGGGATGAAGAAATTGAGAGCAGAGAATGACCTGGGAGTAGTGTTGGATGGAAAGCTGGGCATGTCTCGACAATGTGCACTTGCGGCCCAGAAAGCCAATCTTATTCTGGACTGCATCAAAAGCAGCGTGGCCAGCAGGGTGAGGGAAGAGATTCTGTCCCTCTCTTCTGCTCTGGTGAGACCCCCACTGGAGTGCTGTATCCAGCTCTGGGGTCCCCAGCATAAGAAGGATATGGTCTTTCTGGAGTGAGTCCAAGGGGTGGCCACAAAGATGATCAAGGGCTGGAGCACCTTTCTTATGCGAAAGGGCTGAGAGAGCTGGCATTTTCCAGTTTGGGGAAGAGAAGGCTCTGGGGAAACCTTAGAGCACCTTCCAATACCTAAAGAGGGCCTACAAGACAGCTGGAGAGGAATGTTTTACAAGGGATTGTAGAGATGGGACAAGAGGGAATGGCTTTAAACTAAACAAGGGTGGAATTAGATTAGATATTAGGATGCAATTCTTTCCTGTGAGGGTCATGAGGCCCTGGAACAAGTTGCTCAGAAATGCTGCGGTTGCACACCCCTGGAAGGATTCATGGCCAGGTTGGATGTGTCTCTGAGTAACCTGGTCTAGGGAAAGATGTCTCTGCCCACAGCAGGGAGCTTGGACTAGACAGTCTTTAAAGGTCTTTTCTAAGCTGAACCATTCTGTGATTCAGGTTGGAGACTGCCTCAAGTGCTGGCTCTGTTCAATGCATGGACAGACTTTTTTATCCCACTGGTGCCTAGCACAACATCCTCCTTCTGCTGATGCATGTAGCACACTACTGTGAACACTACAGGAATACCCTGTCCAGATTGCACAAACCACACCATCAGCTCTCACTGGATTTGTTTCAGGTTAAGGCTGACTTTTCCATGGCCAGCAGTGATCTGCAACAACCTCTCATGAGCAAAGTGCAATGATAAACAGGGAAAGTTTGGTGCAACACAGCCTGTGTAAAAGCCTGGACAGCAGCGGGGCTCTGCTTGAGCTGATGATACTTACATTCCGTTGGTTCTCCCTAGTGCAATGTAAAGCATTAGAAACAAATTGATACAAATTGGAAAAGGGCAGTTTCTCTTAAGATACTCAGTTGCTATGTAAAGACAGAAAGAAGAGCTGTTAGTTATTTCAGTAAGTGATGGAAGCATCAGTGACAGTGTGTTGATCATTAAGAGCTCAGCTGAAATTCTGATCAGTTCAGGACAGTGTATTCTCCTTCCTGGGGCGGTAACTGATTGCTGCCAATGATTTCAGCTCTCCTAAGTTGCTAAACTGCTGGTGTGGAGCATGTGATGCTACAATGCCATTCAGTACCTGTGATAGCAAAGGGGAAGTTCTGCATGGGCATGCAGCAAGCACGCAGCAAAGACACAGCTGATGCTTGGCAGGGAAACTGAGTGCCAGGGGCTCATGTGGGTGGGTGTCATGGGCCTGAGCTGCCCCTTGCACTGGGCGGGTAGTGCTGGCACATGGGCGGAGGGCAGCTAATACTGCACTTGTTTACTGCATGCATGCTGCTATTTCCAACTACATGACTCTGTCCATGTTCCTCAGGGAGATTAAGGTTGCCCTTCTTTCTGCAAATCCTCAGCTGAGATCATCCACAGCTTTAGTATCTGTGCTTCAGCAGGGCCAAATCCCATCTTGCAAACAGGTTTATACTCAGTGCCATTGTGATGGCTCCATCTATGGCAAGGGATCCATGCTCACAGATGTGCTGGGGACCAACACACACAAAAACCATGTTTCTTCCCCAACCACTTTGCAGAGGAGAAGCAGAAGCACTGGACAGTTGATTCTTCTCCAGGCAGTCATCAAAGGAACTCTTGTTTCCAGAGGATAAATCCCAGGAGTCACACAGGTGTGATAACCATGCTCACTGCCAGCAGACCCAGCTTGATTGGAGCTCCCAGCCAAGGCTCCCCGGCATGGTGGTATCATGCATGCAAAAGGTTGGTGCCCTCCTTGGTGGTGCTGTCACTGGGGTGACACATGACGTGGAAGTGGCTGGTGCTGGTCAAGCTGGAAAGTAAAATATAAATATGAAACTTTTTAGTTACTTTCGGAAGGATAGAGGATGACTCTTAGGAGTCTTCCGTACGCAGGACTGCAGTGCCTGAGGTTGTGTGTGAGCGGCTGTTCAGGGTGTGATGGTCTGACTGTCAGTGCCTCTTGTGGCAGTCAGAGCACAGCGTCTGCCTGGGGTGCCAGAGGCTTCTCAGCCAGGCGCATGTGGAAGGGGATGCTGTGAAAATAGCTGCAGGTCTTCCTTCTTTAACACTTCTGTGGAGCAAAAATACAGAGGCAGCTTGTGTCTCTGCCCTTTTCTGCTAGCCTTTAATAGAGCATTATCTTTGTACTTTTAAAACTATCCTATGCAGTA
>JAWWLZ010000094.1:16288101-16305372 GCA_035041345.1 Poliocrania exsul | reverse complement strand
TAAAACTATCCTATGCAGTACTCTGGAAATTCTGTCCTCCTCTACGCAAAACCCAGCAAAACCAGCATTATCCTGTGTGTTTGGAGAGGTGCACTTGCGAAGCCAGATTGGTTTTGACAAGGATGGCAAGCTCCTGCTTGCCTGTCTGGCTTGGTTTCTAACAAGTCAGCTCCCAGGGTCTGGGCAGCTGCGATAACCCCCTTTCTCCAAGAGGATGTTAAGCACTTAGGTGAAATTTATGTCAGCCAAACCTAGGAAAAAAAACAATAATCAAAACTTGTTTCTGAATAAAAATGTGCAAAAACTACATTTAAAAATGAAATTTCTTTATTTAAGAAGTATATGTCATGACAATTCTATTAAAGTGGGGGTGAAATTACTTCCCAAATTTGGAAGTTCTTTAAGTTTCCTAAATTGTCTTCTGAGAAGTAAATAAGCAGTTTGCCAAGCTATAGTCACCAGATCAAAATGTGATGCCATTCAGAGCTGATAAGTGTTGCTTGTGTCTATAAAACTTCAGTTTCCTGATGATTTGCCTTCCGACTTCCAGTGGTTCACAGTTTGAGATTTCAAGAAGATGAGTAGTTTGTGGAGGGTCCTTCAAATGCACGAGGTGCTCTTCTTGATGACTTGTGGGAATTTTTTTACTTGCCTTGCACAGACCACACAAAAATAATTTGCCATTAATATTATGTTTATTTGCCCTAGTATAGAAAAATAGTGCTATCAAATCTTCATGTAGGCCATGTTTGTTTGTTGCTCTGAGGTTTCTTTCTGTAAATAATAATGTTACTTTTATGAAAATACAGGACAAGTCTTCTGTCCATCGAGTATGTTTCAGTGATGCTAAAACTTAGGCACTCAGTGTCTCAGCATCTTAGCATAATTGAACCAACAGGATATGTCAAGAAGATGCAGCTGACTTCTTTCATTGTGTAACATCTTTATGCCTGCAGCTGATTTGTCTAAACACTTATTTTCTCAACAATCTCTTTTATGAGGAGACTTCCTGTGAATTGCGTAATTTGAGGCAGAAAAAACACAGTGAGCAAAAATCTCTCTGGGAGAGCCTAGAGCATGAAAGGAAAACAATAGGCACTTTTCTCTCCGCTGATCACCAGCAGCAATGTGTGTTGAGAACATTCATCACATTGGTTTGGTCTCCCAAGGCTGTGGCTGCAAATTCAGTTCCTTCCTCACTGCTGCCTTCAAGCTTAGTGTCTCCCCTCACCACTAATTCAGTGTGAGGTGTACACAGAAACTGGGACAGGTGATTGGGAAAGGCAGCAGTGACAAGTGACAGGGATGAAGCTGCTAATGTGCACATTTCTGAGCAGTGGAGAAAGAGCCTGAAAGCAAAGTAGCTGATTACAGGAAAATGAGCTATGTTGTCTCCTTGACTTGGTAGATATTTTTTTTTTCTTCTAGTGCATACATTCATTTGATATCAGATGTCCAGGGGTAAAGAGTTTTCTCTGTCTCATTATGAACCAAATGCTGTCATTTCTGTAGAGGGAATTTATCAAAATATATGTTTTAATAATTTGTAGTATCATCAGTACATTTCCCACCTAGTAAGCGTTAGAATTCATGGTAATGTAGTCATGTAGATAAAAAAAGTCCTCTAATCCAGAGGAAAGCTAAGAGATAGGAAACAAAAAGCCCACAGAAAAACTTACCAACTGAAAGGCTGCCGGAAAGGCTTTTCACCTCTCCACTGGTATGTCCCTGTAAGAAGGGCCGGTACTGGGGCTGGGTCTCCATACCTCCCATTCCACCACAGCACTGTAAGCAGGTACGTTCCCAGGTGATACAATGAGTCTTGTGTCCTTTAGAAAGACCAGACAGTTACTAAAAAAATACATTAGTGTGAATGTCTGCAGGTTTAACATTAATCTAGAATTCAGATTTTCCAGTTTGGTAAGGGGTGCTGTCTGCCTCCATTCTGAACCCTTGCAGCACTGAGTGGCATCCCGTGCTCTGGTGATGCCTAGCACAACTGTACACAGGCCTTACTGCAAACAGTCCAGTGTAACAGCAGGTAAAGTAATTTTCCAGGTTCCTGACCCTGTCTCACACCCAGCTGAGTCAATGACTTTTCTCTAGAGAGCTGTATGTCTGCTTTCAGTGACTCGTCTCTGCCTGCACTCCTCTATCCTACAAATGTGTGCTTTACAGAAGACATTGGTTTGGGCCTGGACACAACATCTTTGGAGAAGTGACCTGACTGGGTCTGTTTTGGTTTATCTTTTTTCCAGTTTTATACTCCTACCCATTTCCTGTGCCCTTGCTCTCAGCTTGCTAAACCTTCATACTGGTTGCAGACAGTGTCATATGTTGACAGGATCTGTTTCTTTCCACTCCTACACAACTTCAAAGATGAGGTTGATGTGGGACATTCCAAAAAGTAAGAAATCCCCACATTGATTGAGCGCTGACTTCCATTTTTGATCTTCACTATCAAAATCATCTTAGCTGCAGGTCAGCACTAGAAGAGTTGTGCTTTCTTTGGACTGGTAAGTCAGGCTGTGTTTAAGGGCAAGGCATGCTATGTATTTTGCCAATAGCATATTCTGCTTTCCTCCCAAGGGCTTCTTCAGTATGCTGATAACTATTCTCTGCAAGAAGACAACCACTAAGACACAAAACCTCAAGGATGTGTTCATATCATACTTTGGCTTCTCTTACATACTCATGGGAAATTGTTTAGGTTTAGGCGCTGCAGCCCAGCTTATAGCCATCTCTAAAATTATGTAATTTAATTGAGTCAAAGGTGAGCTGCTGTAGAACCATGTGGGTGAAACAGGAAGAGGAGGCACCATAAAGATGTTCATGAAACAAGTACATACAGTCAGCAAATGTCTTCTTGAGATCATCACGGTGAGGAATTAAAAAATGTTTCATCATACTCATGCTGTAGCAAGGTAGTGTGTAGCTCAAACACATCGGAAAAGGATTACAAGAAGATATTAGTGCATGGGTAAGTTTTAAGAACAGCCTGGAGGGTTTTTTTTGTCAGTGTTAAGGCCCTGGCCATCTCATTTATTTTATAGATCCAAGTTTTAAAATTATGATCTTCTGATGAGAGTAGTAAATAAGCAATTAGTAGCTACTCTGCACAGAACAAGCTGCTTGTTCTGTGGCACTCAGAGGCACAGAGTGTATCACTGTATTTCCAGAGAGTCAATGTGTTTAATTGGTATCCCGTAAAGATGCCAGACTCTAGTGGTTGCCTTTTCTTGCTCTCTCTTTTCTCACAGTATTTGATATTTCCACTCTAATCCTCCAGAACTGTTAAGAAGGAGGCAGTATTCTCTGCCCACAGCCTGCTTGTCTCTGCAGTAAATCTCTTGGGTTTAACCAAATGTGTGATGAGGTGTGAAACTGTGATACTCATAATACTATCTTTTGTCAGAAGTATCCTGAGTGGCAAAAAGAGTAGTTTTTATGAAGGGTGTCATCAGCTTTTGTTTTTCTTCCTCAAGAAAAGTCTGAATTCCCTCTTTCAACCCCACTCCATGTCATGAGAGGTGCTTGTGCAGTTTGCCATGACAGTCCAGGTGAGGGAGTGCAGGTAGATCAACTGCATTGCAGAGGGTCTGTTATTAGCAACATGTTTCTATGGTCAGATTCTGATTCACCCCAGTGCTGAGAACTGCTTTGTGCTGCTCAAGATCTTTCTAACTCTTACCTGATAATTGCTGGGTAGGCAAGGACAGTTTCGTGTTGCATCAATGCACAATGCAATCACAGTAAGGCAACCTGCTTCTTGCTACTGCCCCTAAACTCCCACTTTGGGGCAAGGTATTTCTGTACCTGAAAGGGGCAGCTGTGTCATGGTACCTTTGACCTGCTTCTGACTGGGGAAGCTGGATTGCAAGCCATATTTTGGAGACAACTGCAGAGAGGACAGAATCCTGATTTGAACTCAGAAATCTCTTTTCTGGACTATAAGGAGTGCAGAGAGCTGCCAAGTTCCCTATGGTTCCCTATGGGGGAAAAAAATTGGTAAATAAGAGGAAAAATCATTTCAGGTCATTGTTCTGTCTCAGTCATACCCCTTATTTACAAAATCTGCTTCAAAATGGGATGCCTCACAGCCCATGCTCTCTTTCTTTGTCTCCCAATTAAAGGTTCAGGCAAAACAGACTGACTATTCAGATTTTTGTGGAAGCTCCTTTCAAATGCCTAATGCCTGTGTCCAAGTTGCCCCACATTATTCTAGGGCCTGGGTTCTGTGAGTTACCTTATGTACTTTTCAGCAGTTCTGTACAGGGTCCTGCATTTTGTTGGGTTTGGACTTTAAAAAATATCTGAACTCTTATAAACATTTTGACCTGCTGCTGGGCTATAAAAATCTATTCTTAGAACAAATGATGCTATGGCAACTGTCCCTGCAATATGACACAGTAGCAAGAATTCTGTCTTCTTTTAATCTGTAGCTCCCAAAATACCTTCTACACATCCCAAGCCACCTGGCTTTCCCCACCCTCTTCAGAGCTGGGGAAGCAGCTACTTCCCAATTTATTTTTCTAGTTCAGTCTGAGGCAAAACTATCTTAAGCCAATTTAAGTAGATCAGAAATAACATCCTCAGTCCCAGCTGTCATAACCTATATTGTAGACTATTCCCCTTGCCTTTCTCTGACACTTTCCCAGTGGCTCATATGGTCTTATTTCCCCTTAGGACTTGTTAAATAATCCTTTGACATGGGCTCTATCATACACTGTATTCCTCTCTGTATATCCTACCAAAGGTGAGTTGTCAACTTGAAATCTTCTATTTGCATCTTTTTCAATCAATATAACATAACATTTATTCAGAAGTTAACATTTCTGTACAAACCCTCCTCTGACACAGCTAGCTTGTGTTCCATGAGTCGATTTATGTCCATTACAATAACTGGATTTTTGGGAGTTCATATGCAACATTTGGTTGGAATGTACCTATGCTCATGATGAGAGTTGGGCTCTGCCTTAAGCTGGAGACATGGTGTTATAAACATGCTCAGAACTAGCCGTAACACATTCAGACATGTTAGCAACAGATCTATAGAAAAATCTGAAATGTTTCAACTCTCCTGATCTATGCTAATTATCTACTAATTTCTCAAGTACACTGTGGGCTTGTACATGGCATCCTGCTAGTAATTGGGATCTGCAAGTGCTGTTTACTTCAGTACTGAGACACCTACAAGTTTCACAGCATTTGGTGAATAATTGAAGAATTTGTGTGTTCAGTACATCCCATATGCCATGACTGTCTTCAAGTGGCAATACAGTGATAACAACAATATGGCTATTGAAAAGTTCTGCAGATAAGAGATAAATTCCACCCTGATGTAACCCCACTGACAACTGACCTACAGGTGAAAAAACAACACACAAAGCTGTGTAAAGTGGTTCTTCCTGCTGTCCTGCAGGGGCTGTCTTTGTGCTGCTGCCCTGACAGCA
Source organism: Poliocrania exsul (assembly GCA_035041345.1). Lineage (NCBI taxonomy): Eukaryota > Metazoa > Chordata > Aves > Passeriformes > Thamnophilidae > Poliocrania > Poliocrania exsul. Next base: position 16,299,919 of record JAWWLZ010000094.1, on the reverse strand, counting down.
TACCATTTGTGTGTGTGTGGTACCAGTTTGCCAAAGCATAGTTGATAATACCACTTACAGCTCTTCAGCAGGGTCCTATGGGCATTAGGAAAGTAACTTGTTGTTGCTAAAATGTGGGCATGAATAAAAATACTTGTCCTGATTTCTCTGCCATAATAATCATAATTTCTGATATAAATTATATTAACCTTCTTCCTCTCACAAACTGTGTTTTAATCCTTTCAGGATAAAGAACAGGGTGACAGACTAAGTGTAATGCATTGTGTTTTAAAATTTAGCTGTGTTCATTAAATTTCTTCTTTTACTGTATTTTACTGATCCTGAAAGTGTTTTAAGGTCACTATCCTCCTTTTATGAAATGCAATGTACTGATACTTGTGTATCTGATGCAAGTTTTCCCTACGGGAATATAAATCCTCTAAAATACATGCCATTCACATTATGATTCTTTATTCCAGCTTTCTAGTTGTCTTTCTGCACTACAGGAGGATGGATAAACATCCCTTAGCAGGGCGAAGGGAAGGAAGGGCAAGTGGATGATGGTGCAGAGTCCTTCTCTGCCCCAGTTGCAGGATGAGGGATCTGAGCTTCACCCTCAGCTCCCAGAGTGGAGTAGTTCCACTCTGTGTTGGCACCTGTTAACTGGGGCACAAGTTTGAACTCAGTCCTTGTGCCTCAGGTGAACACCTGAGCCATCTGTCTACCTAACCTACCATACTGCCATTCAGCAGGTACTGAAACTTCCATGCAGCAAGGAGCATCTCCAGGAGGAAAGGAAGCAATACCCTAACACACTCAGTGCAAGAATTTGGACCTTCAAGGCTAGCAGTCTCTCTGCTGAGGTCTGGGGCAAGCCTCTTTGCTCAGGCAGCCTTGGGGTTAACCCAGTTATACATTTATTTATCTTTTCTATTTATTTTTCCCCAAAGAGAAAGCTACATCCCTGGCAGCAAACACCCTCCTCATTTAGCATGCCCTGGGCTCATACTTCTGGCAAAAAAACTATGGGCAGGCTGCAGCCCACCCTGTACCTGACATGGCTGTGCCCTGGCAACTCTCACTCTGACCAAGACACTTGTGTCATTGCAAAAACTCCCCTCTGCTGCACCAGTATAAATAATGCTTTGTTGTGTGCATGCATTTATGTAGTCAATCTGAGCTTTCTGAAATTTCTAGAGGTGCAGGAGGGGGAAGAATCATAAGCCCCACTGGGATTAACCCTGTCTGGCTGTGCACAGCTCTGCCTTTATGTGTTTTCCCTATCCACTCCTCCCTTCCCTCCTCTTGCACCCACTGGCAGAGATGAGTTGTCCCAGCAGTGACTAATGGTGCCAGCAGGGCAGCAGCTTCCTCCCTTCCACTCCCCAGGCACTTTCTGGAGGAGGCACTCAAAGCTGCATGGGTTTTGATTTTATTTTTTATTGGCTCATGCATGCCCACCAGAGACGTAGGGAGCCAGTGCCCGGGCAGTGGGCACCGGTGCCCTGCCGTGTGCCAGCAGCCTACAGAACATAGGTGTTCATAAATGAGGGGAAAGCCATGGAGACAGTCCCATCACCTGCTCCCTGGGACTTACGTTCCATCAATCCTTGATGCTTTGCATCTTTCCTTTTGCATGTTACCATCTATCATGCACTTAGCACGTGTTTTTAACTGGGTGATTATTTGTCCTTAGGCAGAACATGTGCTCCAGCATCTGTCATTAGCAGCACCATGTGTTCAGTTCATGCTGTACATCTTTCAAGTACTATATTTGGATGTCTTTGTCATAAAATACCTCAGGTACCCTGTGCAGACCAAAGACAGCTCTTTGATGGACTCCAGACATCCTTCTCCTTGTCCAATTATCTGGTTGTTTACCAGCTGGACTCTCAATCACCCTATTATATTAATTGCCACATTCCAATAATTATATTTCCGGTTTTTCAGGCCTATATGCTATTATTTCAGCCTGCCACCACATAGAGGTCAAGAATGGAGGCTGCCAATTTGCATTGCATACCTACCAAAAGCAAACAGAATGAACTTCCCAAGAAAGCTGGAGAGTACATTGATGTCTACAAGGACACTGGGCACCATGGGGCAGCTCAGGCTCCAAACTTCTCCTTCCCTGCACAGACTTCCCTACTGAAAAGAAAATTTTGCCTCCAGTTCCACTTTAACTTTGAAGAATTGTGATTTTCCCAAGCCACTAGCCAACTGTATCATGAGTACCAGCAGTGGTGGTTTTGTCCCATTCCTAAGGATATTTAGCATTTATTTTCTGAAAATAAAAAGATAAGTAGGATATTCACTCTGTTTTTTAACCCTTCAGTAAATCTTGCCATTCAAAACCAGCTGCTCTATATGTCATTCCCAAGAGGAAATATTTGAAATGTCATTTTATTCCTACAGAAATGCATTTATTTCCCATAGGAATAATAGGCAATAAACACATTTTAGTCCACTGCATTTATCACATTGGAAAGACTGTCTTGGGCTTAGGCATTTTCCTGCTATTCTACAAAAGTACATGAACTTGTTCAGGTTCTGAAAATATTGAAGGATCTGCTTTATACTAAATTAAGACTATTTACTTCCAGATGCACCCCCAGGCCCACCCTGCCACTCCACCTTCCTTTCCATCTCCATTACAAGGCTTCCTACACCTTCGGTGTTTATGCCTACAAAGTCAGTGTAGGAATCCTTTCTGCCAAGTGAAGTCTTACTCTTTAAGCAGCAATTTGTTGTTATATTTAGCACTGGTTTCCTCACTGAGCAGACTCTACAATCCCAGCAAATACCTGTGGTTTCTGTGGGAGCTTTGTGTAGGTTGCTTATGAAAATCTGTTACACATGTTCCACTGAGGACCAAGCTGGAGTAGAGATATTCCCAGTGAAGCTTTCAGGTCAGCTAGGACTGAAATTATTCCAGCTCTGGAAAATAAATGGCAGCATGGTAAACACTGTGGGAAATCCAACATAGCTGACACTAGAAAACACCAAGGACATTGCAATGGGAGCAGGAGTTGGGGGCCACATGGCTCTTACTGGGGACACTGGGAGTAATGGCATACAGTGGTCTGCACAGGGCTGCGAGAGTCAAAGATATGTCCAGGACCCCCCACATCCAGGCAGTTTAGCTGGGGCTAATCATCAGTCTGTCCAGAAAAGTCCTTTTTCTGGCCTGGTGTGGGCTAGTGTCTCAATGAGAGTCTGTGTTTTGGCATAAGAAGGATTGTGACCACAACATGTGTTGGAGGGTCAGAGGTTGGTATGGAGCATCAGTGGGTGAAGGAGAGGTAGATGGGGCTGTGCTTGCACACTGAAGTCATTCCTAGAAAGAGATGGCAGTTTTATAATTACTTCATAGTCTTCAGAAATACATGTTCAGCACTAACAAGAGTTAAAGAAAAAACATTTTAAAATAATAGTGCCTGCTTTAGTTCAGGGTAAATGAATGATTGGTTGCTTTTTTAGGCTGAGTACACTCCCTGTTCTTATCAAATATGCAGCACATTTCCTACTCTTTATATCTTATACTGCATCTTTTAGTTCCATTTAAAATACCCCTCCTGCCAAGTGCAGAGAGATGCAACTGATTAATTGTATCATGATAACATTTGTCAATGGCTACACAAACAGTTCCTTTTTCTTCTCCTCATCCTTCTTCTAACTTTCCCAACCTAAGTGACATTTATTTTTATGCATTGCTGGATTTGAGGCCCAGATACTGCAGAGGACTCTGCTGAGACCTAATGCCACGTTTGCCTCTTCTGAGAAACTGGGAGTGAGACTTTTATGTTTCTCCTTTGTCCCACAGCAGCCAACACTAGAGTGAGTGGAGCTACCAGCCATAAACCACATCTTGCCTGCAATATGAGTCATGTTTCTAATCAGATTTTTTTTTCCTGGTTAAAGATAATAGAGCAAGTCTTCAATGTCAGTAGAAAATCCCATGCATTTCTATTCTTATTAACTAGAACAACTCTTTATCTTTTTCCTGCAGCAAAGCTTGCACCCAATATTATCACATGGTTGAGAGAAGACTCTGTGGAATGATAGAAAGATCACAGCAGAAAACAGAAAATGACCACAGCTACTTGGGAACAGCACTGAACACATAACAATTCCTTATTTCAAAAAGACATTAATGTATAAAATACCAGAATAAGTATTTTATTAATGCATTGCTTTTTAGTTTAGTAATTTTGCAGCCTAATTGCACTCCAGAAGCAATTATCTCTTGTAATATAAACTCTGGATGTAATGGAGACATTAAAAATATCTCTGTAATTAATGACAATCTAAAATCTTGTGCATCAAAAGCCATTTGTGTGCAAGACTTTCGACATGCAACTGTGTCTGTGAGGCTAATGCATTTTTCATATTTTCATATGCCACAGTGCAGGTTTGCCAAATGAGGTGCATGGCTGCTGGCTTCCAGGGCTGAATTCTAGGACTGTCACGGCAGGACCAGTGGCTGAGTCATCTCCTCTTCCTACAGGTTGAGTGCTTTGCAAATCTGAGCAATACTACGTGCTTTTCCATCAGGATCAGGATGCTGGCACAAAGCCACTGGTAGGTACCTTTGTCCCCAGAAATGCTCTTGACTAGTAAAGCTTTGATTTCAAGCCCCACTCACACCCTTCCAGGAGGGGAACCATCAAAATCATGTTTTTGTCAACATGATCTTGTTACTGAACCCTTATCCAAATGAGTTCTAAAACTGCCATATTAATTGTACACTACATTTTAATCACTATGCAACCACATTCTTGTGATTACTTTGTCCTTTAGGGAACAAGTCCTGTCTCTGCTGGGATAGAGAGCTGGTGAGTATAAGTTTCTGTGCTTTTCTAAAGGCTACAACTCTGATTTAAGGTAGGCTAAGCTACCCAAGATAAAGCATATGGCCCTTTATGGCCAGCTGACCTGGTGTCAAGCATCCCAGCATCCTAACAAACTTCTAGTATTAGGACTGCTTCTGCCATGATTTCACATGGCTGGAAAAACACACCTCTTTTACCCATCATGGGAACATGTCTATGGAAAAACAAAATCCTAGGGTCATAGAAAGGTTTTGATTGAAAGGGACTTTAAAGATCACCCAGTTCCAAACCCTCTGCCATGGACAGGGACACCTTCCACTAGCCCAAGTTGCTCAAGTCCCAGTCAGCTTAGCCTTGGACACTTCCAAGGATGGGGCAGCCACAGCTTCTCTAGGCATCTTGTTCCTGTGTCTCACCACTCTCTCAATAAAGAATTTCTTCCTAGTACCAACCTAAATATCTCATCTTTTAATCTGAAATTATTCACCCTTGTCCTATAGTTATCTGCCCATGTAAAAAGTCTCTCTCCTTCTTTTTCATAAGCCCCTTTAAGTACTGAAAGGCCACAAGGAAATCAGAACTTACATGGATCAACTAATTATTTTTTTAAGACTGTGGCTTCATATGTACTGAAAGTGCTAACTCTCTTTTCCTACTATTCCTACACATCAACTTAAAAGGAGTGATTTTTTTTTTTTTCCTTTCTGAACCACCAGACAAAAGGTATGAGCTTTCCTTAGGTGACATAAGTAGGGCTCCTAAAACTGCTGAACCCCACTAAGAACTTGCCAGCTAACACATTTGCACATTCCAGTTTGGAAACATCACATGGCCACCAGAGTTCAAAGCCAGATACCTGTTTGATCACCATTAAGAACCTCTGGGTGAGTCAGACTGAGGAAATACATCCAGCCATCTTGCACTGAGTTCACTATTTCTTACTTGTGTAGAACATATCTAGCACAAATTGTGCTAAATTTGGGGACTACATCTCCCACACACTGTATCTGGACAGTCACACACATGTGCATACAGCTGTCACACAAGGTGTACAAAGAGTCATGAACCAATTTTGAGGATTGTTACATAGGCATACACAGACTTTCTTTTCAGAAGGGTCTAAGTAGAACTGATAAATTCTGGGGTTTTCTTACTAAAATTGTTGATTGTTGGTAAGTATCCTAGTTCAGCAAGCCAGGACCAGTTTATCACTCTGTGGGTGTGACCAAAGCTGTGTATTCTACACCCTCTGTGTCATTTCTCATGAACTGTTAACAATGGACCATTTGCAGCTGCTGCCCAGGGCACACCTGACCCCTCAGACTGCAAACTGGGTGTTAAAGAAGCCTGTGAGATAGGAGCTGTGATAACTCCCCTCCAGGGAGTTGTTGTCACCTACACACCTAGCCTGAGAGGTCGTATCCGCCATTGGTCCATCAACAATTCCAAAAATACCCCATGACTCACAGAGTCAGATCACCCATTGTGGAACTCCCCGCCATGGGGCAGGTACTGCGCATTCCCACCTGAACCAGAGGATATATAATCTTGAGGTTTGGGGACTTCTGGGACCACTTGTTGAATCCAGAGGAGGACCAGAACCTCGACAGGAGGAGACCACTACTCTTGACCAGGCTGTGACTGTTATCTGCACCAACAGGTTTTCCCTTCCTTTTACTTTGGACTCAGGGGAACCATGTGGGTCTCAGCACAGGGGCCAACGAACACCATTGTGTTTGTGCCCCAGGGGGCTGGGTTATACTTTTGGGTTTTGTGAGGCAAAACCAATTGCTCTTCGTATCATTGCATTTATTGTAATATTGCAACTCTGACTTATGATCTCTTTTGTGTTGGGTTCACTTCTCCTGCCAGTTTACCTTTAAACAAGCACAGTATGTTATTTTACACAAATCAGTGTATCAAGACCTTACTTTTGCAAGAGCACAATGTTACTCTTCCAGGTATTTTATGTCATACCTTATCTCGTTAACTAAAATAGTGGTTGCAAGCACAAGCAAGAAATGTAATGGCTCTGATGTAACAAAAATCCACTAGATCTGGAACAATCTGCTTTGATCTGCAATATTCCTACAGGGAAGTTTTAAAAATTGTTAAGGTCTTAGATGTACTTACTGAGGTAAATACTGGGTCACCATATATTCAGCAATGAAAACACAAAACTCAGAAAAACATAGTGTATGAAAAAACTTCCTGCACATAACTAGACGGGGAAGGAGGAAGGGGTTTGCGTGAATGTGTTCTTAGTCCCTTCTCTTTATACAGATAAATCAGTGAATGCTCTGTTGTATTTTCTGTGTTCTAGGAGGAAAGAATGTTCAGAGAAGGTCTGTAATTATCTCACTCAGACTTCCCTTTTTAGAGGGAGCTGAAACAACTGCAGAAAGCCCACTGAAAAGTTGGACTTTGGAGAAAGAAAAAAAATGTCTTCTTCCATCTTCCTCTGCCAGCTAGAGTGTGGAATAATATTCTGTGGCTTACAGGCTGTAAGATAACAAGGTGGTACCCTAAAATTAGTTTAACTGGACATTTACCTGGTAACAGCACACTGTAGGGATGAGGTAAAATCAGAACAGAACCTTTTTGGAGATTTCCTTAGGGCTTCTTTGACAATGGCACAGTCTCACTTTATCCACAAAGCAAGGAAGGTCCAAGCCAGGAGCTTTCCAAGGGCAAACAAATGGCTCTGACTGCTATCCTGGCTGCTTTGTACCACACAGATGTGAACCCTAGTTCCATGCACAGAGCATGTAGATATTTTCTCATGGTAAACAAGGCTCCAAGTCCTTGGGTAGCCCAAGAGTCAAATGCTTCAGGCACTTCATTACCTGCTCACAGGTGATTTCTAGTTGCTTGGCAGGTTGCCTTTTCAGTACTTAGAAAGGTGTGGTTATTTTATTGTTGCTTTTGTTTTGTTTTCTTAGAGAAGTTGCCTGTCACACACAGTGTTTAGGCTGTGCAGTTTTTTATTATTATTACCACAGTGCACCTCATCTGACAGGTATCACCTTTTTCTACTTGCATGTAAGACTTCTTGAAACCTATCTAGTACTGGTACTAGAGCCAGTAATGAAAAGAACATCAGAGGCAAATAAATAAGCAGAAACCTCAGGTTTTGCTGAGCATCATGGTTTGAGCAGGAACACCAGGCAGAGCTCACTTAAATTCTTCATTCAGGAAGCAGTGACCAAAACCAAGGGGCAACCGGTGAATTTGCATGAGACATGCAGATCTGGTGAGTCAAGATATACCTCTTGACAACTAAAGCATTGCCATGTCTATGTCCTAGATAGGTTCCTGCTGGACAGAGAGGAGGTGATCTGAGGAGAGTTAGGTATTTCCATACTTTGCTTGCTTTGGCTGGGAGAGAGTTAAATTTCTTCACAGTAGCTAGGATTGGGCTGTGGTTTGGATTTGTCCTGAACACAGTTTTGATATCACAGGGGTGTTTTCTTTACTCCTGAGTAGTGCTCACATAGAGCCAAGGCCAATTCTGCTCCTTAACCCACTCCACCAGCAATCAGGCTGGGGGTACTCAAGGAGTTGGGAAGGGATGCAGCTGGGACAGCTGACCCCAGTTGACCCAAGGGATATTCCAGACCGTATTGAAATCATGCTCAGTACATAAAGTATGGAAAGAAGGGAAAGGGGGGGATATTTGGAGTGACAGCATCTGTGTTCCCAAGTCACTGTTACATGTGATGGGACCCTGCCCTCCCAGAGAAGGCTGAACACCTGCCTGTCCATGGGCAGCCATGAGTTAATTCCTTGGTTTGCTTTGCTTAGGTATGCAACTTTTGCTTTCCCTGATAAACCCACCCCATAGAGTTTTTAGCTTTTACCCTTCTGATTCTCTCCCCCATCCCGCTGGTGGGTAGCAATCAAGCAGCTCCATGGGGCTGAGCTGCCAGCTGGAGTTAAACCACAGCACATACTTCTAGATGGATTCTCTTTTAAATATTTGGCCTTTCTTAATTGCATCTAATGGTTAGAATTGCAATGCTCAACCTTTTGTTATTTTCTCTCGACTACTTAGCAGCTTTTTTTGACCTGTACATCCTGTAGATTTATTCTTTCTCTGACTGTCTTTATTTCCTCTATTTGTTGTTTTTGGGGGGGTTTGCTGCTGTTACTGTTGTTGGTTTTGTGATGTGGCCCTCAGCACTGCTAGAGTTCTCCACACAATTTTCCTATGGAGTTTCTTCCCTCAGGAAGTCTAGCACCTTTCTCTCACTGTTTTGGCCCTTCATCTCTATTTTTTTTCAATCTCTTTGCTTGTTTGATTGTGATATTACTAAGCATGGTAGTGCAGCAATGAAAGCTTTTCCAGCTCTCACATTCTTCTCAGTTCTGACACTTGTTTGAGTTTTAAAGATCTGTTGTTGTCTTTATCTATTGCACTGGTCTTAATAGACTGATCTTCCATCACTGTTGAGTCAAAACATGTCCTAAAGCTCATACAGTGGAAATCTTTGTATGCTTTTATTTTGAAACATTTTCCCCCCCTAAATTTATAAGAAGAGAATCATTAGAGTAATAGTTCTGCTTACTATATCTACACTAACTTTGGCATTCCTCCCTCATTTCTGATGAGTGATTTCACTACTTTCTGCACCATGGAAGGCATACTCTGCAGAACCTGGAGGTAATGCTTCCTCCCCTGCCATCCACTCTCATGCCCAAAACTGCATCTGATGATCAGCTGTGTCAGCATGCTCTAACTTCCTGTGCTATTATTTTCTGTAAGGAAACTCCACGGAGTACAAATCTAAGCACGCCTTTGTATTTTGGGCAAAATATCACAGTCCTTACTGACTTTACACAGCTTGCACCAGTGTGCAATTTCATCCAAACAGCACTAATATCCATTAGAGTCCAGATGTTGCCCATTACATAGACCGTCCTGAGCACAGTGATGACTTGCAAGAAATGAAGGAAGGGTGAGTATCTCTTCCGGCTGAAAAGGCTCCTTCTCCAGCTGTCAAGTTCTGACTCAGCCTTGCTGTGATGCTCATGCTGGGCACTTCTCAAGTGGTCACCCAGTGAAGATGTTCTTTGTGCAGTTGTGCTTCCTTTAGTCTGCTGATAGATTTCTTTTGCAAGGTGGGCTAATTTCAAGATGCACTGTATACTTTGGAGCTGCTGAATTTAAACCTGATCTTTAGCTTTCCGACAGCCTCCACTGATGCACAATTTAGTTTCATTCACAGTGAAATTTGCAGGATTAATCTAAGAACAAAACCTATTTGCATCTGTCAGTAATATAGCAAACAACCTTATTTGATCAGTTTCACTTCATTTATTTTAATAGGAATAAACCTCACTGCACCTAATTTGGGAAAAATTTGTCAGCTACTCTTTTTTCATAAAAGTTATTCCCCAAGAAGCTTGATGGAGTTGTTAGATATATTTGTTGAGGTTCACATTACTTCTCCTCATGTCATGGAAAACATAAATTATAAAAATGTTGCAACCAAATGTTTTGATCTAACTTTTTTAACTTTCTGTGGTTCTCAAGAAGAGACATACTTAGGCTGTAACAGCTTAATTTATTTTATGTAGAATCACTGAAAGAGGGTAAATTAAAGACAAAGTAAACATTTGACTGATTTGAATTACCAGAGATTAAGTGGTACTTTAGTGCTGTGATATTTCTACTCTGAGGATTTGGATATGAATGATAACTAGAGGTTCAGATCTGACTTTAAAAGTCATTATTAATATGTGGCTGAACAAATTTCTAGCATGTGAGAGCACAGTAAGTCACTAAGGCTTTGTAAGTGTGATGAGTTTATCAGCTTCACTAACTTGAACATCTATTACTTGCTTTTTGACAATCATTTCTTCTAGACACCAATGTTTGGGCATCAGAGAAAGTATAGAAACTCTGTCCAGTTGTTCATCTGTGGGGTGATGTTCAACCTACTATATGGTGTCAAGCTGGCAGGCCCTGAGCACAAGTCATAGCGAGCCTCGGCAAAGCAATGCCATGGGAAAAGGGATAGCCAAAGGGATAACTAAAGACACTACTCAAGGGCAACAAACTGGATAAATCAGCTTTAATGAATGCACCAAGGGAAGAATAAAATCAATTCCTACATCCTGAATCTGAATAACATGTCAATTCATTAGACAAGTTATAAACAAGTAAGTAATTCAAACAGCATGTCTGTTAGTAGAAAAAAAATCCAGCATTATTTCCATGGCTGAGCAGTCAAGAGGGGATTGCCAAAATCCATTGTGCATATCTCCTGAATCACTCTGATATTTGTAATTTTTATATTGGTTAATATTTTGGCAACTTTCTCCACAGAAGATCAGCCCTAACATTTTTTGTCATCTGAACTCTTTATAGTATAGTACATCTGTTTCACTGACTGCTTAAAAATAAGGATGAGCTATTATAATTAAGTAAATACCTTAATTATATCCAGTGACTACCAGTTGAACTTCTCACTACTTTGAAATGCTTTTCATCTTGTAGATCAAAGCCTTATGGCTGGATCTGACTTTTATTCCACCTTTGCTAGGGAAAATCCCTAACTGATATCAGGCATTGTCCCTCTCAATGCATTACACAGTGGATGCATAAATCTCAAAGCTGCAGACACATTGCTTTTCATGTTACAGCAAACTGAAAGCTGTCTCCTTTCCCACTAGTTACACCACAGAGGTCCACACTTCAGCATCCCACAGGACTGATGCTTGCAATGCCTTGCACCTGGAAATGAGCCCATGGTCACTGGAGGGTGTGCTGTGCAGCACCCTTTGATTTCAGCTGTTGGGAGCAACATAGGAATATCAGCCAGGTGCTCTGATTTCTAATGCTCTTTAAAATTAAAACCCAGATCTAGATTCCCAGGGCCCATCTGATTTGTCTTGAGGTGTTGAAGGGACTGATATTGACAATCACAATATCCAGTCTCCTAGGCTTGGCTAAAAAATAAAGCTTTCTCCTGGTTATTGGTCAGCAGGCAGGCCTTATTCTT
>JAWWLZ010000094.1:16256455-16281634 GCA_035041345.1 Poliocrania exsul | reverse complement strand
CTACAGCTAAAAAAAAAAAAAAAAAAAAAAATTAAAAAGAATGGGGGGGGAGGGAGAAGGGGAAAGAACCAAATATGTAGTAGAACTAAGAGAGAGAGACAGAATCTTCTCAGACATGCAACAGCTTCGAGAGCCCCAGGCCCAAGGCAGGGTCTAACCCCAGGACAGTACAGGCAACTGCTGGGGAAAGCAAGGAATGGAAGCTGGTGACTTCTGCTCTATCTGGAGGCCTGTAACTATCAAACAAGTCCATCAAATCATAGAATTGTAGAATGATGGAATGATTTGGGTTGGAAGGGACCTTAAAGATCATTTAGTTCCAGTTGCCCTGTCATAGGCAGAGGGACCTTCCACTAAACCAGGTTGTTCTGAGACTCATCTAACGTGGCCTTGAACACTTCCAGAGATGGAGCACCCACAGTTTCTCTGGGCAGCTGGTTTACTGCCCTCAAGTCTGAGAAAACTGATCATCCTTTCAAATGAAGTATCTGGGTAAACTGACCTGGAACTATGCAAGACCACCATGAGGAAGCAAGGAGTGACAGTAGTAGGTGACTCCCTACTGCAGGGGACCAAGGAACCACCTGCCAATTTCACCTGTTGTCTGCAGACATTTGCTGCTTTGATGGGGACTTGGATCTAAGATGTCTTGTGGTGACTTCCAAAGCTTACCTGACCCTCTGACTAGTACCCTCATGACAGGCTTACATGTGGGCACCACTGATAATGCTGGCCAACCTGGAGAGTATCAAAGGTGATAAGAGAGCTCTGGCAGTGACAGTCAGGAGCATGGGAACCCAGGTGCTGATTTCAGTCCTGTCAGAAAGGATAGAGGTTGGAAGGAATGCCTCTTAATATCTGAGCAGCAGGGTATGGTTTTTCACCATGGGACACGGTTTGAGGATCAGCATTTGCTTGGGAAACATGGGATCCATCCTTACTAAGTGGGGTAAATGTATCTTTCACAGGAGAGTGGCTGCTTAGTAAGGAGAAAATATTTTAAAAAGTAGAGCTAAAATCTTTGATCAAAGCCATAAATATCTATTTAAACTCAGGAACAACACTTCAGAGAAAGAAGAGAAATATTTTTTGCAGCACAGAATGCTAAACTAAATACCATGAAAAACAAAGTCCATTGTTATTAAATCTGGTGGAAGCTCCCCAGACAGCACTGGAACATACATGCTGTGGTGTGACATGGGATTTGATGACATGATTTGACCTAGTGTTTCAAAGGCTGGAGTCTGAGCACCAAAAGAAATGTCCCTGGCATTTCCCAAATGTTTCTGCTTGCAGCCCCTGGTACTGCCCTTTTGGGTTCCTATGGGCGGGTGTCTAAGGGACTCCTGCCCGGGGCAGACACCTCTTCAGGCACAGGACAGCTCACCGCCCAAGTACCAGGTACCAAAACAGAGTTCGTCTCTGTATCCTTGTCCATGGTGCAGGTCCTGCACTGAGGGCTTCCCAACATGACAAAAAACAACAGGAGCAGGTAAAAGAATGTACCTCTGATACTCAGGATACTCTTGCAGAGTGGCACTCGCCTCCAACAGCCTCAGCCCTGATTCCAAGGCAACTTGACAAGCAAGGAGTAAAACCTCTGCTTGTGTGACAGCTCCAAACAGCCACTTTGCCTTTTGGCAACCATCCAAGGACTCTCTGGCAATTCTGTTCCATCAGGCACACTGCAGCAGCTTCCTCATTCCTGCTGAGCAAGACAGCGCACCTGATCTGTGTCAGCTGGCACCTTCTCCCAGTGCAACAAGTTTCCAGCCTAACACCACCACCCTCTCTGCAGCTAAACTAGTTGAGTCCTTAATAATGAAGGCAACAGCTAGTGTAACTGCTGCCCTTTTCCAGGGGTCAGCACCAACAACAGTACTTGCAAACAAACATCTTTGAGAAAAGACCAGCTGCCACACTTGGTGGTCTCCAGCCACTGTGGGGTCCTAACCAGACATCTCAATTCCTTACAAGATGTCTGCTCCTTTCTGCTCCTCCAACATGGGTGTCTTCACATAAGAGAAGTAAAACTGAAAAAAACCCAAACAAAACCAACAACCAAAAAACCCAACAAAAATAGTTTACATGTCAAACTATTGTTTGGAAAAATTGTGATCTACTGATAAAAAAGAAAAGATAATGACACAACAGATATCTAGTATTTTATGTAATACTAATAGCACAGCATAACTCAAGTAATGCTATTATTACTCTTAAGTGTGACTAATCAGATATGTAAAAATAGCTTTTCTCATCTCTAGAATAAATTTATCTTTCTAAAATACCCCTTTTATTTAAGGTTGATTTTGAGTGATGAACATGTGAGGCAGAGTTTGACAGCTAAGAGGATTGCTTGTCGGTAAAGACTGGATAATTTTTGCAGAGCAGTGGGCATGACAGAGAAGGTTATTTTGCAACTAGAGTTCCCAGTCCGTGTTTGTGCAATGCCTAGGGTACCAAACCCTCCTGGCTTAAGGTTTGTTACTGCTGTCAAAATGCAAATATGAGGTCATTAATCAACATTAATCCCTCAGGAACAACAGCCTCAGGGCCCCCATTGCACAGGGGCACTGTACTAGCAGGCAGTGACACCATCATCAAAAGTGTTGGGCTCAGGGGTTCATCTTCAACAGTTAGAGCTCTCTCTTACTGTGCCTCTGTTTGGGTCTCCCAAGGCAGGCCGGTAAACCTCTGCATGATTTTGCTCACTGTGGGAGGTATCAGAAGGTTATTTCTAGAGAAGAGAAAGGCTCAGCAAGTGTCAACTGAAACAGGTCCATTGGTTTGAACAGAACTGCACTACTTTGTACCAGTAGACCAATTCTCTCATTGTCTCATCCAATTCAGCCCTGCTAGGCTGATGCTGCTGGCAGTGTTGTTGGAATTTGTGATAACAGACAGAAAAAGTACATATTTTAAAATACATGTGTATATTTCTAGAAAGTCATGGGGGAGGGCTGGGGTGCGGGGGCATGAGAAGAAAGAAGGACTAACAAAAACTCCTAAGCTTCAAACTCCCTTGCCTTATTTGCTCAGTTTTACTGACAACGTTTTTCTGATGCCTTTCTTTTTAAAGTGGCAGTAAATTTATCATGGCTGTCACCACAGCAGGTAACTGATGTGCTTATTCACTGGGGAAAGCACTGAGTGACAAAACTGTACTACTGTGAATAACTGTGGACTGAAGAAGAGCACACTGCTGGAGAGCTGCCTCTTCCCCTCCCCTCCAGTCTTCTTCTATTCCTCATATTAATTTTTGGGTGCTTCAGGTTTCTCCCAACATCTCATTAAAGCTCTGCCTAAAAAGCCACGTTCACATCATATCCTTTCACTGTATAAAAACTCCTCTAAAACCATGTGCTTACAGGGGCAATTATTTCCTTGCTGCATAATGGTAATTATTAATGACAAACCCACTCATCACTTTCGATAACCTAAGCACAGGTATCAATTTCTGTTCCTTTCTGCAGGAGGTATGAACTCTTTCCCATTGCATCTGCTAGTTCTATTCAGAGGAGTTATCACATGCTGTGACAGAGTGAAAAATCAACAGGGGCTTTTATTCCCCCCATCCCTTCTTGTTTTCTTTCCCTAGATGCACAACACAGTGCTATTGGCTGACTTAGCCTGACTGCAGTAGCTGTCAAAAAGTTTTTAATCCTTTAGATTTTAAAGTTCTGTCAAAAGTATTCAGTGTAATTAAAGTTACTGCAATTTCACATAAGAAATAGCAGCCTGTTTTGTATATTTCATGAGCACCCAATATCACTTCTCACGTCCCTCTCCTTTTAGTGTACAAAGATTGTTTTATTGAATGGGAGGTAGCAAAGGATTATCTAAAGTTAACTTATCTGCCAATCTTTTCATGTATAATGGTAAAGTTTATTGCAAGGTGTTATGCTGACTCTAGTAATGTTTATTTGCCTGGGCAAAAAGCAACCAGTTCAGTAAGGATGATCAGGATGTTGTCCATGGATTGCAGCCTCTTTGCAGCTTCTGGACATCTGAAGGACATGTTGCAGGATCAGGAGCTAGACATTTAATTGTTACCCTTTCTTAATTTTTTTTCACACCCATGTGCAAAATAATAGGACTTATTTTCACTTGGTATATATTAAAAAAAAAAAAGAAAGAAAAAAACAAAAGAAAGACCATCCAGGACTTGGCAATGCTGACCTTTACACTTCTGTTGCATTAAAGAAAGATTTCGGCTTTATGCAGTCCTTTTCTTCTGCTCTTTTTACAAAATGTTAATGAATAAGTTCAGTGCAATGGTTCTCAAGACGAAAAAGATGTAAACGCTGTGTACTGTTTACACTCAATAGGGTGATGCAAGCTGTTTCACTGAATAGGGTAAAGTTGGCTGACAAGCAGCATCCTCTTGTAAAAAAATCAAGAATACTGGCCTTCATGTTGCTTCCTACTGTGGGCTTCTTTCCGTAGTGCCACAGAGGTCACATACTCTGGAATGTTGTATGCCAATAGGAGAAGTCTGAAGCGAGATCGTCAGCTCCACTCTCCTTTCACATGGGCACCTTGCTGTCCAGAGGAAAAGAAAAAGGGAGTATTTTCTGTTTCTTACCCAAAGTCATGCTAAAATGAATGGGCTGCATTGCCCTCTTTATAGTCCTTAGGCAGGGCTGGACTACGCTCTGGGCTTTGACTTGGACCTGGAGATGAGGACAGTGCATTCTAGACCTGCTGGAAGGTCTCTAGCATTGGCCCCAGGTGCGTACCCCCAGAGCTCTGTTCTGTGGGCTGCCAATGAGCCAACGCCCAATGCTGCTCAGCTGGCATGCCTTCCTGGGACAAAACAGGCATGTATAAGCATCAGCTTGTTAACTTGTGTTTCCATCATACTGATGGAACATCCTTTTCCTGCCCACAGTGTGGGTAGAGGCTGGTCCTGTGCCAAGAGCTCCCTATCCTGTAAACCCTTTGTTGCTGAAGCTGTCTCGACAAGTCTCCTTATCAACTGAAAATAGCTGTTCCTGTATCCATGGTGCCAGATGTTACCACAGCTTTGGAAGCCCCTCTTGCTTAGCTAGCTCTCATTTGCACCAAACCCTGACTCCAGCTGAGCATCTGTGTAAACACCCATTCTGTGACACTTCTGGTCACAACAATCACTGCCCTAAGACTTCCAGCACAGCACACAGTCAAGCTGGAAGAGAACAAACATATTTCTCTTTGGTCCAAGAATTTCTCTGGCAGATTCAGTAATGCTAGCTTACAATGCTGGTAAAGACAGCATTTCTCTCCCTGGGACAGCCACCATATGTAGTATCAATGTTCCTCAAAATGCCCAGTTCTGCAGTGGAGGGGACCCTACTAAATTCTACAGAGTTGTTCAAAGGCCTAAAAAAGCACGGATTTTAGTGAAATCCTATAGGACTTCCCTGAGCATATAATTTCTGGTATGGCCCTCAAACTTGAGCATGGATAACATCATAGAGTGGAATGTGTCGTAGCTTTATTTTTGATGGCCTTAATCACTACTGCTTTAAATCATTGAGCAGCATAAAAAGATAATGTTCATAAGCAAGGTGCAGCTCTGTGAGTCTGAGAACACATTTGCCTCTCTACACATCCTACTTTGGTGTACTATAAGGAAGCCTTGGTGCAAAAGGTCAACAAAAAACTGCACAGCTCAGAAAATTCACACATTATAATCCCAGTACTTCAACTTCCCTCTTCCTCATGCTGTGCACTGTTCATCCCAAGACAGGAGCATGTTTAACTCTCTGCCTCCTGTTCTCTTACTGCTGATCTCAAATTAGAGCAAAACAGTCTCCCTCTTGCTTAATTAAACTTGACTCATATGATGGTGAGTATGTCACATTTTATCAGAGAGCTTATAGTTACTGACATTCATTTTCTTAGAAAGAAATCTTTGAAGTAAAATCAATGCATTCCTTGTGCAAGAGGCAGAAAAGTCCCTTTGGACAGTGGGATGGGTTTGTCTGCAGGCCACACATCCTTCCAGCTGTGAAAGCTCAGCTAGATGCTGCAGACTCTTGAAGGAGTGGTCAGTGAGGACTAGGAGCAGATGAAAGAAGAAAACCTCTGCAGGACCTGAACCTGGGGATCTTGGTCAAAAGCAAGTTGAATACCAGTCATCAGTGTGCCCTGTCAGCCAGGAGGACTTAGTGTTTCCTGGGGTGCATCAGGCACAGCACATCAGGGGAGGTGATTGTCTTGCTCTGCTCTGTGCTGCTGTGACCTCACCTTACATACTGTATAGAGTTTTAGGCACCATAAGGACATAAAACTATTAGAGACTTATCCAAGGGAGGGCCACAAGGTTGGTGAAGGGTCTGGATGTGAAGCCATACAAGAAGCAGCTGAGGTCACTTGGTCGCTTGGTTCAGCCTGGAGAAGAGGAGACTGAGGGGAGACTTGATTGCAGTTACAACTTCCTTGTGAGGGGAAGAGGAGGAGCAGGCACTGACCTCATCTCTGTGGTGACCAGTGACAGGACCAGAGGGAATGGCCTGAAGTTGTGTCAAGGGAAGTTAAGGGTGGATATTGTGAAAAGGTTCTTTACCCAGAGGAAGGCTGGGCACTAGGAGAGGCTCCCCAGGGCGGTGGTTACAGCACCAAGTCTGATGGAATTCAAGGAGCATTTGGACAATGCTGTCAGCACATGTGACTATTAGGGCTGTTCTGTGTAGGGCCAGGAGACGGATTTCGACAATCCTTGTGGGTCCCTTCCAGCTCATGATAATATATGGTGCTATGATCATTAAATATGAGAAATGTTTCTCTTTCATTACATGGATTATCATCATCTCAATTTGTGAGAGCACAGTGCCGGTGCTTGGCTTTTTACTTGGAAAGGTGAGGAACTGTAGGAAGAGTGTGAGGGCAGAGGGCACACACAGTGCTCTTCTGCAAGGGTAGCCTGAATTTCACCTTATTCATGATGAAGCAAAGGATTAAATAATGACAGTGTGATTTTCTCATTTTTTTCCCCTCTCTCTCTCTCTCTCTTTTTTTTTTTTCTTTTTTTTTAGAGAGAGAAAATAAGGGTATACCTCTACTAGTCATAGATGTGGATAAACCTAGAAAATGCAATGGAAGTGCTGGTCAAAATAATTGAACAGCAACTGAAAAGAGCCCAAGCTTTATTTTAAGCTCCTCGTAATTTTTCTAGCTAATTTGATTATTATTCTGCAATTTTTAAACATCTCAAATTAGCAGTGCTCTTTTGCACCAGTCATGATGCTATGATATTGTTCATCCCCCCTCCTATGAGCTTTGCTTACGAGTCAGCCGCTGTGAAGATTCTCATGTCAGAGCAGAAAGTGAGGCATCCAGTTCACTGCAGCCTTTGTGTCTGCTCACACCTCTTGGGGCACCAGGTGAGGAGAGATGTGTCAAGAAGCATAGCACAGAAGGAATCTTGACTCCCTGTCTTCTCTCCTGCTGCCGCAGGAAGAGCCTTGAGGCAGTATGTTGTGTCTATGTTGTGTCACAGCAGTATGTTGTGTCTTTGCACAGTGCAAAGGTTCCTGTCACCACTCTCAGAGGTATTTCTGCCTGTTTTTCTTCTTGTTTCCTATGGTCAACAGCTGACAGACAAATACTTTGGGGGCTCATGGGCTGGGAGACCCTTCACAAGAGGGTTTCCCAACACACTCTGGACTACACCATCAGATGTGGTAAGTTGAAGAGATGGATAAATGACAACATGGTTGAGACCACTCTTAATATATTTGTCCTTTCTCCTGGCTGCAGAAATTACAGAAAGAGCTGAATGATGACAAGAAATAGTTGGAAGCGCTCTGAAAATGAGGGAAATAATTTTCAGTAGAGGTGAGGCCTCCTGCCATATGTATTAAAAATGTTCTGGGACAGAGAAAGCAATCCCCTAGGTCATGAAATCACTCACTTGGAGAGGAGTGCCAGAATGGTACTGCCAGAACCTGGTGCTCTTCTCAGAAATGAACAACCTCTTTCCTGCAACACAGTAAACAGTATCAGGAATTTCTCAGACATGCCATTCCTTGAGTATTATTGTTTGAAAAGTAGAGCTTGCCCAAGGGCAGAATTGGCACCAGCAGAGCCTGTAGAAGTGCATCTTCGCAACAAGTCATTTTTTTGCTCTAAGTCATGCAGTGAACATACCAAGCAAATCCCCCAGGGTAACTATTAATTTGTTCTGTTTAACTGCACATTTTAGTGCAGCTGTTAGGTGCCATTATCCACCACAGCTGCTGGAGGTGGTTGCTAGTCTGAATACTGACCAATGAAGACCTGAATGTGCTTCTGGGCAGCAGCAGATAAACTGTAGTGAATACATGAGGGGACATTTTCCTTCTGTGGTCCTTTTGAGATTAGTGGATAGTATTTCAGTATTTTCCAATGCATCTCACTTTTTGCCTAATTACCTCATTACTATATCCTTCTTATTGCATGCAGGCATGAACTACCAAGCTGTGAGAAAATATGTCCCATTTCAAGCTGTCTGCAATCAGCATCTCATTTTGAGAGATGATCCAAGGTTTTGGAGACAAATAATTGAACTGTGATTCATCTCTATGATGTTAATAGGCCAAAATTACACCCACTGATGAAAACCCTCTTAAGAACTAGGGTGTTTGAGACTAGCATCTATACTTTGCAGTGTGGGTTCCACTTTGACATTTAAAATATTCTTAAACTGGCTTATCTGAGTGACATAGTAAGTCTCTTGGACAAGTAAAACAATACAGATAATTTAGTTTAACTTTTCACAAGGCGAGCTACTTATGTGTATTCTCTGTTTCCTTGGATACTACAGATTTCACATCACAGTTCAGCCACACATAAATTTTCTGTTCCATTACAGTACCTGGAATATGAATGACAAATCCACAGAAATTGTTCAGACTTGAACAAGATTTCAGGAGTAACCTCAAGCAGGAGCATCCTACTCAGTGTCAGATAGAAGCACAGGCTTCTTGATGGTTGCTCTCTCTTCTTGCAAGGGATTGTTCTTTTCCTTTCCCATTCCCTTTCCCAGTTGCAGCTGCTTTTGCTTTTGCTTCCACCTGACTAACAGTTCAAAAAGCTAATGAGTGAGACCATGTTCATAGTTTGGATTGAAGGCCAGTCCAGTGCATTTTTAAAAGCAGTTTTCCTAAGCCTTTGCACAATCATAAGTGTGGAACAGTGATCAGAAGCTTCACCTTCAAAGTACACTTAGGTGTGCAGATTGATTTACTGATCTTACTAGCCAGTTCACAGACAAATTCAAATTCTTTCTGTTGATTTGTGAATATTTGCCTCCCCTTTTTAAGTCATGAATATTTTCCCAGAAATGAATAGATTACTTCCTAATTCTCAGGTTGTTGATATCATTAACAGCAAAGCTGGTTTAAACAGTCCTATAAAATTTGACCAGATAACTTTTAATGAGGCTTCTTTAATCTGGAACAAAGGGCAGAGAAGACCTAGAAAAACCTGGCAAGTTCTTCTAATTTTAGGTGGTGGTTTCTTTGTGTTTAGCAAATGTAGGTGGACTTTTCCCATCAGTGTGTTGTGCTATTTTGAAAAGCCACACTTTTATAATTTACAATGTCTTGCAGCAAGGAGTGAAACAAGTTAATCGTATAGTTTGTGAGGAGCCACCTCCTTGTGCTTGTCTGGAACCTGCCCTATGTGTATTTCAGTCAGTGTTCCTGAGGTTTTGTGTTGGAAGAGACCATGAAAAACAGCCATCTCCTTTAACTCACTCAACAATTTAAAACCATAGAGTTGAGGGGTACTACCTCTTTCCAGTCTGAAGAGTCTTAAATTGTTCAAAAGCCTATCATAGGAAAGGTGTCCTCTAGCTTCCCAAATCTTGCCTTTTTTTCCTGTAAGTTCTCAATTCTTTGACTTTTTCTAAGCCACTTCAAACAAAATACAGTGTCCAAAATGCAGATATATCACAGCTAACCATAACGTGGCATAATGGCATTCACTGTTTAGTCCTTTGGCATTTTGTGAACAACTCAGATCCTCCTTCCGTTTTCTGAACATTGCAGAGAACCGAGTTAATATTTTTCACTGTATGCTCCTCTTGTTCTACAAGACCTTTCTTCTTCATGTTGCCAAGAAAGACAAGACAGTTCCTAGTTTAATATTCTCACCTCAGTCTCTAAATTAATGTAAGGAAGTAGACATTTAAACATGTCTGAGAGAAAGTGTAAAGAGAATTTTAGGCACAATACTGTAAACATCATTATTTACTTTCAAATCCTGGCAAAGCACTGAAGACATTTTTCTCTTCCTACTAGTTCAGATTCACTAAACTTTCTCTCTGCCTCTGCGTTTCCAACTTCCTTCAGAGGGAGGGGGACATGTTTGAGCTACAGGGTGCCAGGCTCTGCAGTAGTCCCTGAATGGGGAAAGCAAAATGCCGTCACAGGTGACACAGGATTTCACCAAGTGCTGAGGTTTATCTTACCTTCCTCACATCAGTGAAGGTTGGTGCTTGGTGTCAACATTTTTACCAAGAGTAAAAATGACACCACTGCCACCTGCATGCCCGTTAAGCCACCTGAGGATCTCACTAACACTGAAAGATATTCCCTGCAAAGCAATCTGGTGGATTTGGAGCCAGTTTGCGATGGTAACATCTGCCTAGTGGGAAAAATAAGTCAGCATGAATCAAATTTAGCATAAAGTAAGGCAGTGGCAAAACTTCCTACCTGGATTCCCAGGTATGTTCTTTCCCATCATGTAGGAAGGTGGGCTAGAAGGGACCTACCAACTACCAAGGAAGGTCTTTCCTTCCCAAGACGCATGAAGGGATATTAGTATCCCAAGGCTTGTGGAGTAGTAGTATCCTAGAAAATGCATTAGAAATCACTTTTTAACTAGACTTGCAAACTTTATTTTTACTGGATATACCACAGAAGAAGTCCTAACAAGGACGATGACCCTTGCTGTAATAGAAGACTAGTGGCTTGTGGTTGGAGTGGGTCTGTGCATTGTGAATCCTCTTTAAAGGCAGGATCATTAACTCCAATTCCCTCCCAGAAGGGTGGTTTGTTTCGTGACTAATGTTCATCACAGTTAAGTGGCACAGCTAGAGTTCTTGGCAAGGCAACATATGGTGTTTTCAAGCGTTGTAGATGTTTTATTGCATATGTTTCCCACTCTGTTACCTCGCGATACTTCAGGGCGCTGCTGTGCTCTGTTTATTTTTGCTGTGCTAATCCATTCTACTTTTGTTTTCAAATGTTAATTATTTACAGTACTGACAACAGATATTCATAACACAATGATAGATATACCTGTAAACAACCATTTTGGGGGTTTCTTGTAACTAAGACTCCAAACTATGCAAACTATGCTTTTTTAGGACAGACTCTGTCGCTGGTTTCCATCATATTGTGCACTCAGGAGTCAGGAACTCTTTGTGCAAAGCACTGAGGCTTTTGTTTTATACCAGCTAGAAACTCAATACACTGTTTGACTGCTTGCCTTGTATTCTTTGAAACAACAGCATTTTCCTTTGCAGAAGTAGCCTTTACATAAATAAGCTTGGTTCAGAGGCACGTAGAAAGATACATAGACACACAGAGCAATAAAACCCAGCCACGTTAAGCAGGGCTTACCAGTTAGTACAGTGTGTTTATTCAGGGAATCACATTTGTCGTCTCTGGAAAAGCCACCGTGATATTTTCTGCAGAGTCTAATGAGCCAATCCCAGAACAATCCTTCTGAGTCATCAGTTTCCACTTGCACAAACCTGATGTTAAATGAAATGATAGGGAGGCAGATAGTGATTAGTCCAGAACAGACAAAACCTATGAGATTACATTAAACAATGGTCAAATTCAGATGGAAAATGTCTCACCCCCCCAGTTCACAAAAAGGAAGAGGGTAATGGATTCCTTATTTAAAAACTCTTTGTCACAGCTTATTTTCCTACAAATACACATTACAATACATTCAATTAAAAGTAGTGGGATAAATATAGCAGGTTAGAAGTGAATTTACCTGCCTCATTTTATCTGAAAATATCACCTGAAATCAAAGAAATTTAGCATAATTTTAGGTCTAAGATCTAGGAATTGTACAGATAAAGAATGTGGATTGCATGTTAACTATATGAGCTAACATATGCATATCATAGGGTGGTGAGACACTGGAAACCGGTTGCCCAGAGAAGCTGTAGCTGCCCCATCCCCAGGAGTGTTCAAGGCCATGCTTGGTGGAGTTTGAAGCAACTTGTTTAGTGAAAGGTGTCCCAGTCCATGGTCTTTAAGGTCCCTTCCACGACAAACCATTCTATAACATGCCCACATTCACAGGATTGATACTAGAGTGAAAAGGAGTGCCTCAGAGACCATTTGCAGAGGGGCAAACTGCACTATCATGAACTGCTGAGAATGGATGTGGACATGCCAAAGAAGCCAGGTGCAAATCAGGATAGTGACTGTCTTAAGTCCTGAGTCCCAAATGCCATGGAATGTAAAGAGCTGGGGTCCTGTGTAACCTCTGCAGGGGATTGGCTGGACATGATCCCAACCCCACAGAAATCCAGGTGGTTTTCAGCCCTTCTTGTGATGAATTTTAAATCTCTTGAGATAAAACAAAGCAAGCAGACACCCACAATCCAGCTCAATGAAGAAAAATTACATGTTGTAATCAGTCACCCAATCCACATACTGACATTTATAAATGGGAGAACAGCTGAAGAGTAAGTCATAGCCAGCTAAATCAAATGAAACAAATGTAGTAAGATAGGGCTATTGCTGGTTCAGAATCAAACTGACCTATAATTTTTTGACTGCTCCAAAACCCCCCTACAGGCTTATTTCATCCACACTGCTGACTTTCTTTCCAACAACCATTGTTTTTTGGTTGTTTTGTTTTTTTTTTTTTTTTTAAATTTTGTAGTTCAGTAAAGGGATAATCCAGAGTGCTCAGTCACTGCAGTATGTATTTCTGAATTTTATTTTTCTTCATTTATGCCCATGTTTACAATGACTTGTGAGTTTAAAAAAACCTCTTAATTTGAGTTTGATATTGACTGTGTCAGGTCCCCACAGAAGAAATAAAGTCTAGATAATTTATTTTACTTTAAGGTGATATGAACAAATCCAGTAACTTTCTTGTGTTCCCTGATAATTGACTGAAGTTCACTTTCTGTTTGGGCAACACTATGTCAACTGCTTGTTTCACTCACTAGATAAGCTTGGTAAATTATGTGATATGATCAAAGCAAGCTAAATTGAGCAATGATGCTTCTGGGTGAACATTCTATCTGATAAACATATTTTTGTACTTACACAATGCTCATTTGCTGCAAAGCTGAGCTTTGTAGCCTAATGGTACTTCATTCGCCCACCTGACAAGTCACAGGACTTTCTTCTGTCCTGTTTATTATATGTGTAAATAAGAAATGTATATGTGATGTAAACAAATTCATGAATCAAGTCAAGAGCATTGTCATTTTGTCTAAGTGGTGTCCCCTCTTTTGGCTTTGGAGTAGGAAACAGTGTAGCAGGTCTGCAGGGAGTATATGGATTAGCTGAGTGTGTTCCCATCTTAAATCATGAATGCATTTATGGTTTACTAAATATCAGGTGTTGGAATCTTACCCTGTAATAATAATACCATAATTATAACAATACTACCACATTAATAACAATAATAGCACATGATGAATAGTAATGCCATATAAATAACAGATCCTGGGTAAAAATCAGTAGAAAACTGCATCTCCATGAAAAAGGAACTGACACTGACAGAATGTGTAACATGTATTTGCAGACACATATTCACCTAATGTGGGCTTTGCCTAGCTGGTCAGTTC
Source organism: Poliocrania exsul (assembly GCA_035041345.1). Classification (NCBI taxonomy): domain Eukaryota; kingdom Metazoa; phylum Chordata; class Aves; order Passeriformes; family Thamnophilidae; genus Poliocrania; species Poliocrania exsul. Next base: position 16,267,833 of record JAWWLZ010000094.1, on the reverse strand, counting down.
ATTATATTAACATCATGACTGACCTTCTCATTCATCGTTCAACCAAACATGGACCATTCACCCCTACCAACTTCCCCTCTAAAAAAGCCTTCACAACTATAAAACCTATCCTTTGAACTTGACCATGAACTTAAGCTTCTTTGACCAATTCACAAGCCCATCCCTCTTAGAAATCCCCTAATCTTTCTTTCAATATTGTGGTCTGCCCTACTACTTCCCACATCTGACAACCGATGAATTGTCAACTACCTTTCCAACTCCCAACTATGACTACTCCACCTAATTACCAAAGAGCTAATGATCCCACTAAAAAAGTGAGGACATAAATGAGTTTTGGTCCTAACATCACTAATAACACTCCTACTGATAATCAAACTTCTAGGTCTACTACCATATTTTCACCCCTACCTCTGAATCGCACTGAATGTATGTTTTTCACTGTCAAAAGTCAAGAGCTCTGTGGTGCACAAGCTACTGCAAGACCCTTCCTGTGAGACTTCTAAGCTATTTCCAGCTATTACTTGTGCCCAAGGCTCTGTTGCAGTAAAACCATAAAAGGACCATCAGTGACCCCAAAGGGTGTTGGATCAGGCCTTCCTGGTATGTTCTCCCACACCATAGCATTTGAGGCACCACTTGAATAGACCTGGCTCCTTTTATTTTGTCTCGCTAACATCACATCTACCTGTATAATCACCAGCTCTTTGTGGCAGCAGCCTATTCATTCCCCAGCTAACATTAAACTAGCTCTAACTAACCAGAAAGAAATTAATTACTATAACATCTCAGGTTGCAACAGCTGGGTCTTTAAATAGGATTCCTGGCAGGTCTGTGCTTGTGTGAAACATATTCTCCTGCAAATGCACTGCTGTAGGTAGTAGGGCTCTTATTGGCACAAATTCTAGCTGGGTCTACCGGATCAGTTGTATGGAAGTCAACAGGAGAACATTAGCCAAAGAAGGTGCTGATTAAATCAGAATTAGCCCACTGCATGAAAATATTAGGAGACAAAACAAACTAAATACATACCCAAAAGTTAAAACTCTGATATTAGTTGGTCAAGCTGGAGGAAGATACTCAGCACATTTGCAGGTTCCTAAGCCAGCAGAAAGATTGAGCTGAAGTAAATAATTTTATGTCTACTGTGAACTGCACTCAATCAAAGGAAATAAAAATAATCCATAATAAACCAATGAGATCTTTTATTTGCAAAAAATAATTTATATTTTACTTAGAAAAGTCAGATTTGGCCTCTAATATCTAACAGGTTTGGCCTCTGATGGTAAAGATAAAATAAATTAAAAAAAAAGCCCAGGTAAGATAAAAACTAAATTCTCTTTTGTTAAAGAGATCAGTAAGCTAGATTTAAAGGATGCCATTCATAGCAGGAGTTATACCATGCAGGGAACAGCAACGGAGTCCTTTTCTGCAAATATCTGTAAGGGGATACCTGGCAAGCACACGTACTTAGCATTTCTGCAGCCTGTTGATCAGCTTTGGAAGCTATTTTAAGACAGCCATGCATCTCCCTCTCCAGGTGGTCACCATGCCAAGGGCAGATTCCCACCACAACCCCAACACAGCGGCCCTTCAGCAGCCTCTGGGGACAGCTTCTGGATTTGTCCCAGCTGGAGCCTCCAGGCAATGGTGGGCACTCTGCAGCAGGGTGGTTATTCTCCTGTGAGCTTCGACTGTGGTTTACCAGCACGCTTTCCCTTTCCTATCTCCCTCTCAGGTTGCCCCTCAGAAGCTCATTCATTACCTCTAAGGGATTTGCCACATGCAAGACCAGAAGGCAAGTCTTTATCTTCTCTTGTGAACTGCCTCCTGTGACACTAATGTCATTGTTCTGCTGGGACACTAACTTCTGTTGTTGACACATTTAATGCTTTTAACATTTTAATGTATATTTAAATATACTTTCAAACTGCAGCAGTAAAAGCAAATAAAAGCTATAAAATAGAGGTCTGTGTATTTATTTATATAATTTGAGCTGCTGCTCAGGCATCATGACATCTGGTGCATTTTAGAGCAGACATTGTAGCACCATATTGATATTTTCTAGGTATTATAGAAGTGTGCTAACATTCTTCCTTAAGATAGGCTTCTAGAAGACATTTATTATATTGGCAAAAGGCAAGAAAAATGAAAATATCCTTAAGACTAAAAAAGAGATAGCAGAATTAATGTTTCTCTTCCTGTTCACATTGTTATAGTCCATGTGTTACATTCTTACTTTATTACAGACAGAACTTTGAAATGTATTTAGAAATCAAACTTTCTCAGTGTAGAGTGAGAGGCCTGTACCTTTCTGAATTGCGCATAAAACTCTCCAAAGGCGAACATTCATTCTATAGGACCACTTCAATTTTAGATTATTTGATTAATTTCTCTATCAAGATTAGATTACTTACTTTTATTTTCCAAAAGGGAGTTAAGACTTTTTTCAGCTTAAATTTGTATGTTAATCATTCTATTGGATTGTAGTTTATTCAAAACATAAATGCAATTATGCTCTAGTATGCTAACAATTTAGGCATTTAGGAAGATAACAATAGGTTAAGCCTCCTAATTCTGCATGCACCAAAAATGTTTACTGTCTGGTTTCTGGCTATGTCATTAATATTTTCAGAGTGTGCAGTTTTCTGGAACAGTTCTGCAAGCAATGCAGAAAATTTGTAATACTGATCCACCTCTGGCTTTTAGACAACTGGCTTTTGCTCACCCAGTTCAAATTAAAATGTAACAATAACCACTTTAAACTAGTTTTTCAATTGTATCCACTGGAGTATGTGTTGGGTTGAGCTGCCAAAATGCCAAGTACCCAAACACAGAGTCAAAGCCAACCCCTGCAAGGGAAAAGAAGGGAGGAGGGAAAAAAAAGCTGAAAAAATCCCTAAAACTTAAAATGGCAAGCCGTTTTTATTTACACAAATGAAAGAAAATGAAAAGCTAAATACAATATATATACAAAGGTAAGAAGAAGCGACAATAACTCTCCACTCCCCACAGAACATAAATTCCACTATTCTAACCACAAATCACCCAAGAGAACTCAACTTCCCAAGGGACAGACCTAAAAAGAGAAAAAACTAAGAATAAACGTTTTACTTTCCTAGGATAACAGCGGTGAGAAGCAGTGAGGCCTGATCTCAGCAGACCAGCAGCAGCATGTCCTCTTAGGACTGCAGCGATGATGGCAACAGAGCCAGGCACTTCCCTACACTGTATTTATACTGAGATGATGTTGGAATATGGTATGGAATACCACTGGCAAGTAGCAGTCAGTGTCAGCTGGCCTGACCCAGTTTGAGTCAGCTGATAATCCAAAGCCTGCTTTAAAAATCAAAGCCTAAATTTAGGCCTATCTTAAACCCAGGACAGACTACTAATGCAAATTCAGGTAATCAATATTCCTATTACCAGCCTTTATAATAAGGGAAACATTTGCTTTCATTCAAATGGGGACCACTTGGCTTTGGAACAAAAGAGCCCAAGGTGGGTCTATCCTCTATGGTGCAGGTTTGTGTAGAAATTATATCTATGATTTAGCCCCAGATTAACACAGATTTGGTGCATGAAAGTATGCCCAAACCCACTTAGAAACTAATTCTGTATTGATAAGGTAGTAATTGTTTAAGAAAAAGAAATTTGATCCTCATCCACTCTCAGCCTAGTACAGCATATCTGGGACTCAAGTGGGCATTGTCTCTATTTTGAAAGTCAACAGTGAATACTTATTTTTCAAGTAAAACATCAGATTTTATACCCCATTAGTTCTTAATCACTGTAATAAAAGGTATTTTAATTTAATTATGTATAACATTCAGTAGCAGATGAGTTCTATAAAATAATATAATAAAACTAAAACGTAGATGAGTATAATGCATAGAGAGGTTTGTAAACACCAGTTACTGCCATATATGGATACATGCACAGATCCTCTGGGGAAGGGCAGACTCTGAAACTCCAGACAAATGCATAGAGTTTGGTGATAACATTTGACAAAAAGAGCAGTTTAACAATCTGTCCATTTTTTGAGTACTTTGAGCCTACTTTTAGAAGCTGGTACAGGAAATGTGTCTGAATATTTAGGACATCCATCTCTGGACACCCAGCAGCCATGTCACCACAGCTGCATACAAAGTTGCCCCAAGACAGGGCAGCATGTGGAAACTATATAGGCAGTGTCCATGCCTCCTGGTCAATACCCAGTACATGCAGTCAGAGCAAAAACATCCTCAGGTCTGGGTGAGGCATGAGAGAAAATGGCATTTACTGAGACAAAACAGGTAGGTTTGATGCTTTTTCATGAGCTCTGACAGCTGCTGCCACCTCAGGTGCTTCCCACAGAAAGCTTTCTATGCATCAGGAGGAATGCTTAGACATCTCAGATGTAGGCCTGGGGTTTGGTCATTCAGTACAATTTTGTCTCACACTTACTTGTGAATGCTGTATTTTACTTAGCAGGGTTTCTTTATCAGATGGAGTCTAACTAAGAAGCGCATATTGAGAGCCATGGCCTGACTCACTAAAAAGCACACTGAACCACACTTTGACTGAAATGTTCAAAGCTTTGCTAATATAAATAAAAAGCATCTGAAAGAATTTGATATTTGTGTTTTGGATTAACATTGGTTCCTGTATATTAAGTCTCAGGAGTTGCACTGGTGTTGCACAAGCATCTGTAAATTCCCCTGCCATTGTTCTTTCCTCTAACTGATGATTGTAACCCAAGCACTTATCTTTCTTTTTGCTCTTCTGGGACCTTTACAAGCAAGTTTTAACTTTTCTGGCACACCAGGCATAGCAATACAAGGAAAGCATTTTGATAACATACAATAAAGCAAGATAAGATAAAGCTGTCAGATAAGAAACGATAGTCAGGCTTATTTGTAGAAGCATTTAAAAGCAGAGCATATAATATGTATCAGTAGGTTCCCACAAGAGTGGGTCCTGAGGCTACCAGTCGAGCACTGGGATGGGTATTGTGTAACATATTCCTCAGTACCTTGAAATCTGAGACTACAAGTATTTGTTCTACTTAACCATATCAAGTTATCTGTGCATGTACCTGCTTATGGGACTTTGGCACTTAGACTAGGATTTAATACAAACAGACACTGCAAGTGACATGACAGAGCAGACAGACACAGGCTCAGTTTAAATGTGTGTTTCCAGGGCCAAAAAGTAGCTCTTATTTCCTGTGGATGGGCCAGCAGCAGTAGTAAGGAGGGCACTGTCAGCATCTGCTGCTTCTTCCACCCAAGTAAACTCTTATCTGATGAAAGGAAAGCTTTGTAACAGCTGTAGGAAATGAAATAATTAAAATATATTTTTCTTACTTTCCATTTGCATATTTCTGGGAGTAAGTTGAGACATGACACTTAAGAGTCAAATTTGAAAGGCTCTGCATTTCGATTTCATGGCTGTGGACACACCATTGTGCCTTTCTCCTTACCCTTGCAGGAGCCTTTACTAATTCAAATGCGATAGGAAATGTGAAAAACAATCTGGCAATCAGACATTCACATCATGTTAATTGCACCCATAATGATGGAAAGGAGAACTGCAAATGCCAGTCTGTATGTAAACTGTGTTCCCATTGGTAGTAACTTGATATGCCAGAGCCCCACCAAATACAGCTTTTTCCAGGTATATGGCCTTCTACATTTCCAAACAAGTTTCCCCCAAGCTGTGGACCCTGAGAAGATGGGGAATGGAAGAGACTAGATGTCAGCTCTTTGCTGAGTGGGACATGGGTGAATTAGGAAAATCCTTCTGGGTCATTTTAGCTAGCGTTGGGAGAAGACAAAGTGACATCTAATGCATGACAGGATGTAATGCCACAGGCACAAAAGCACAGTGTTAGAAGGACTGCTTTTGTTTTGAAGAGGTACTAAACTAGTGTGGATATGATGATGTGTTCACAGAGGCCTCCAACACAAAGATCGTGCCAAAGCCATGCATCAACCAGCACTGTAGTTCTCCAAGCAGGGCAACTTTTCAAATCACATTACATCAGCGATGTCAGAGCATCAATTTGTCTCATTGCATTTGCCAGACAAGTATTCCTGGGCCCTAGCAAACAGTACTCATTTGAGTCCTCAGTGTGTTGCTGTGACAGAAAAACACCAATTCACAAACAAATGGCTGACAAGGTCAACAGAGGTTTAGCCATAAAAAAAAGGACAACTCGTACGCATAGCAAGTGTCAGATAACTCATAGTACTCAGTCATAAACTGTAATTATCCTCAGTTGTATGGTACAATTGGGATACTGAAGGTTTGTAATAGTTACATGCTCTGATAGTGGAATCTGACTTGCAGGAATGGTCAGGATCTAGATTTGGTCTCCCTAAGAGAAAACATAATAGAAACAGCTCTTGACAGAAGTCAGAAGCAGAGACAGCATATCAGTCCTACTGGAGTTTTCCAATAAATAAAATGATACTATGGGAAGAAAAGAAAGAAATATGAACTTTCCTTAGAAATGGAGAGAATTGCCTGAGAAATTCTGTCAGAGAATATAACAGTTTGCCTAATGGTGTAATTGTGCAGTGGAATAGTTTCCAAGGAGAATACTGGACTTCAGGGATGTTTTCCAGTTTTATCATGTACCTATCATGACATCCTACAGCTCATTTTGGGTTGCCTGTCCGGTGTGTACTGAAGTGATCACTGAGCCAGAAAGCAAGGAGGACAGTGACAGGGGCAAAAGTGGCTTTCAGCAATCTTTTGTGCTGCCTTAGCTCTGGGTATAACCCATTCAAGTGGAGTTTTGAAGTGTCCTGTGAAGATGTATGTGGGAAGTAGATGGTGACTGTGATTTACTACCTATGGGAAACACAGGAATAAGTGGAAACCTTTGGATACTATTTTCAGCAGTGCTACAGAACAGCCTACACCAGCATGCATCCATTTCACTTTGTGAGCACAGTACCCTCACCAGCACTAAAACCACTTGTAATCTCAGCTTGACCTTTAGATTCTGGGCCATGCTCACACACAGCTAAAACTGTCTAATTATCCTGTCCTGTCTGCTGATGAATTATCGCTGCAAGTTCCCCCACTAACAGTCCCATCTGTTTGTATTATTCTACAAATATAAAATATACTGCACTACATATTTTTCCCCAAATCTGACAGAAAGTTCTGTAACATATAGTTCTCGTGCCTCTCATCTTCCAAGAGTGTACATGGCAGGCTGCTTCCTCTCAGAAGTGTAATCAGCAGCATTACCCTTTCTTACAGACTTCATTAAGGGAAAAGATCTCCTTATATGACTTCCTGCATTTCCTCATCAGTGCCTGAAGCATGGCTCAGACTGGTAAAAGGATTTGTTTCTGAGGAGAAATCAAGCATGTCCCTTACTTTCTCTGTTGTGCCCCACAATGCTGGTTTTTCCAACAAAATATATTTCTGTGGATTATCTAACTGAAGACTGGTGTGACCTGCAGGCTTGTGGTCCATGTTAATGAGATAATGTACACACACTCTATGTGTTTGCTTATGTTTCCATGTTTGGGTTTTTTTTCTAGCACATGCATTTTACAGTTGGGTCTAACAGCAGTTTCAGCACAAAGGCAGATGTGATTATTTATTTAACCTTGTGGGCTGCAAAGTGAATGGCTGAACAAACTCTAACTCACAATTCTCAACACAGTCATTCCTAGGGTGTGTGGCAATTCCTCAGAGCTATCCACACAAGCTTCCCAAGCACTGCACACTGGGTGATGTTCCATGTATGGGCCAGTGGTGCCTCTGTGACCTGCCTCAGGCCCCATGAGCAGCTGTGCTGGAGGTAGGAGTGACATCCTCTGAATCCCTGTCCCTGTTCCAGACTCACTGCATCACTATACCTCCACCATGAGCTATTTCACTCCAGCTGTCTCCAGCACCTTGCATATTTGATATCACATTACTCATGTAAAAATTTTCTTCACCTACATGCAAGTAACTGCGTTTCATACATCTTGATAGTCCATTCATTTTCACTGAAAAGAACAGCTTGCTATTTGGTAATTCTGCCAACAGGCAGGAACTAATCAAAAGTGCTCTGCTTTCATTTTCTGCTTTAAAAGGGACAAAAATCTGATATCCAAGAAAAAAAAACACAAATAGGAAAGAATAAAAAGATATAAGAACACAGTGTAATTGTTGATCTCAGTTTGATCTGGGGTCACTTAGTGACTATACCATTTTCAAGTCCTGTTAGCATAACACCTGCCTGATATTGGAGGTTTTCAACAGAAATGTAAAACATTCATTGGAGTAAAAGGTTCATTGGATTTATTTTCACTTTCATCTCACTTCAACCCTTTTCTCATTTCTGGCTACTGCCGACAGGAATCAGTAATGCTTATACAGATTGTTTTGAAGATAGCTATGCAGTAGTAGCAATCCAAGAGGGGAAAAAATGTTTATGTCACTTTATGCTTCTTGTTGGCCAAATATGTAAGAGGTTAGTGTCTTCAAACACAACTGCAAATGATCTACACGGAGTATTTTTTGGGTTCTTACCACAGTCTCAGCTTCCTGGAGCTATGCTGGGAATCACAAGTCTGTTGTCAATGCTATTCAGACTACCCAAACAGTCCCTGCATATGTAACAGGTAGTCTCCCTGTTGCCTATCTGTTTCTGCTTTCAAGTTTTTCCACTGGGTGCCTTCTCACTCTAAGTACTGTTTTAAATTAAGTTTAAAAGGAAAATTAAAGATTAAGGCAATAGCTTAAATAAAGGGCTCTAAAGCCTCCTGAGTTCTATCTTTCCTCTCTCTTATTGCTCATCAATGTTGCCTCTGTAGTATTTGGGGTTGAAAAACCTGTCCAAAACCTTAGCAAAAAGCATCAAGCTAGACACAAATGCTTTTTGTGTCAACCTGTTCATACAGCAACAATTCTGCTGGCTTCACTGGGGCGTGATCAGGACATAAACCAGGAGTACTTATCTCAGCATCACATGACTTTGAGACCGTATACTCCCCAGAAAAGATACCAGGAAAGATCCAGGGAACAGGACACTATGTTGAAGGTCTTCACCATATCCTTTTCTCTAAAAGAGTCTATCTTATGCCCACAAAATTTTACTTTACCTTTTGTCCAAACATTTACTTGACTTAATATTGGCACAGTCTGGTACTGTCACATTTTATAGTAAACTGTTCTGAGGACAAGTGTAAAATTAGAGGCAATATTTAATGTGGTCTGGAAGTTGTTTCTCTTTGATAAATGGGTGTTAGTCAAAGCAAACCCAGTGAATGTGAATAAAACCTGCCAGCAAAGTGCTTGTTTTCATTACAAGAGTAGATCTGTGAAACCCACAATGTTCAACTCTGTGCTACCGAACTCTGGAATAATTTGTGAAACTGGGTTAGCCTGATGGTGGCCATGAAAACAGTAAATGCTGTCCCCATTTCAAGTTTAATTTTTAAACTGCATTTAGACAATATTACTTTTTTTTTCTTCTATAAATGGACTTTTTGTTTATGTGTTCCCTTTCTAAACCACAAAGACTTGTTTCCATGTCAACTAGCACTGAGTGTGTCTTACATCTTTCAGCTATATATACCCAGAAAAATGAAGGGTGAAAATTGTGACTGTAATTGACATATGTGTGTTGCTGTACTGGTTGTGCAGTTACAGTCCCAAATCACACATGCTCATTCAGCTGCTTAAGCATAAGGACTTACAGTAACTACAAATAAAAAAATGTGAAGTACAGCATTCTAAACCATAGCTTTTTAAATTCTGTTTAAAAGTTTAATTCTGATTACTAATCTAATCACTTAATTCTGAAAGCTACCATACCAAGCTGTAGGGACCAAAACTTAGAAAAATAAAAGTAATCATAAAAATTAGGATTTTTAATGTGCCCATTATGAAACCAATGCAGAAACTCTTACCCTCTTCCAGCTGTAGCAACGTTAGCCCATACACTTGTGACAGACCAAGTGGTTCTCTTTATTTGTGTGTGTCAGTTTTGCTTTTCTGCACAAATATCCTTGCACTTCCTCCTAGAACAGGCCAGCTTTGTCAGCCAGTCATTTTCCCCATTCACCCAGGAATCCCTTTCTTTTTTTGCAGGCCATGCTTCCCTAGAGAATCTTCTTTACACTGGTAATGCATTCTCATTTATCTGCCTCTGACATATTTCAGGTCTTTGAAGTGCTGCTGAGTTTGGCTTGAGTTAGCGGACTCTTGACCTTTAAGTGACACGAGGAAGAAGAGCTCCTGACAGCCCAAAGTAGGCAGCCAGTTTTTGCATGCAGAAGCCACAGAAACAGACAATGAAAGGCCATAAGAAAGTCCATCACACTTCATTGCATTAATAACTAATTACAGAAAAGCAGCATAGCAGCTGATAAATTAAACTCATGATGAAAAAGAAGTGGCAGAGACAGCTGCTGAGTAAGGTCGTGAAGCCCCAGCATGACTGACGTAGTAGTGTGAAAGATACAGTGTGCCAGTTTCAAACATAAGCAGCTGCTAAGGTTGTTGATTGAATGTACAAATGTGTACCAGGAACGGCATCCAACTTTTTTGCTGTGTTGAGGTTTGGCCAAGCCTAAAATTTTCTGTAATTTTGCCAGAGCACATTTGTGTCCTCTGCTTGCCAGATCTCAGTATAGTATTTTGGAACAGTGGGACTTGAACTTAGAACCAGCGCTTTCATCACATTCAGAATGACTTTCAAAGAAAACCTTTGAGACTTAAGCAACACATTAGGAATTGTTTGTTTGCTAGCATGCCTGCAATCTCTTTTTGTTTGTTTGCTTTGAATATGGTTGTACAATAAAAAGTTCTAGAGAATGGGGGGGAGGGGGGGGAGAGAAGAAAGAAAGAATTGGAGTAAAAAGGAATTAATAAGATTGATAATTATTCAGTTGTTATTTACATAGTTATAAATTTGAAGAAAGTGAAGAACATGAAAACTCATTTGGGACACTTGGGCTTGTCCAAGTTTCTTTCATTTCCTGTTTGTTATTCCACTTCAATTTTGGTGTGAATTCTAGACTTCAATCAGGGTTCAAACACAGAAGGGAGGGGAGGCAAGTATTCAGTGGATATTAAGCATACAGCTGTTTTATTATTATTATTACTTCCACAACCTATATTCTACAAAACTAAAACTTACTAAAAGTAAACCACTTGATCCCAGGCCTCCTTTTATGTGTTGTGCTTTTAGTTTCTTTGGAAAGTCTACAGAGAACAAAACACGAAAGTCAAGCTACTCTTTCTTGCCATCTTGCCACCAAGCATGTAGCTAAAGCGCATCCTCATACAAAAATGAGTTAGGGTGAATGGAACAGGCACTTATCTGAGCAACAGAAAAGGAATCTTCTATAATGCCACTGTCTATTCTGGAGCTTCTCGAC
>JAWWLZ010000094.1:16212433-16229930 GCA_035041345.1 Poliocrania exsul | reverse complement strand
TGTATGTGTGTGTGAAATGTTTTCAATTAGACAGTTAATGATGATGTGTCTTTTTTACAATATAAACTGCACAATTACAGAATATCTGGAAGGCAGAGATTTTTGCACTGTTAATACACTAAAATGTTTGCAGAGCTTTTAAGCAACATGCATAAAACACATACTAAAATGATACCTAGGACTTGAGTTTCCAGATCAGTAAAGAAATTGGCATACAAATTGTGGTTTGTCTCAATGCAGTTTTTCCTTCTCTGGCCTTTTGCTAAGGCTGGGAAATTTCTCTATCTCAGGAACTGTCACATGGTAGAGAAAGGCAGAATAGCCCCATATTAAGTGGTGCAGAACATGCTGTTCTTCGGTATCATAGTATAGTTTGGACTGGAAGGAGCCCTTAAGATCATCTTGCTCCAATCCCCCCACCACAGGCAGGGATTCCTTCCAGTAGCCCAGATTGCTCAGCCCCTCATCCAACTTGGCCTTGAACAATTTCAGAGAAAGGGAATGCGCAACTTCTCTGGACAACCTGTTCCAGTGCCTCGCTGCCCTTTCTTCCTAATACTAATCGAAACCTACTCTCAGTTTGAAGCCATTCCCCCTTGTCCTCTCACCACATGCCATTGTAAAAAGTCCCTCTCCATGTTTCTCATAGTCTCCCTTCAGGTACTGGAAGGCCACAGTTAGGTCACCATGAAGCCTTCTCTATTCCAGACTGATCAGCCACAACTCTTTCCTTGTAGGAGAGGTGCTCCCTCTAATCATCTTCCTGGCCCTCCTCTGGACTTGCCACATCCTTCTTGTGCTGGGGACCCCAGAACTGGATGCAGCATTCCAGGTGGGGTCTCATCAAAGTGGAGCAGAGGGGCAGAATCCCTTCCCTCACACTGCTGGCCATGCTGCTTTTGGTGCGGCCCAGGATATGATTGGCTTTCTGCACTGCAAGTGCACATTGCTGGCTCATGTCCAGCCTTTTCTTCACCAGCAGCCCCAAGTCCTTCTTGGCAGGGCTGCTCTTGATGACTTCTTCTCCCAGTGTGTACCTTCCCAGTCTGCCCTGACCCAGCTGCAGCACCTTGCACTTGGACTTGTCAAACCTCATGAGATTCCCATGTGCCCACTTCTTGAGCTGGTCTAGGTGGCATCCTGTCCTTCAGGTGTTTCAATTGCACCACTCAGCTTGGGGCCATCAGCAGGGGTCAGGCTGGAGGTGCACTCAGTTCCTACATCTGTGTCATTGTGAGGCTATTAAATAACACTGGTCCCCGTACAGACCCCTGAAGGCACCATTTGTCACTGATGCCCGCTGGGACTCAAACACTGATCACTACCTTCTGGATGCAACCATCCAACCAATTCTTATCCACTGAGCAGCCCACCCATCAAATCCATAGCTCTCCAGTTAAGAGAGAAGGGTGTGGCAGAGGTCTCAGGTCTGCCTTAAAGCTCTATCAGTGGACCCCATGAGCTCTTGAGCCAAGACTCTCCTGTTCCTTCTAGGAAGTAAATCCTATCTGATGCAGGTATGCCTGATGCCATGTAGACCCATCCCACTGTCAAAAAATCTCCAAAATTTTGACAGTGACTCCAGCTGTGTAGCCATGCATTAATACACTGGGCCTGTCTGTTTCTTCCAGTGTCACTGTCTGCAACTGGTATTCTTCTTTCTGTGTCTTATCACACATATTTGATTGCTCCTGATATGGACTGAAGTGCAGGCAAGGCTCTGTTTATCCCATTTTGTCATGGCCATAAGAGATGATGCTTTGAAGCCCAGGGAAATGAGGTTCAAGAGAGTTAAAGTTGTATCTGAAAAGAAGTGTCCTTAATAAAGGAGAGGAAGAAGGTTAGCAGAGGCTGCTCAAGGTGTTACAGAAGGCGTGATGCAGCTGGATGTGGAAAGTAGAGGCCAGAGAGCAGGAAGGACTGTGAAAGAGGTTCTGTCCTGGGCTTGAGAGTAACTTTATGCTTCTGAGTAGCTTTTGGAAATGTTAATCTACATTGGGGTAATAACTGCATGTGCCTCTTTGCATAGCAAATCAGCCAAGTACTTACTGCAGTAATACTCAGAAGTTGCACTTTATAACAAGCTGAAAATAATTGTGAAGACAGTTTTTTGCACTCTGCTGAGTGCTCAGCAGCATGTAATGGGAAAGGTAATTTGTCCCTTGGTTTGCTTTGGTTTTTCTCCTGTTAAACACAATGAGTGATATCTGCAGTGAGATCTCACTATAGTAGCAAGTTTCAGCTGAAATTTACTTCAGTGACAATCCATCCACCCGCTGAACTTGAAGGAAATAAGAAAAATATTCTGCTTAAAATCTAAACAAATTTGAGATCTGTAGTGGTGACTTATTTGAATAATTTGTTGAAAATAAAGTTTAGAGACAAAATAGTGAACAATTTCAATATAGGTGTATAATAACAAGACTGGATTTACTTGGAAGAAAGACGTTTATCTTTCATAACAGTCACGTAAAGAAAGTGGAAATTGTCATGCTTATATTGTGGCGTAAAAGCACCATATAACGAATAGAGTCATAATTTTACCAAACTGAGATAATCAAAATGAATCAGTCTCATGTTTCCTCAAAGGTTTGGGTCATTGCCATGTGGTGTAGTAGATTAAATCAGTGTATAAAGCCAGAAGATTTATTTCTGGATCTAGTTATGAGATCTTGTAAAAGGCTCTGAAGTCAAAAAGTCTGTAAGATGGTTTTTCCTTCCCAGTACTTCCTGGTGTTTTAATTTAACTTCCAATAGTATATGCTTCATATTAAAATATTCTCTTTACAGTAAATATGTTGCAGTCCATCAGTGTCTTAAAATATGTTAGCCAATATGCAGAAGGGAAAAAGAGGTGGAACTATGTAACCTGTGGAAATTAACTATAAGGTCATTATCTCTAGAAAACCGTTTGCATGTGGATGTACTTTTAATTTAAGCATTGCAGCACTTTTTCTCATGGTATCTGCATTAGAGGGATCATATCTGCTTGATTTATTGGCATGCAAAAGTGTAAACTATTTCCAGCACTGTTGCCCTGAAATGTTCTAACTCAGAAAAAGAAAGACTTGGAAATAACTACCATGACTTTGAGATGTTAATGGTCTTGTAATTTTTCTTTATTCATAATTTTTTAAAAAACCTGTAAATGCTTGGGATGTGCATTGATGTTTGATATTTATTACATGCCACTACAGTGGTTTCATTCTTGAACTTGAGAAAGTGCCATACCGGGGGTAGCCAAATCTTTTCTGTCACTAGGGACCCTTCAAAGTAATAGAAAAAAAGCAATGGATATGTTAGAATGTCAAACTTTACTAAGTGTTACGAGGGCAACTCACTCAGGTCTGGTTTGAGAGTTGTGGTTGTTTAGGGGTTACCCCTTTGGTCTTTGATGGCAGAGTCTTCACAGCTCTTTGGAACAGTAGCAAAAGTAAAACAAAAGCATATCCACTTCACTAACTCACCACAGAGCCTTCACAAATTGTAACAGTCTTAACTATAAAGGATAACAGGGACTCTTCTATCACCACATTTAAGAGATGATTCATTTTAAAATTAGAAAATAATTTTTTTTAATGGCTGCAGGTTCTGCAATCTGTCTGTTTTGGTGTTATTAGAGTTTAAACTAGCTTTTTAATTTAGGGATGAAGAGTCTTCTCAGAGTTTCAGGTGAGTGTAGGTATTTTCAATCTCTTTAAAATGTTATAAGTCAGTTTTCAGGGCTAGATTGAAAGCCAATACCTGAAACTTTTATGTAAAATTGTGGTAAATAACATACGCCTTCACTTGGGGGAAGAAAGATATCATTTGTGTTTCTGACACAACATTGTATTTTCTCAAGGCTGCAACACTGATACTGATGAAAGATGAATAACTTAGGAAAATATTTTCCAGAGTGACTCGTATAGAAGATAACAATAAATAGAATATAAAAATAAATAGACAATAACAATAAATGCTATAAAGACCCAGGTAAGTCTGGGACAAAACATCTCTATATTATGGTTATGTATATTTTTTGTTTTATGATAATACCTCTGTATTTTATTTTCTGAGATTCTGAGCAACTGACCTAGTGAAAAGTGTCCCTCACTATGGAAGAGGAATTATACTGGATGATCTCTAAGGTGGTCCCTTCCAACCCAGGCCATTCTGTGATTCTGTGAAGTGGGAAACAGCAAGGTCTTGCAGAGGGACTTTGAAACAAGTGAAGAGATTACAAGAGCAGAAACAGCTTGAATTAGAGACTAGGTGCTGTATATGGCAGTGTACAGTAAGTTTTGCTGAAATTAGCTAAATCAGCTAAACTCATGTGCTTTAGATGAACTTAGGTCGTTATAAAGTGAAAACCACACTTGTACAGCTTAGGCCACCCAGCTCTAAGGGAAGGCCATTAACCAACTGTACATCCACAACAAACCTAAAATACATTGTACCTTTAAGTCAAAGCAGTCAGAAGATTGCCCAACAGCTATTACATAGGCATGTATTTAGAAATTAGATTAGTGAATACTTACATATTTTGAAAGTATAATTATGTCCTTGTCTGTAACCAGGTGTGCTGGTTCTGTGGATTTATTGTATGGCACCAATCTCTGTGCAGACATGTCAAAAACAATTATCCCAGGTCTGTGTGTGCATTGGCTCCTTGCACACTGGGTTAAAGAACCCTTTGGGACAGCAGTGCCAGGTGCGAGTAGAAACGTTTTTGATAGTGAGACTTTGCCTCTGCAGGTATATGTTTAGTAGTGTTTTTTAATAGTGTTTGAATACATCTTGCCCATGCTTTTGCAGCAGAGAGAATTTCCCATCTCTCTCTGCAGTGGTTGGCTGGAAATGCTGGTGACCATGAGCTGTGTTTAAATAGCAGTTCTAAATAATATGATAGGAAACACTGTTTTGCCATTGAACTATGTTTAAATGTTTGAAAGCTACCCCTTTACCTTACCTCTTTTGGTGTTAACTCTTTTAAGGAAGGTTCAGATTGTGGAGACTATGATGGTAATGCCAGTAGAACCAGAACTGGTTACTCTATCTCTGAGATTCAAGTAAATCTGTTTCCTATGGAACTTTTGAACTAACTACCACGAAAGGTGACGTGTGTAGCAAACACGACCTGGCCATATCCCTTTTTGTTGTCTTCTCAGAGTATGTCTACACCAGTGCATTAGCTCAGTTCAGTAGAGAGCACTTTATGAGAGCAATTTCTTGTGCTTACTCTAAAAGAGCAACACACAGAAACTGGGCTCCTTTTAAATGAAACTGAACCAGAAGGTGCACTCAGAATTAACTTCTCCATTAGTGGGCCCTGTTCTTCCTGTTAAAGGAGAAACCACTCTCTGAGCATTCTTACACCATTCAAGGAGTCACACATACCACCCGAGACTTTAAGTGCTAGAACCCTCCGTGGGCAACTCCAAGAAGATCCAGGCAGGTGCCCCTTTCGACTCCTCACTCACACATACACACACTCTCAGATGTGCTTCTGTCTTCTCAACCCTAGGTTTCCCAGAGCAGAGTCACAGCAACTGGATTTATAAAAGTTAAATAATTTAACAGAGTGGTACAGCAACAAGTCAGCTCAAGGTGGGTACCTCCAGAGAGGGACCCAGAACAAAGAAATTCCTGGGCAGTTACAACCTTACAACTTACACATCCACTGCTTACTCACTCTTCCTTGTACACACCCCTTGGTCCCATGGTAATTTTTGGTCTGGGGTCTTTTAACACCTTATTGGGTTCTTTTTTTATCCATGCAGACAGGCTGTTCTTGTCAAGTTGCAGCTTCTGCAATTGGTGGTTGTCATTGTCTTGTTTGCATTTCTGGTGCACCTGCTCTGTGGTAGAGCATGGAACACTAAAAAAGCCCTAGACAGGGGCTAAACATAACAACAACCAAAACAGCAGTGTGTTACTAACATTGTTCCAATACAAAGCCAAAACACCGTCCCAGCTACTATGAAAGTTGCTGTGAAAATTAACTCTTTCAGCTGAAATCATATCTAGGTGAAGTTTCAAAACTTGCTGCCTGAGGCTTCATCCAGCTACTTATGCTAAGAAAGTAAAGCTAAGCCAAAAGCAACATCATAAATCACACATTATTATCACTCTGTATAACATGGTCTACTGAAAACTTGAGTTATGCTGGTTGGTATCTCTCAGCAGTACTGTCCATACCCACTGCTGTTGTGTTATTCCTTCATGTAGACGTAACCATACTGGCTCAAGTGTATTTTTGGTCATTTAAGTGTTTAGCACACTCCATCCACAGTTTAACTGCTCTGTTGTTCCTAGTATTTGAGCTGTGATTTCTACCATTCTTAGCACTACTTCATTCTGTTTATTTGTGTTCTTGGCCCATGAATCTGAGCTGCTGGCAGCAGTTGTTTTTTTGTACTTAGGCTGACAGTTTGCTTGGTTGCTGCTGTCACCTCAGTCAGAAGGATCTATGAGGCAGAAGTAGATAGATTTAACTAAAAGTAATTTTTGTGCATACTAGCTTAAAAATTAACTTATTTTTATGAAACCTAATTACAATCTTTGATTACAGTGTCTTTGATAAGATTTCTACACAATGTCTGAATTACTTTGTTCTTTGTAGCAGAGGCCATCTAGCAACACTTCCTCCCACCTATGCAAATTTTAGCCATATTGGCAATTTTTTCATGAAACATTTAAGACTTGCTGTAATCTTTTGCATTTGGAGAAGCCAAATTCCTGTTTTGTAATACCAAATTTTCATAGGGCCTGTTACTACAAATTTTCAGATTTAGACAAAAGGGTACTGTTTCCTTGGGGTTTGGTTTTGAAGGGGGTTTTTGTTGTGTGAAATATCCAATTATTCTGATTGTTGCCCCCTCAAAGCCCTCCTGTTGTGTGGGCTCTGTGTTCTGTTACATAAGTGTGTGAAGTACCCAGCTGTAGAGGACAGTGCTTGAACAGGAGGTTGGACCAGATGAAGACCAGAGGTCCTGCCAGCCCCCACCACTGTGTATGTGTGTGGCTGGGGGATGTGCAGGGCGGGAGACAGTGATGGGGGCACTGGCAGCACAGGGATAGGAGTGGGAACTCTGAGGACTTGCCCTCTTTTCATCAGAGGGTCCAGGACTAGAAATAAAAGTGAGGAGGAGCAGGTCTCATCACTCACTCTCTTGTTCTCCTTTCGTGTTGCATACCTAGAGCTTGACTGCTACAGTCATTTCACCTTGTTTTCTGCTTCCCTTTCCCAACTGTGATTCCGTATTGTGAGAGTGGTCCTTTGCTGTTTAGTGGCTTATAATTATTTTTCTCCCAGTTTCGTGTTAGAAACATAGCTTTTTGGCTTTAAAAATAAGCATGATTTGCCTGAAAAATACCAATGACATATAATACTAAATTTGGTTTTATACTGCTTTTTACTTGTGTTTTCAGAATGACTTGCAAAATAAAAGTGGCAACTGATTAGGCAGTAATGAGAGTAAAATAATGATTTAAAAATCTGTCTCTACTGCTCAGTATTTTAGACGCTTTTATCCTGTTCAAAATAGTTGTCTTTCAGGGACTCCAAACATCCCAAGTATACATAGATATATTGTTACATGTGGTCTGTTTTCATGAAGTGGTACAGTCCAAAATTTGTCTATAAAATACTAGAAGGAGAACAAATAGTTTTAGCACAGCAGTATCAATCCCCTGCCCATTTCTGTAGTTTGTATTGTGTTACTTGTCAGCACTTAACTCTCATTTTAGCTTCTCAGTTGACATTCCATGATCCTTGTGGATCCTTTCAGCTCAGGATATTCTATATTTCTCTGGTTATTCGGTATGGAAATACTTTGTTTAACCTCTGATTATTGTTTTAAAATAGGGGTGAAAGTAGATGAGTGCCTAATTTGATATTGCTTCAGTTGACAGAGAGATCACTAATAATCTCTCATACTGCTTTCTACTTGTAGATCATTGGGTTGTAAAGTCTTTGCTGAGGGGATCTCCAGAGGTTTGGCTGTTTTACAGTGCTTACCCAGCTGCCAGGAAGCTAATGCCCAGTGGTGTGTCAGGATAAACTTAGGTACAGCTGAGGACAAACCATCTTTTTGCTTAACTGTTGCATAAATATAACTCATGGCAAAGCTCTCTACAAAGCTTCCTACTCACCAGGTGTTTACAAGGGTAACAGAGCTATGCAATAGCTTAATTTGATGAGGAAAGCTGAGCAGGATGCCTTCAGTTTAACCATAACCAGCAAAGAGGAAAGACATTTGTTTACCTCTTAATTGGGGAAAAGAAAGGAAAGCTTGACTGTAATATAAGGCATTGCGATGTTTCAGTATTTATATTTTTTCCTCTTTTTTCTAGGGTCCAGGTATATCTCATCCCTATGATAGTGGGCACATAGCAATGACTTACACGGGCCTATCCTGTCTGGTTATTCTTGGAGATGACTTAAGTCGAGTAAATAAAGATGCCATACTGGCAGGACTGAGAGCTCTCCAGCTGGAGGATGGAAGGTAAAAATTATTTTATATTCTACAACTCTCTGGATAATTAATAGAAAGACAGATGTAGAATGAAATGTAAGAAACACATTTTTTCTGAAAGCAGCTATGTATCTTTTTGTTCTATTAGAAAATACTTTAGTTGGTAATCAATATCAATCATAGAACATAGAACACATGCCAGTGCATGTGCTGGCTTCTTGCAAATAGTTAACTCATCAGAGTATACTAACAGGCTCTTTGAACCAAATGGAGGCTTGCCAGGCAACAAATCATAGAAGAAACAATTAAAGGTTTATTTATTGTCACAAGTAATTCAACTTTTGACCTTTTTCTTTCTATCATAGAATCATTCAGGTTGGAAAGGACTTTTAAGATCATGAAGTCCAACCCTTAACTTGACACTGCCCAGTCCAGCACTAAACCATGTCCATAAGCACCACATCTGTTGGTCTTTTAAATATATTCAGGGATGGTGACTCTACCACTTCTTTGGGCAGCCTGTTCCAGTGCTTAACAGCCCTTCCAAATATCTAATGTAAACGTCCTTGGTGCAACTTGAGGCCATTTCCTCTGTCCCACTTGAGAGACGAGACCAAGCCCCACCTTGCTACAGCCTTCTTTCAGGTAGTTGTGGAGAGTGATTAAGTCTCCCCCAAGTATTCTTTTCTCCAGATTGAACACTTCAAGCTCCCCCAGCTGCTCCTCATAAGACTTGTACTCTCAACCCTTCTCAGCCAACATTGTTGCCCTTCTCTGGACATTCTCTAGCACCTCAGTGTCTTTCTTGTTGTGAGGGGCCCAAAACTGAACACGGGATTTGTGTGTGGCCTCACCAGTGCTGAGAGCAGTGAGATGGTCACTGTCATGGTCCTGCTGGCCGCTTTCTGATACAAGAATCCAAATCACAGCATCCATCATCATTTTAAGACTTTCTGAGATTGTGCCAAAATAACCCAGATACAGTAATTTTAAAATGATCATGGTGTTTGGAATCGTTGTAACCCTCAGAATTGAGAATCTGATTTGAAGGATATTTTCACTATTGGTGTTAGAAATGGTAGTGTTAGCAATTACATTTATGCATACATGGGAGACTGATCCTGAAGATGCAGTCAGAAAAGAAAGCTTTGTGAGCTATCAGGATTCCTACGAAGACAGTGTGATTTCTGCCCAAAACAGTAATTGTCAAAATGGTAACTAATGTATCAGTATATGCTAAAACAGGTGAAAGACTGTAAGCATTAACATCTTTGAATGAATAAAGACCAGTGTCATTACATTCCTGGAAATACTCACCCAGGCCCCTAAATATTAATAGTTATATTCATTTTCCTTGGCTTAGAATAACATCTTTTAAAATCTTGCATAGCTTTGGGTTATATTTATCAGGCTACTGTAAATAGAAGTAACTAATCTTTAAAGGAAACACTGTGCAATTCCTTGAAGGGCTTTTCATATTTTCTGGTGTAACTGGCGACACAGTGTCTAAGACAGAAATGTTTCTTTCAGTTTCTGTGCAGTGCTGGAAGGAAGTGAGAATGATATGAGATTTGTGTACTGTGCTTCCTGTATCTGCTACATGCTCGATAACTGGTCAGGCATGGATATGAAAAAAGCTATAGACTATATCAGAAGAAGTATGGTGAGTATTCCCAAAATGCCATTTCTTTCTGTGGTTTAAGGTTTATGGCTTTATTTCTTAACTATGGTCAAAAAATCTCTTTGTTCAAGTTGATGTATTATAGTAATTCCTTTATTTTCTTTTCCTACTTTAGCAAGTTGAAAAGGACAAAGTACATTCTTTTTTTTGCATTGATATTTTCATTTAATGTGTGTGCTAGCAAGAGAATGTCATTTGCTGTGCTTCTTCACTTCAAATTAAATCTTTGCTCTTTAAAATCATTTAAAAATTGAAAGCAAATATTTGAGAACTGTTCCCGTAACGTAGAAAAAGTTTATAAAGCACTGTATCAATAAAATCCTCACATTATGTTGAGCTGTAGTCCTGCTTTTTGAAAGATACACAGATCCAAAGGAAAACCTAATTATTGACATCAGTTCATACTTAATGTATTGTTTCCAATTGTGCACTTCATTATTTATTTATTAGATACTTGGAATGAAGGAAAATACACAAGAGTATATAGACTTTTTTTCTGTGTGCAAGCTGTCTTCATATTTGGTTCAAGTAAAGTTTTCTTTTCTTTTTCCCATGATGTTTCATTACTTGGGAGTTTTGTTTTCCAAGATTAAAATAAATTTATTTAAAGAAGCTGAGCATGCTTGAAAACTACAGTTACCTGAATGTGAGTAAACATGTAGTAAACTCTTTTGGTCCACAAAAAAGACCCAAATTAATGATGACATACAACCTCTGATGTAAATGAGGCTTGCTGCCAGCAGTGAGATTGTAAAATTTATGTGAGAAACAAGTCTAGAAAAAGAATCTCCTGCTTCATGCCAAATTGGGTTTTATTTCTTGTATATTTTTAAAGGGCATAGTTGGATGCCTAAGTATTTGTTACTGTACATCACAAGAAGCTTTCTGTCACACTGCCGTGGTCTTGGATGGACCAAGGGGATCAAGGCCAGGACTCAGTCACAGAGGCATATGGACCTGCAGTCTGTTGTTCATGCTCTAACAGTACCTTTTATTTGCCTTTTCCCTCTGTTTTCCCTTGCTTGTTCTTCCCCAGTCTGTTTTGATATTTCTGTTTCTAGCCACCCCATAACAAGTTATACACACCCCTGTATTCCCCAGAGAACAGTCCCTAGGAAGTTGGGGGTTTTTTATATGATCCTGGCACTTTCTCTGCCTGGATGCTGTAAGAGCCTCTGCGCCCCAGGAGTTGGTAGCTCACCTTAGCTAGCATGGGTTCCCAGGATAAGAACAAAATCCTCATTTTATGGTTCTGTACATTGCATTGACTGTTAGTTAACATTTCAAGCATTTGAGTGCAGTTTTGGTCCCAAAGGATATAGGGGAACTAGAAGGGATACATAGAAAGTTTAGTTGAACTGTGAAAGGTATAAACCATCTTGTGTAAAAGGAGCATTTAATATACCAGGACTCTTTTTACTGGAAATAAGATTGGTAAGTGGAGTATGATGGGTATGTAAAGTAATAACTAGCACTGAAAAGATGAAGGAAGGCAGAAGCAACTTTTTCTAAGACAAAGCTAGAGAGCTTCATATAAGGCCATTAATAGAGCAAGCAAGTGGAGATTCTTTGAAAGTTCAGAGCTCTGCAGTGGCAGTGTAGATTTACTGTCTACAGTGATCTTGAACCAAATTGATATTTGGCTTCTAGTTAATCCTTGCACCTGCCAATTCCAGTTGTTATGTTCCTGTTGGGAAAATTTATATCAATTAAAAAAATTATTTACGGAAGTCTGATCAGAGCAGCACTTCTTGGAAGGGCTGGTAATAATGCTTTTTTGACCAGTGTCATAGAACTGGAGTCTGGGCATGGTCAAAGTTAAGAAGCCAATGTGGCTTATTGCAAAGGTGGTGTCTTTTCCTGACTAGCTCAGAGAGTAATTTGTAGAGATCCTGTCAGCAGAGTTCTCTATGCAACAGTCATCTTGCCATGTACAAATGTGTGACAAGAGATGCTGTATTTCTGTCCAGGTTCACTGTGAATTAGTAGATGGACTATACATTGTGTTCAGTCAGATGTCTTTCATTCAGTTGGCATGCTGTTCATTCATTGCAGAGTTGGTGTGCACCTGTGTACTAGTTTCATCTTTGTTTTCTGGGTTTGCATGGTTTGGTCAGACCAGTATTGCAGTGCGTTAATTCAGTTACAAGGTGTCTGGTACTGCTGGGAAAATACACAAAACCTTTTCATCCTGCTTAGTCGCACTTAGAGCTGAAGATGTGTTTGAAGAGGATTCAGACATTCAGAGCCATTCGGAGAAAACCCATTGTGAAAATCATTTCACAGCAGTGGTTCCTTCCTTTCATTCATGTCTTTCCATCAGTCTCCTTAAGATGTAGTCCAGTTTAATTACCTATCACATGAACGAGGCATTTCTAAAAGTGTATCTCCTACATAAATACAGTGAATGGGGAATGTGGCATCCAAGAATGTGAGCTTGATTTCTCCCATTAAGATTTTGTGGGTGGTGCTAAAAATAACTTATATAGAGAATAATTCAAAGTCAATTCTATTTGAGATTATTGCACTTGTTACTTGTTGTGTAGCTAACTGTACAGTAAATACAGGCATAGACTTTATCGCAAATACTTACTGCTGTTCTGCTACAATATCTCCTCATTATGACTTTCATTAATTATAGAAAAAAAGAGATTGCCTTGCTCAGTAGTAAACTGCTTTGATAGAAAGGTGTGGTTTTGGTTTACTGTTGTATATCATCATTTGCACATAAATGAAGCACATGACAGTTAACAAGAACTTTGTTCAGTTTTCCAGATTGACATACATGTGAACTGCAACTAATCTGGATTGAGGGTAACATGGCTGGTTGAACACCATATTCTTTGTAATAAGCTTATGAACCTCTTGGGCTGTTCTTTGGAATTTGTTCCCTTTAGTGATGCAGTATGAAAATTGTGAGAGATACAATTCAATACAGCTGAAGGAGAGCACATGTTTGTGGAGTTAGGCATATCAAGAATAGCAGAAGATTGGTACAGGAAGCAATGTTGAAAATGTTAAAAAGGATTGAATCTTCATACAGAATGGATAGCATTCTTTTTAATACATGGCTAAAAAGTGTTTATGCAATGCTTATCACAAAAATAATTCTAGATCAGTTTTATTGTCAATAAAATAGTCTATTCCAGTCACACAGTTTTTATCAGCATGGTTTGATACTTGTCTTTCATATTTAGAAGTCACTATGACTAACTAAAAAACAGCAGACAGTAAGATGCTGAAATTTTACATGACTTCCAGAGACTCTGTAATAGTGCTTTTTACAACATTGCTTGGGATTTTTAAGCAGAGATATTGCAAGAAGCTTTAAGTATATCATCTGCTTTTCCTAGTATAGTAGAGTCTCCTTGAAGTGCAATTGTATTAGTCTGTTGGTATAATTAAGCTGGTTGTGAAACTTTTAGACTTTGAAGCAAAGATTTGCTTCAAATCCCAACTGGATTTACACGTCTTCTGAGGATAATATTTAATTATGTGTTTTTCATGTTGCAGTAACTCAGAGCTTCTTTTGCATACAATTTCTTGAGTCTTTCCAAAAGGACAAGAAAGTAGTAGTTCCCCAGTTCTTTAATGCACACAAGTCACTGAAGAGCAGCTGCTGTCTGTAAAGAAAAAGGCATCAGTTAGGCAAAGGTCAGCTGTTGTCTGTTAGAATTTCAAGCTAATTGTACAGCCCAACATAGTAGACTGACATACAATCTAAACAGCTTTTTTTCTGGAGTTAATTACTTTGTTATACATAAAGCAAGCCTTCCCCCCTTATAATTGCTGTTTGTAGAGTTAATTAGCTCTGCCAGCATAGCTTTGCCAATTAACTTGCCTTTGCTTAGCAATTAATAGGTCTAAGGAGTGTGGTAGCGCATTTGATTGCTTTCTCAGAAGGCAGTGCCTAAGAGTTTACCCCATGGGCTTTAACACTCGACATTCATAGAGATTACTCAAAATTAGGTGGTTCAAACTTTAGAAAGTCAAGCTGCAACTTGAAGTGTATGTGTCAGATGTGTCTTTTTCATTGTTTCAACTTGCAGCAACAACTCAAAAACAGAGCAATGTAGTTTTATGTAGCTTCTCTGTCTGCTTTTGTTTCCTTTTTTCTTCTCAATGTTAGCTTTAAAAGCAGATCTACAAAATAATCCCTAATTAGTAATTAGTAATTTAGTAATCCTTAATTTAGTAATTCCTAAAGACATGATAGGTCCTGTAGCCATTCTTTCGTTAGGACTATGGGAGTCATTAGTGGTCTGTCAAGGAGTCCTGTACCTACTGGCCACATTGGAGTGCTTTGGAGAAAACATGAGAAATTCATGTCAGCACCCAGAGGGATGGGGAAAAGATTTTATCTTACTGCTTCTGTCCCCCTCCCCGTCATTTTCTTTAAAGTGTGGTGTACTTGCTTCTTACTTGGATTTGAGTACTGTGCTCAGTAGTAACTTGAATTTGCCTTTTTGCATGTTAGCCAGCTTTTGGGTTAGAGACAGACATTATCCATTTAGTCATTTGATTTTGTTTTGTTTTGATTACTTACCCATTTTTTTTCCTATAAGGAAAAAAATAATTTGTTTTTTTCTTTAAAGGTTATCTTTTACTTTCTGGCAAAGATGTGTTTACCCATTTTCAGACTTTCAACTTAAAACTAAAATTAATTCCATGAAAGTCATAAAAGCTGCCTGCAATGAAACAGGGCTGATTTGTTAACTGCCTGGGGCCAAGAGCTTTTGGAGGTCCAGAACTTAATCATGTTAAATGGTGGTTATGGTCTGATGATAATTTTGACAGTAAACTAAGAAATTACGATGGCTGTGAAAGTGATGTCATTCTAAAGCAACTGGTTTGTGGGATTTTTTTTTTCTTCAGTCTTATGATAACGGCCTGGCACAAGGAGCTGGACTGGAATCTCATGGTAAGAATGTTAAAATGTTCTACATCGATTTTTAAGACTGGGATTGAAAATGCTGTAAGAGCTGCAGGGTATGTCATATCTTTCCTTCTTTTCTGATTTTAAGAAAGTGGGGTGAGGTGGAGCAGACCCAAAACATGCCTTTGACTATAAGGCCTTCTTCCCTTAGTTCCAGCTTAATATCAGAGCAGATGGGCTCTTGATATGTCAACTCCATTAATTTTACCTTGTGAATGTTTCACTTAAAGGTGTTGACTGTAGTTCTCATCTCTTACTGATAGAGCAAACCTTTTCCACACATGCCATTGCTACTCTGTGATTTTCATGTGCAAGAGATACTGTGCCATGCACCTGATCATTTCCAATTTCAACAGCTATTAGTAAAGCCTAGAAACATTTTCTCTCATAGATGACAGCATCTGTTGTGAGCTCAAATCTTGAAACAGCAGTTAATTTTTGTAAATAGTAGGTAGTTCTGAAGATAGGAACCCTCAAGAGACTGCTGGTTTTTAGCAAAATGTTTCTATGCCATGATATAGTGGTCTGCTGGTGTCAGAGAAACTTTTATGTGACTGATACTAAATCTAGTGCTGTGGTCTATTTCACAAGGTGAGGATTGGTCAAAGTTTGGACTTGGTAACCTTGGAGATTTTTCCAGCCTAAATGATTCTATGATTCTGTCAAATATTTGCTATCTTTATGCTTAGTATTGAGCTTTGATAGAATTTCATTGTTTTCTTTCTGCAGGATCAATAGAGCTGAAAACTTAAATTATAACCCTGTGTACTCAAACAATTGGTTAACGAAGTTTCTGTAGAGTGCTAGTGATAACGAATGGCATTACTTCAGAAGCCTTTTCCTGCTGCGTTTCAGAATCAGAATGAGAATAACCTTAGAGCTCTTGGGGTCATCCAGCACCAGGATAGTGCAAGGAACTTTTGGTCTCAGTTCTTCTGTCAACAGCTTGCTTATGGTCCTTCCCAGCTTCTAATTTTATCATATCAGGGAATAGACTCACAATAGGTTTTGATGGGGTTTAAAAATGGATGGCCATGCAGTTTCCTTGACACCTAAAATTTCCTTAGAAGCACAATTTGTATGTATTACAACCATGAGAGTCCAGGAGTCTTTTCACAGTATTAACTACGCTTTTTTTAAAAAAAAATTATTTTTATTTTTTTTTCTTTCTGCTCATCAGACACTTGTCTGTGTCCTCTGGGGGATTGTGTGTGTGACTGTCTTTGGCATCTCTGCTTCAGTCTTATTGCTGGCATCCCAGTAGCTTTCTTTTTTAAGTCATATATGAAGGAATTTCTGTTGCAATGTAATTTACTTATTTCTTGGCTGCTGTGTAATGTAAGTTGCACAGCATGGAGATTAAAACCAGAAAATTAATTCAGGTTTATTTGTGCAAGAGCTGGGTTGAGGGGTTTTTTTTCCCCTTTGACATACCCACTGAACTAAAGTGTTCTTATCTATTTAGATTTCAGACTTAAAATTAACATTCTCATACTTTTAAAAATCCATTAATTTAATTATTCACACCTTAGTTAAAGTTCTGATTGAGATCATAACAGGCTTTGGTGAAAATCTGGGTGTCAAAGCATTGCAAACCCAGCTCTCTCTTCACAGGTGGCTCTACATTTTGTGGTATTGCATCACTGTGTTTGATGGGTAAACTGGAAGAAGTTTTTTCAGAAAAAGAACTGAACAGAATAAGAAGATGGTGTATAATGAGACAACAGAATGGCTACCATGGACGACCCAACAAACCTGTAGACACTTGCTATTCCTTCTGGGTGGGAGCAACATTGAAGGTAGTGTACAGAACAGCTATAGGGTAGTTACTGACTTGTTTTGGTTACTTGAAGCATCATTTTCTCTGCTTGAAAGAGTTAGATATTTGGCACAAATGCCTAGTCGTGCACTGATGGATATAGAGGTCTTTCATCTTGCAGAAATGCAGGAAATGAAATTTTACCAGATTACTTCTATCCCTGCTGTCACTTCTTACCTCTAAAGTAAGCACTATATTTAAGTATTAAAAATATACTAAGATTTAGCATATTGCTGTTATGTTCTAATTTCTTTTCAGCTCTTGAACATATTCCAATATACAAATTTTGAGAAAAACCGAAATTACATCCTGTCAACTCAAGATCGCCTTGTTGGTGGATTTGCCAAGTGGCCAGATAGCCATCCAGGTAAAATTACTTCTCAAAATTTTGGTGAGCATGTTCTAAGCTAAAAATACATTCCAGCAGTCAGACATCTGAAAGGCATGAAGGAAGTGGTTTCCTTTAAAAAAAAAAACAAAACCCAACTGATAATATAATGAGATTTTCATGATTGAAGTGGAAAGAGAGAGATATAGTTCAATTCCTTCACCAGAAAGGTTGTCAAGCACTGGAACAGGCTGTCCAGGGAAGTGATGGGGTC
>JAWWLZ010000094.1:16184192-16209840 GCA_035041345.1 Poliocrania exsul | reverse complement strand
CACTGGAACAGGCTGTCGAGGGAAGTGATGGGGTCACCATCCCTGGAGGTTTTTAAAAGATGTATTGATTTGGCACTTAGGGACATCGTTTAGTGCCAGATTTGGTAGTGTTAGGTTAACAGTTGGACTCTGATCTTAGACATCTTTTCCAACCTAAATAATTCTGTGATTCTGTGATCATTTTAGTCAGATAGCAATTTTCTGACACCTCCCCAGATTACTACATGTTGAGAATTTGCAAGGGGCACATGAAGTTCACAACTTCTTTCCATTTTTTGTCTGTGATTTGATGGCCAGATGATCCAATCTGATAGCTTGCTGCTACCCAGAGGAGGCAGACTTGGCAAGCTGTAGTGCTTGTGTAAGGTGGGCAGCAGGAGCAGCATGGGACAAGAAATGGTGGCACTTGTCTGTTGTTCAGGCTGCCTGAATTCCTATCCTTAGGGTGTTCTATCAGGAAGGGGAGAAGGTAGGAAAAATAATGACTTCTTTCATTCCTCTAAATCTTGCGGTTGGCAGCTATTGGCACTAGTTTTGGTGTTACAGTAGTTAGCTCATAGTTGATAAAATAATCAGCCAAAAAATGCTTTAATGGAAAAAACTTGCTTCCTGGGCTGAAGTTGTTTCCAGATGCTTAAATTCTTTTGCTCTTTTGCCACTCAGAAAAAATAAAGTAGTGTGCAAGTCATTATAAAACAAAACGAGACTCTAGTTTGTGCTGGTGGCTGGCAGAAACTGATTTCCTTCTGTCAAAACTCAAGTTTAAAAAATAGCACCTGATTGTTTATTTTCCTTGTCTGTAATTATTATGGAGTATTTGAATATAGGAACATTTGGCTGTTACAGCCTGAGATAATTTTATTTTTCCTGTTCTGCCCTTTCAGATGCTTTACATGCCTACTTTGGGATCTGTGGTTTGTCATTAATTGGAGAGTCTGGTATTTGCAAAGTTCATCCCGCCCTGAATGTAAGCACAAGAACCTCAGAGCGCCTTCACCACCTTCATCAGATGTGGAAAACACGGACTTTAAACAGTGTTCAGACAACACACACCTCTCTACATGACTGATTCAGACTTGAATTTAGTTCTGGTAGCATAATTGTAGCCCAGGGTTAAAAGCCATGTATAACCAATGTGCTCTTTTAAGTGCTGGAGTCATACAATCAGATCTGTGTTGCTGGCATCACTTCGATAGGGAGTTGCCTTCAGCAGGTTATTCTGCATTGTGAGAAAAGGAGATATTTTGATTATATAGAAGTTTGTCACCACAGACTGTAAATGGCTTTTCAAATGGCTTTACTTCTAAGAAATCCCTTGAGGCATTCAAACTTCATTTTAATTTTATTTTTTTAAATATGTGCGTACTGTGTCAAAATATATAATGGGGAATATTTTCAAATCTGTTTACATATGCAGTATAGCACAGAACCTTGGAGTTCTTTATGATCTTACTATTTGACATATTTTTTGCTAGAGAATTTCCCATATTAAGTCTCAGTTAAAAGTTACCTTTTATCATCAACTTTCAGATTCCATAAACTTTCTTTTCAAAAACAAATGAATTAAATAAAAATAAAATTATTTTATTCAATATACTGAACTTCTAATGTTGTGTGGCCTTACTAAATGGATTTCGTAATTCTTCTGAGTAGCTTTTACACAGTTGTAGTGGATTGTTAGCCAAACAGTTTTCATCTGAAATAGTTTCTTCATGTGAAATTCGATAGCAGTGTGGCATATTGATGTTTGTCAATAAGAGATATTCAACACAGTCTTTTGGAAATGTACCTGTGTGTGAGAGTAGCATTAGACCTTGTTTCCAAAGATAAGCCTTTGCAATACATTAAAATTGTACAACTGCACTCTGGTAATTCCTTCATACATACTTTGTTTTTAGTGTGGAATACCAAATTTCTTAACCATTTTGTGTAAAGAGTGAGACATTGGGCTTTGAAAAGTGGCAATGGTGTACTGTTAAGTGATGGTGGACATTCTCGGTTTCTTTGGTAGTGGTGCCTTACTTTGTGTGCTTGAAGTGCTGTTCAGAATTGAAGTAAGTAACCTTGCAGCTGATGCATTGATGGCAGGTCAGTTTGTGCCTTTCCAATATTCAGTAGACGCCAGGATGTCTTTCTGCTTGCTAGTTGTTAGGGCACATTCTTGTTTCTAAAGGACTTCCAAACACAGACAACTGAAGACATCTGTAAACAGATCAAGTACACCATTTGCCACTGCTGAGCCCAAAGAGACAGGATAAAGACCCTTGCAGTCAGCAAAAAGACTGTCAGGGATAACCATGTTTCTGATTTTGCCATGCAGGGCAAATGAAGAGGGTAGCGTAGCTGTACCCCTGTCACACGTGTCAGAGAGATCCAGTAGGCATCTTCAGGCTACTAGAACAATCCCAATGTCCAATCCTGTAGCAGCCTCCTACCTAAAAAATTGATTTTATTTCTGTAGCAGATTAATTGACATGGCAGCATTGGGAACATCACTAATGATGGTGATCTGCTTGGAAAAGCAGAGGAGGAGCAGCAGGCAGTAAGGTAATGTGATGTAGACACGTCCCAGTAGACACTTTCCTTGGAGGAGAGACTACATGGCTGGAAAAACTAAGGAGTCTGGAGCAGTGGGGCTGGGAGCAACTCAGGCTGGTACTGGGGAGTGTGAATGAGGTGTTTGAGTAGAGATTGGTGCAGAGTAAGAGAAATGAAAACTAGGAGATAGGACAGGTGGAGGCAAGAGAAAACTGGAGAAGAGAGTGTGGAGTAAGAATGAAACCAAAGTGGTAGAAAGGATTTGAGCTGCCTAAGGTAAGATTATGGAGCAAGAGCAAGAGAGAGGTACTGAGTCAAGCAACATGAGGGAAGGGAATCAAAGAAGGAAAATAGAGCTTGGGAATTGATTTTATTACCCACATGCTAAAATGACTGGAAATTCAGCTACAATTAAAAAGAAATAGCAAGATACCTAAAAGAGAGCACCTAACAGGCTGAGGGCTCACTACAACAGTCCCTGTGGTGATCCCATATTCCTAGAGAGGCTTAATGGGATGTTGGTCAGCAAGGGCTGAAGTAGCTTCCCTGAACAGAAGACTCTCAAGTCATGGGGATCTACCTAATGAAAACCCATTTAAAACCAAACAAAAAAATCTTGAATTAAAAATTGTTCAAAATAACACAGTATTTGTTTGTCTTGACATCAGATGGTGGCCACAAGTTGACTTGTGGTAGAGTGGGCTGTGTTTTTGTGACATGATGCAGTTGCAGTGAAGATGAAATATAATCATAGCTACCCATCCCTATCACTGTGTCTCTGCCTTGCTGATGAGCCTTCTGCAAGTTTTTTATCATTTACTGCATACACTGTTAGAGGAATTACCTTTGAATTTTGGTAGAAGGTGCTCTTAGTCTCAGCTGGGAAACAGCCCTAATATTGATTCCTACTTAGCTTAATGAGGAATGATGTATTAGATTATTGTGGAGCAAATCCATACTTGAGAAATTTTAAATTATGGTGCCTAAGTTTCCCCATCTGTGACCAGGTTCTCATCTGTGAGGCATATCAGGGTAGAAAAGCAGAAATAAGGGGCTAACAGCAAAAAAATGACATTATGTGAACAATAATTTAAATTCTCATGGCAAGTAATTTAACAGTGTTTTGCTTCAAAAAGCAGGTTTTCGGTATCTGTAAGCTATCTTGGGTTGTTTACATGGATGTTACATTTCGATCTCCTTGGCACGCAGTTATTCTACAACTCTTCATTTTTTTCCCAGCTAAATAACAGCATCTTTTCAGGCTGAATGTTGACAGCAGAGTTATCCTTTTCTAAAGGTTGCACGAGGAGTACTTGTTTCACATTAATTCGCATTGTTTGATTGAAGCCAGCAAAATGTGTATACTCACTCCACATTGAGTATCTAATTAATTGGTTTGAAATCTCTGATCTTTTTAAATCTGTACTAATAACCAACCCTTATGCATGATTTGCTATTCTTAGTGCCCCAGTTGATGTCAGGCAAAGAAATGGTGAACAACTGAACACTCATGTGTAGCAGCCATTTTGATTCTAGACTGTATTGAATTGCCTCTACCAGTTTTGTGGTTTATCCTATCTTCTGACTGGAAAAATTTTAAATGATAAATCAATGGTCAATGGTCACATGCAAGAAGTTTCTAACCTAAAGTCTCTATTAAAATGGACACATCCAAATGCAGCTAAAACTTAAAGGTGAACTGTGACGCTTAAGTGTAGCTAGAAATTCAAAGCTTGTGATTACTACCCAGCTCTAACAATTTTGTGTTTACCACAGCTTTACATTGCTGAGGCTGAACCGAAGTAAGAAATTAACAATTAAATAGTTTTACTCTGTGCTTGAGGATGTAAAATCTCTGCTATCAGGGCTTGGATTATGAAGAGCAGGTACTTTACACTGCCAGAAGCTTTTAATGTTCCTGCAGTGGTGGTTTGCAACAGATGTGTTTCCTAATTCCTCCTGTTTCTACATGGAACAATCATCAGCTGTTAACAAGTAAATTAGGCATTGCAGAAATACCTGAAATATGTATGCTAAGCACATATTAAGAATACCTCGCTCCTTGCTCAAGTGTCCTGTAACAAGGTAAAAGACAACCTGAGAGAAGCTGGAGAAGGTACATCAAATATACTGTTCTCTATGGACACCAGTAACAAAATTAAATGCCCTGTAGAAACTGTAGAGTTTCCTGAAAAATACATTTCACCTTTGTACCGAGGTAGCCATTCAGTGTGGGCTTGCCTAGTGTGGAAGAAAAGAAGCAGTGATTTCCACAGTCAGAGCCTTATGGAAAGCCCAGCTCCCTGCATTTTGGAGGAGCCTTGCTATGGTGTCCCTGTGGAGGCAGGAGGCATGTCAGGACATGAGGAAGGGACCCCAGGTAGGAAGATGCTACTGCAGCAACTAAAATACAAAACATCTCCAAAATTCATCAGTTGAGTGAGTTTATTGGTCTCTTTAGGTTGGTGTTAGATACTGTGGGGGTTCTAAAAAGCTCTTGCTTTGCTATTGCAAGTAGAGACCACTTAAATTTTCCTCAGTTTCGACAAGCACTAGGTGAAAAAGAACAAAATCTCAACATCTTTATACTAACTAGTTATTAAATTACTGAGTGGTTACAGTGTGCCAGATTTTCAGTTCATCATTTTAAAGCATTTGTATTCCTGGTCTCTATTTGCCTAATTCATGTCTGAATTTAATAACAATCAGGGAACTGTTGGGAAATCGAGGGGAAAGTATAATTCCTTGTGAGCTGTACCTCTTGTGATGCCATTTTTTGCAAATTACATGTTCTGAGTGAGGAACTGCCTTCTCAAGGCCACAGAAAATGAAATGACAACCTCCAAAGGTTTTAAAGTTAAATCCAACAACAACAGCGAACTGTCACACAACTGCTTTATTTTTGAGGCATTACTTTGTGAGACATATGATCACAGAATGGTTTAGGTTGGAAGGGACATGAAATATCATCTAGTTCTAAGACCCACTGCCATGGGCAGGGACACCTTTCACTAGAGCAGGTTGCTCAGAGCCCCAGCCAGCCTGGCCTTGAACACTTCCAGGGATGGGGCATCCACAGCTCCTCTGGGCAACCTGTTCCTGTGCCTCACAACCCTCAGAGTGAAGAATTTCTTTGTAATGTGTAACTTAAACCTGCCCTCTTCCAGTTTAAAGCCATTCCTCCTTGTTCTGTCACTGTATGCCCTTTTTAAATGTCCCTCTCCGTCTTTCTTGTAGACTCCTTTCAGGTGCTGTAAGGTTTCTCTGAAGCCTTCTCCTTCCCAGGCTGAACATCCCCTTCTCAGCCTGTATTCATAGGAGGAATATTCCAGCCTGGGGAGCAGTTTTGTGGCCCTTGTCTGGACCCACTCCAACAGGTCCATGTTCTTCCTGTGTTGGGGACCCCAGAGCTGGATGCTGCACTCCAAGTGGGATCACATCAAAGTGGAGCAGAGGGGTAGAATCCTATTCCTTGATCTGATGGTCATGCTGCTTTTGATATGGCCCAGGACATAATTGGTTTTCTGGGCTGCAAGTGCACATTTCTGGGTCATGTCCAGCCTCTCAGCCACCTGCACCCCCAAGTCCTTCTTGGCTGGATTGTTTTCTGTCCATTCTCCACCACACTTGTGCTTGGGATTTCCCTGACCCAGGCCCAAGACATTGCACTTGGCCTTGTGGAACTTCATGTGGTTTGCACAGGGCTACCGCTCAAGCCTGTCAAGGTCCCTCTCAGTTGCATCCTTTCCCTCCAGCATGTTGACAGCACCACTCACGTTGGTGTCATTGGCAAACTAGCTGATGGTGCACTCAGTCCCACTGTCCATGTCTCTCACAAGGATGTTAAACAGCACCAGTCCCAACCCTGACCTCTCAGACACTAGTCAGACATTGAGATGTTGACCACAAGTCTTCTGAGTTAGACTGTCCAGCCCATTCCTAATTTATCAAGTGATCCCCCCTCTCTTAAGTTTAGAGACAAGGATGTCATGTGCGATAGTGTCAAAGGCTTTGCACAAATCCAGGTATGTCAGTTGCTCTTTCCATATCCGCAAATGTAATCCCATTTTAGAAGGCCACCAAATTTGTCAGGCATGATTTGCCCTTAGTGAAGTGATAAGAAATCACCTCCTTATTTGCCACATCTTAGTGTAGTTTCTAGGAAGGTCTGCTCCATGATCTTGCCTTGCACCAAGGTGAGACTGGCATCCTTTCAAATGTCTGTAGGTACAGGCTCTGTACTTGAGAATGAGACAGGACAGAAGGAGCCATTCTTACTGGAGAACAAGTCAGATTCTGAGGAAGGAAACAGTCCCTGACTCACAATTAAAAGGGGAAGTTCATCAAGGAAGAGAAAATCTGTGTGAGAACCATCTGCAACCTCTCACTTCAAGATTTTAAAAATGTGCATGGGAGGGGAAAAGTTGGTGGGTAAGAAAGGAGCTTTCAATTTGTCAGATTAGGTTTTTTATATTAAACTCACAAATGTAAGGAGGCAGATACTAATGTGGGAGTTGTGTTTTGACAGTTTTAGTCTGCTTATGAAGATGTCTTCCATGTTAACTTGTAACAGTGATGATAACCAGGCTCTGGCACAAGGACCAGGAGCAATGGTGTGAACCAGTTAACCAAAAGCCCTGCATGCTCACAGTGAAAAGTATGAAGGCATTCATGAGGCTGTTTCTGCAAGAGTCATCCCTGGCTTTCTATCCAGAACTTTTCTCCATCTTCCCTTTGTCCCCTTTGGGACAAAGGCTATACCTCACCCTAGGAGGGAGTATCCCACCTTACCTTTTATGTGAAATCTGCAAAAGGACAATTTGAACTGAAAAGGGCAATTTGAAGTGAAAATGACAGAATAGAAGTCAAGGCAAGTTCTCTGGTTTTCATCACCCTTCCTGTGTGCTTGTAGGATGGGAGCAGTGCTTATGCTTCCTAGAAAGCTAAATATGTGAGATTGCTGTTGAAATTGTGTGTTACCTTTGGTTAATTTAAAGGTTTCCCTAAGCACAGAACTATATTTATTTGCTGTTATGCTGTCCAGGAGTCTTCATTTAACAACCAGTTTTAAATTATGACAGTGCCATACTAAAATAGGCTTATTTTACAGAATTACATTTTAATCTTTGTCAACCTTCATGCTGCTTATTATATGCCTTAAAACGTCCTTTAAATTCAGATTCATTGTGGAGAAGCATTATATGGAAAGGCATCATCTGTGTAAACATACTGCCCAGGGAGCATTCCTCAGGGGGCCTCTTTCACAGCAGGTTAGACTAACTGTCTGGAGTGGCATACGAACATTTCATCCTGCCTTGGGGCATTTTGGTCAGCCCTTAGGATCTTAAGGACCCTCCTGGACTGTTTCTTACAGATCTTTATTTCCATTCTAATATTTTAATTTTTTAACATCACCCCTACCACACTTGACCACCCTCACCCCACCCTCACCCCTGCTCCCCAGCCTTTAAATTCTTAAATTAAGGAGAGTTTTACTGGTTGGACTGTTTAACACAGAGCAAGTCTGTGAGGTACATAGATGGGAAGCAAGATGGTGGAAATGTTTCTATAAGTAGCACAAAAATACTTTAGAGGAAATCAGAAATATTAGACAGATTGGGTGTATTTGCACTCTGGTCTGTATGCTCATACTCTACAGATCAGCCATCCTTGGGAGATGCTGACTGTCCTGCATCCTTTCAAAGTATCCTCTGAAATGCACAGTTCTCTGGTGAGACTAAGGAGATGAATCTGCTGGAGAGATGTGTTGAGGCTTTCCAGCACAGGCATAGGGCTCTTCTGTATTTTGGTATATGGTTCTATATATATAAGTCCCTGTATATGGCCAGAGTGAGTCTGCAGAGCAGTGATAACATGTGCCCCCTGTGACTTACCAGTTGCTATAGATAGCTTCCTGCACAGACCATACAAACTGCCACCAAACTTTTCTGATGGCTCCATGCCTTGACATCTGTTGTTCTCAGCGTAAATCAACTCCAGCCTCATGCAACTTCCTTCTACAGAATGAAGAGCTGCTTTTAAAAATGAGGACTGTGGTAGTGGGCATCTAGAGGAAAGCTTTTAACCTTGTTAACAAAGTGAGCTTCCTTGACCATAACACAAGCCTTATCTCCTTCCCTTCTGCCACCCCTGGCTTATCCAGGAAAGAGGAAACAGCAGTCACGAGTTTGCTCTGCCCAGAATGCACACTCCACTACTGAGGGGTGCTGCCAGCTCCGAGTACAAGTTGGGAATGGCAGCTATTGGTGGGAAAGCTGTTCCACAGCCCTGTAACAGCTGCCAGCATGCTCCTGTGCTCACTGGGCACCAGCACAGGACCCAGGCAGGCACCGCAGCCTGAACTCTGTGCCCCGGGCCCCCATGCACAGCATCAAATAGGTTCCTGGTACATTTCTCCTGCTGCTGCTTGACAGCCCTAACTGCATTTCCCTTGCAATCAGCCTGTATCCCTTCAGGACTGCTACAGGCTTTCTCACCTCCTGTGACTCCAAGTCATGATCCAGGATGAACGGAACGGGGAAGTATCGTAGTCCTTGCATGAAGTGAACACAAGCACACTGCTTTTGGCTGCAGTGGAAACCTGAGCAAACACTCAGTCTGGCATTTGAAATGTTACATAGCATCTGTTCCCCAGGGAGCAGTCTTTTAAGCCAAAGACTCCACGGGCCATGGAGAGCAACAGTTCCCACAGTCTTCCTTCTATAAAAGGAAATTAAAGTCTACAGTAGCTGTTGATCTGATAACCAGTCTGGACTGGACTCCCCTCCCATTCCTCCTGTTAGCCTACTTCAGCTACCCACAGACAGTTCATCCAGTCAGAATAAGCTGAGCTTTCTGGTGTTTTTTGAAGCTAGCCAGATTTGGAATGAACAGGTATGTAAGGGAAGGTTTGGCATTCGGGTTTTTTTTCCTTTTATAAGTACATATCCCAACATCAGTCACTCCAGTGAAGGTCTGTGCCCTGCAAACATGAGCAAATGAAGATTCAAACACTTTGGAGGTGTTTTGTCTTGTGGGTTGAAACAGCTCTTTCTTAAACACTTCTGCTCATCTACTGCTATCAGTCAGAAACAGATTATTCTTGATTACTTTAAAATAATGGTTAAAAAAAGGCTAAAATGTCATTTTGCTAATGTTTTACATACCTCAGTTTGACATAAAACCAGTAAAAATGTAATAAATAATACAATATTCCAAGCTAGAAGGTGTTGGTCTTGTCTTTAACCTCTTTGAAATCCTTGGCTGACAAATTATTTGGGAAGGACACTGGGAGGAGTCACCCTTAGCACACCAACACACATTTGACTTTCCTTCACAGCAGGGCAAAGCAAGTGTGCCTCTATGATTTTAGTGTGTCATAACTGAATTGGAGGGAAATCTGTTTCACTCAATTGAGCTACTATATCAGGGAGGCATTTTAAGTATGTCTGTGAGAACTGCAGAAGTTGTCAAGCAGCCTGTAGAAGACAAAAGAATGAAAAGAAATTTGGATGGAAAGCCTGAGAAATTTCATTTTCTAGAAACTCCAATACAGTGCATAAGTGCTTGTGGGCTCACAGTAGGGCCCAGGCTCACATTGTGAGGGACCATGGCTCTCTGCACGTGGCCCATGTGATGCAAGTGACCTGGCTCACACAGCAAAGCTGGAACCAGCTCACTCTGCACTGCAGTGCTCAAAGCTGCAGCTCTGCTGCTGTGCCCTGTGGATCTGCACCTGCAACACACACACAGGGAACCAGGCAGAGGGGGTTGGACACCAAATACTGCTGGCCAGCCCTCACATCCATCTCAGGTCCTGGGCAAATTGCTGCCCCAAATCCTCTCTCCATGCTGTACACAATGGGACCAAGAAGTAGGAGTGTCACTGATCTTCACCCTCCACTTTTTGTTAACACCACAAGGAACAATTTGCTTTGTTGTGACTTCAGATAAATTCCCCAAAATGGCATTTCTGGCCTTTTGCTCTGCTGTGCATGCCCCTTTATATACATAAGCTAACTTTGTTTGAGCCAGACATTCTCTGACCAGTCACCAGTGCCTTTGTCAGTTTTCAAAGGGGTAAAGAGATGCAGGAACTCTGTCGGTGCAGTGCTGCCTGCCTAGGCCAGCAGACACAGTGCTGCTGCAGGCAGGTACCCCAGCAACATGATATTTGCTTAAGTGCTGATCCCAACTGGATACTGGTGTTAACTGAAGTTATTAGTTTGGAGGTCTGGACGGGCTCAGGTGCCTGGTGGTAACATAGGCAAAGGGCAGGCTCATTCTGGTGCCATGCAACACTGGGAGGGTCAGCGTTGACACAGCACAGTGGGGTCTGCACCAGCCTTGCTCTGTGTAATGTCAATCCACGGGGAACTTAACACACTCTTAGTGGGGATTAAAGACTTTCTTAACCCATGGGTAAATGCAGAGGAATAATTTTGTTGCAGGAACATGGCAGGCTGTTTTGAAACAGAAAAGTTAACGCAAACGTAATCTTGGTGTAATTAAGCTGAAAGAAAAGTGCAGTAGCCCACCTGACACATTTAAACCTTGAAGGCTTGAACTGGGCAAGCTTTGTGGAGGGGTGTAATAGTCTCTGAAGGCCAGCTGAGTCTAAAAAGCTTTTATGCCTACTCTGCACTCTTCAGGGCCTTCACTGTTACAGACCCGCCTCTTTTGCAAAACACACAAAATCACTAAAACTTACATCACAACATTTGCATGCATATCTCAGCAACCAATGCTAATCTTTCCCTTATCCTTCTCTGATTCGCATCTCTGATTTTTTCACTAGACAAATTCTTTTAAGTAAGTGAATAAAATCAGTAAATTAATAGACTCGAGCTTGCTGTGTTTTGCTCAGTTAGTATTTCGTAAAACTCTCTAGATACCTAAAATTCTCTTTATGTTGTCAAACTTGATTAACTGTAGTTGCAACAAAAATGGCAATTACATTATGTATTCATGGCATGCATCATTATGTACTTTAGCTTTTTCCTCATAAATATCTAATAATATGCTCAATACATTAAATATTAATAGTAGTCTCTATACTTAACCCGTATTTCTTAAATGAACTTATTCCCAGGGGCATGTGGCATTGTGATATTGTTGTATGGGACAGCCTAGGAGGAAATGATATATAAAGGTAATATTCAAACAGTATAGATGCAGTTTTCACTCTGTACTTTATTTTCAATTTTTGTGTCCCACAAATACTGAATGAATATGTTTATGGTACTTGGGCAGATGTCTTTAAATGGAGGAAGACAAAAAGCTTAGAGGTAGGTATTTCCAGTGTCAAATAGTATGAGCACAGTAGAACAAAATATCTGGCTGCAATGTATTGTGGATTTGAAATTCATCTTTAATTTCATTAGATTTGCCTATGCCTGAGGACCAACAACCAGATGTACAGGAAATGAGAGGCACAAGTGAAGGGTGAGAATCTTTATGCTGGCCATTAGCAATGGAGTTGATGTAGCCACTGAGCAGCAGCCTAACTGCTTCAGTATCTCATGTTGTTTGTTGGCCTTATTTTGTCCTATGGGTTTTGTGACCTTCATCCTTTTGCCAGTATCTATTAGAACAAACTACATAAAAATATCTAAAACTCTGTTTCAATCTGTAGTGATGGGGAGTAAAAATTAGATCACTAAGGAAGCTGAGAGGGCAAAAATCAAATTTTACAACAGAAAGGGAAGATGTGAATTGGCAGCTGCATCACAGTAAGAGATCTGGGGATCCCAGGAAATCACAGGCAAAATCTGAACCCTAAGTTTATTAACATGATTGTCAGAGCAAAGGTACAGCTAGAGACGGACCTCAGTTAAAATGTGGAAGACACAGAGAAGAAGATGGTTTCCTGACTACTTGTCAGGGTAGTCCAGAGGGTTGTGCTCCTTCTTCTGCCCCAGAGTAGCACAGGTGGAAATGGGTGGAAGAAAATCCCCGTGTGGGGAACTACAGGGAATGGGGTTTATTACAGGAGGAGGTTTAGGTCTGCATGTAAGTACTGTGATCTTTCAAATACTTGGTCTCTTTTATCCTGTTTGCAATACCTTTCCAGTCATAAAAAGGTCTCATCTGTTTCATGGCCACATTTTTTCTGCCAGTGACAGTTCACATCTACATCACTCCCTGTGGAAGGCAGCAGTTTATATAAAATTCATAAACTATTTACATGGATTTTCTTTCATATGACTCAAGCTGGATGCAGGCCTCGGAATGCTGTTAAAAGAATAAAAGCAGGTCACAATCCTTACCAGAGACATGCACACTTGGATATGCCTTTTGGAATTGTGTTTTTTTCATAATTTCAAATGTTTACTCATACGTGTGCAATTTAACACTAAATCAATTAATGATGAATTCCAGTACTGTTTTCTACTACCTTTGACATCATCTTTCTTGTATCTCCACTGCTCTTGTATTGCAATTCTTAGTGTCATTGGAGTTGACTGAGATGAAAGCACACAGATCCATTTCCCCCATGCATGCTATAAAATGGAGGCATTCTTTCTCTCCTCTGTACTGAATTATTTGGGTTAACCCTTCCTATATCACCCTCTGCAACTGGTTTCACTCACTCTTTAAGCAGATTTCCTCAGGTAATGGTGGCCACCATGTTCAAGTGTGATGTGCAGGGGCACAGTGGAAGAAGACCCTCCCCACTATGGTGGTAGATGGCTGCTGAGGGTGCCTGCCTGAGTGGATTCCCTGTGCAAAGGAAGTGGGAAAATACCTCACAATACCAGGGAAACAGAAAGAGAAGAGCATCTGTGTAGGCTTCACTGCTCAATTTAGTTCAGAATTAGAACCAAAACAGAGAAGGAGATCAAACAGAAAATATAGAGCTGTCATTGTTATTCTGGGAGAATCAACATAATTCACAGGTCAGGAAACACAAATTTCCTTTGTATTTTAATTTGTATACCAACATGCCGAGGCAGAACATTGTGTTGCATGATATTTCAGGATTGCAATTCAGAACATTTTTCCATTGATATAAAATTGTACAACTTAGTTTACATCAGTTGATAATCTGCCTGGGATCCTTGGTTTTTTTGAGATTGCTTCAAGTTTAAGTGATAGAAAGCAAATAATACTGTTTCATTTGAACATAATATGACATACTCTAATATTGATTAACTGACAACACACTTTGATATTTCATGAGAACTGAAGATTTGAATTAATTTTCAAATATCCTAGTTCCACAGAAAGGAACTGACGTAAGAGACAAAATAGAAAGAGGAAAAGTATGAACAAAATTTCTTATCCACAACTTATGTGAAACAGGTGAGGAGCTCCCAGCTATTTCTGACATACAGCCCACCTCAGTAAAGGTTGTGTAAAACACAGTGAGTGTTACTAAGAGGGGGGGAAACTCCCTGGGCCACCAACTGCAACATGAAGCTTCCCCATCTGTCTCTGGCCTTCCAAGAGCACATTCCCCTGTCAGCCTTCAGTCACTCAAGACAAAGGCTAGCACAAGCTGTCTTCCATCCAAGGGGAGATAAACATGAGCCCTCAGAATGGTTACAGAAATCAAAAGCTGCTGCAGAGGATAGTCACAAATTCCTAGCTAGTCTGGATCTATGGAGACAGCTTTTGTTAATGATACTGAACTGTCCACAAGGCTCTGCTCAGACTTGCTCAACTCTGCAGAAACACACTTTTCTGCAGGGCTGATGGAAGAGAGTGCTGTCATGCAAGGGACAGGATCATCCTGGCTAGAGCTGCTTAGGAGGATACCATTGCTGAAGTTGTGAAATCAATGCAAAAGTTGCTTGTGGCATCCTCCTGCCTAAGTATCACTGGCAGCACTTGAACCTGGAGTCCTAACAGAACTCATGCTGAAACTAAACCATTCCAACAAGAGATCATGAAAGAACCATTAGCTGCTTCCATCTTCTCCTATAACCTTCTCGCTCTGACTCAGTTCATGACTTAAGCTACATTTACATCTCTTTACATTTACATTGATCAATTAATGGAAGTGGGACATGAGGAGGTGACAAGAGGAACCAGGAATCATCTTTTCTGTCCCAAGTCTTTAATTACAGCCCAGGCTGTCCATAACCTACAACACTTAGCACAAACAGAACAATACGCCCCCAGAAAAACTCTAAACAGACAAACAAAGTAAAACCAACTAACCACACTGTTAAAAGAAAAAAAACCCACATGAGACAGCAGCCAGAAATTCAGAGCACATAGTTCAAAATACCGATGTGGATCTTGGCAAAAGAATGCAAGACAAAAGTGCTGATTTGGAGCAGGCCCATGGTGGGTGCACCACATGAGACTTTTGTCTCACAGGCTTTGGCAGATGGTTGTTGGGGGTCACTGAAAAACTGAACATCAACGTAAGAAAGCTGCGGTGAGATTCAGGTGCAGGTGTGCCTCCAGCTGAAAGGGTTCCAGTGGAGTAAACAGCTTCATATTGTCTTCTTGCACTGTGGAGCAGAAGTGGTTGTAAATTCCTTGGCTTTTCACACAGCCTATCATTACAGAGCTGTAGGGTCAAAGGTATGTTTGCTGCTTGGTGCTGGTAATCATTTGGAGATTCACACTGATAATGTGGTACAACTTCCTGGATGCGTGAATGGCACTGTTGCTGAGGCCCCAACCAGCATAGTTTCCTGCAGATGACTTCTGGACTTGAGCAGCTTGGGAGAAGGAAGGCATTCCTTCAGTCAGACCCTTGTCCCAGCCTTGGCCAGCCCTGCTCTCTTCCAGAGCTCAACACTGACCCAAAGAATTACAGTAGTGAAAATTTCTACATGACTGCCATTTGGTGAGCTGAAATTAGATTAGAGAAACAAAATATTCCACATTGGGTTGAATTATGTATTGAGGACTTCTTGGCTATGTGGATGATGACAGCTGACTGTCCCCAGTACCACTGCCTTTTGTTTATTCCCAGGATGTTCACACAAAAGCAAGAAGTGGAGTGCTGAAA
This sequence comes from Poliocrania exsul, assembly GCA_035041345.1. Taxonomy (NCBI): domain Eukaryota; kingdom Metazoa; phylum Chordata; class Aves; order Passeriformes; family Thamnophilidae; genus Poliocrania; species Poliocrania exsul. The sequence goes on along the minus strand of JAWWLZ010000094.1, from coordinate 16,194,332 downwards.
GCCTGTCTATATCATAATAACAAGCTACTTGATTAATGAGTCATTTGATATATATAATTGTACAGTATCTAGTAACAGAAAAGTCTGGAGTTATTCATGAGTCCTGTTTCCTTAGAAAGGAAGAATATTCTGTTTCAGTGGGTAACCTGTAGAAAGAATCTGGGATAACATTACTACTATATCAGTATTCTTAGGAAATACAGCCTCTGAGGGGATACATTATACTGTTATAAAATACTCTTTGGTATGTTTTCACCACCCAGAGGTTATGTGCTCCATGGGCTATCTGATAGCTTCAGTATAGGAAGGGCTTGTCACCTTCTACCTCTCAGTTTGGAATGAAGCTAGTGGGAGAACAGTGGACTGGCCATTCACCTGTTCCTCTCCCCCAGGTCCTGCATGTGGCTGGAAAGTGGGTTTGAGGAGGTTTAAAACCAGAAGAGAAAGAAATGAGCCAGATGCTGGCTAAAGTACCTCAACCAGAAGGAAGGTATAGCAGCATCATGCAGTGGAGACAGGCAGGGAAAAGAAATGTGATGTGTGCCACGGCTCAATCACCATTCCCAAGCTTTCCTCTGAGGCCCCACTGCCCACTGTGTATGGGTGGTTGTGCAGTGCCTCTCCTGGTAGCTGGACCTCCCCTCTGCTGTGAACATTTCCATGGGACCTTAGGGTTGCCTTCATCAAGCAGCGGAAGGAGTTGCTGTGACTAGTTTCTGTGCCATACTTGTACACAGGCATCTCATCTCTAGTGGTAGCATCAGACCTGGGGTGCAGAAAAAGAGATGATAGGAAGTTTTCCTCCTGTTTAAGTTACCCCACAAACACACCACCAGCCAAACACAAACATGCGAGATAGATCACACACAACTACGAACATTACATTAGTAGGTGCTCTTTGTGTTAAGACATTATTTTTCATCTAAACAAAATCTTGGAATTTAAGAAAACCAGATTGAGCCTGGGGACAAATTCATCATGCTGTACCTCATCATACATCACACTGCAAGGTATGCCTTGAAAAGAGGCATGCCCACCTTGGGTGTGGGCCTGGTGGGCATCAGCCCCATGCAAGACAAGAGTGATTTATACAATACCACTCAGACTTGGTGAAACCACAGGTAGGTGCTACCTTGCCAGCATTAACACAACTTTTGCGGCCGCGGAATGCAAGCAGGGGCCCGTGTTCCCGGGCACCTCCAGCTGCCTGACAGTCCTTCCGCGCCTCTGCAGGGCGAGAGGTTTTCACGGGGCATCCTCGGTCCCGTGAGCGGGCGGGCGGAGCATCTGTCGCAGCACCACGGCCCTCCCCCGGAGAGCACCGGGGCTGGGGCTGCGCTGCGGGGGCGAAGGGAGCGGAGGGGCAGCGTGATCCCATGGTACGGCTGCGGGGCCATGGAGGTGGCCGAGGACAACACCCGGTTCTCCTACATCTTGGACCTGCTGAAGCGGGACAGGGTAAGGACGGCGCGTTGTTCGGCATCCCGGGACAGCGCGCGGGGCGGGGAGGCAGCGCCCGTGGGAAGAGCCGTTTCCTTCTGGAAATGGTTTGTTTGGGGGTTTTAGGGGGGGTGAATGACTCGTCTTTAGAGCTAATGTACTTTGGAGTACATTAATATTTACCACATGGTATCGAGGCTGTGGGGTGAAAATTTAAAAAAAAAAGTAAAATTTTAATGTGAACTGGCCCTCAGGCCAGCACAGTTGGGCAGCAGACGCCTTTACAGCCCTGTTGCCCTCTTCCTGCTCCATGTGCGGCGGTCTGCCCCCTCCAGAGCGGGGGCGTGGAGCACTACGGCGGGGGCACCCCTGTTCCTCCGTGATTCTGCTGAGGCACGGGCTCCGGGCAGTGCTGGAGTGGGAAGCATCTCTCTCGGAACTGATTCAGAGTTGGCAAATGTTGTGAGGAAAACTTGCCAGTGCGTTTCGTTGAAAAAAAGGTGCGAATACAACTTCTTGTACTTGTGAACTGCTGTTATGTATGAAAACCAGGGAGCGACAAAGATTCATCCACGGTGGGTTTAAAAAACGGAAGCAGCCACAGTATTTTTAGACTTAAAAACAAATATAGCAAATAATGGTGCTATTGGAAAGATTGTTTGTTCCAAACATAATCTGATGACTTTCTAGCATTTCTCCAAAGGCTGCCTTCACAACCTGTCCTTTGTGCTCATCTTTTTCCTTCTCCCTCTCCTCCAACCCCTCTTCCAAAAGTTCTGGATGAACCTTTAGGGCAGGTCAGTGAAGAGTTTCTGGGGTGATTTTCTTCTTCTCCATGCCTGGGAGTAACCATGCCTGGGGCATTAAAGGAAAATTCAGATGGACAAGCCTTGTTACTGTCCATTTTTCATAATAAACAAAATCATTAAGGGTTTCAGGTCAGAAACTCCTTTAGCCTGTAATGTACCTGTAATGGGGTGCTATGTCTGCCCCTTTTTCCACAGTTAAACAGTTTGTGCTTCAATCAGACACTCTCTACAAAAGCATATGGCTTGGTAGACAGCAAAGTCAGCACAGTACTGTAAAATATGTAAGTTTATAACAAACAGTGCTGTTCATTACATACAGACAAGGACATTGCCAAATCCCATCAGCACAGACACTTGATGTACTCGAAGAAAAGAGGAGCCAGTATCAGCTGTGTGACCTTCACAGACTTTCCATAGTGGTGGTCACTGCTTGAACCTCTCCAGTGCCCAGCTCTGGGACCTCTTGCTCTCCACATTTTCCTCTTCAGACCAGGGGTTTAGATTACAGCTTCCTTGTAATTTATTGATGTTAACCAGCAGCTTGAAGGTGTTCTGTTGGGACAATTAAACTGCTTTCTCAGATGACATAAATCATGTCTGCAAAAGGACTCTTCTGCATGGTAAGCTGTATTTGCTTGGGGCCAGAGTATTGTTGCTTAGAAGTTCCAGAATTTCTGTTTTCCCATTCTGCCGCATCAATGAAAATTTTACCAGAAAGTCTGGAAGCATTAACATGCTCTAAGTTAACTGCTAAGCATCTTTCACTGAACAAACAACTATTAGAAAATCAGGATCCGTAAGAATACTTTACACTTGCACACTCACCTCTCCATATGTAGGGCCCTAACAGGTCCTGACAGGTACCATGCATCACATCTTGGGCCCTGGGCACATGACATCTTTTGGCAAGCGTGCTGTTTTTCCACTTAGCTTGCAGCCTCTGTCAGGCCTCTCAAACAGGACAAATCATTATATATCACTTTTCCCCGGGGGAATGTCACTTCAAAAACCTGTTATCTCTTTCAATGATCTGTACTAATTACTCTTCTGTGATTCTCTTTCATACACACAACTTGCACATGGTACCTAGAACCAAAAGGTGCATGTAGTACTTTTAGTCCCAGTAAGACAGGCCTGGTGTAATCCATATATCCACAGCATCTGTTTAGACTCACTACAATATTCTCTGAGATATTCTGGGCCTCCAAGGCACCTGTCACAAATGTCACAGAAGCATCTGAGAACACCAAGATACCCCTGAGAGATAGATTAACAACTAACTGCATTTTGTATCAGAGGCACTGGGGCCGAAGAAGATTATATTACCTTCTTTCAGGACTCCAAAATCTCAGTTCAAGCAACAGCAAGGATGGACACTCAACCATCTCAAAAAGATGTAATATTCTATACACGGTCTCAGGTTTCTTCCAACCCCACCTCTTCCTTGCCCTGCCCCCTACTTCCTCCCTGTAAGTGGACTTTTGCAGTAGTCAAAAGACAGCAACCCTCCTCCCCCCCACCCTAATTACTCACCCAAACTCCATTTCAAATTGTTTTGCTTGTATAGTGTATGTTTTCTTTTTTGGAATGCATCTGATTCTCTTGTAATATTAATTTCAAGGAATTTTTAGATGTAAAGAAAGATTCATGTCTGATGGAGTGACTGGTAACAATACTTGCCCTCTGTTTTGTAAGCTGAATAAAATCAATAAGCTGATATAAAGCGATGTGAGTTTTAGAGAGACACTAACAACACTGACACTGTCTCTGTGTGTTAGCTGTGGATTTCATTGAAATAAGGATCTTGACATGCTCTATTTTCAAATCTTTCCCTCACTTGTTTGCTTTGTTTTACCATCTATTCCTATCTTCCATATTGTTTGCAGAAATTGACAGCTTGTGGTTCATAAGGAACAGCTTTAAAACAATTCTTCAGAAAAACATTTAGAGAAATAGATATTACTAAAAACAAGCTTTTAAGCCCATATGATATGAATATGAGGAATAGAAAAATAATTTTAAGAGTATTTCAAGTTCTGCATATTGTGCACTTGGAACCAGCAAGTGACACTAATTTCTGTCCCTTCCTTTTGCCTGTTTTCATATAATGACTGATGAAAAATTCTCTTGTGGTAGAATTTCAGCTTTCGTCCAGGTGAAACCAAGGTACAGAACTATACAGGGCTCCAAAGCTGAGTCACTTGAGAAGCTGGAGAGGGAAAATACAGGAACATTTAGCAGTGAGGGCTGGCAGGTTGCTCTGGACTGCTTCACTCAGCTAAACAGGAGCTCTGCTCCTCACGTTGAAGTAGATAAGGCTTTACATTATTTCTTGCTTATGTGTAGGAAATACATTATTCCATGTACAGAATATCCAGATGTGTGTCAGATTATGTATATATTGTGAGGGATATTTGCACAAAAAAAAAAAATGTGATTTTGGTGAAAGAGCATGTAAAGGTAACTTGGAGTTCAGTTTTAGGGGTCTGAGTTTGAAATCCAGCAGTCAAAAGCAGTTGAAATTCAACTTTCCCAAAAGTTATTTTGATTTGAACATCATGTATTTTTGTGAAGATTTTCAATATAATTCGTTCATGTATTTGGCAAGTGATTACAATTTGTCGAGAGAAAGTGCAAAGTCCTTTGTGTGGACTGCTCTCTGTAGCTGCTCCTTGGACCCCTGGCAAGTACTGCTTTCCAGGTGTCCTAGGTGTGAAGCAGAGTACTATACATGTGGCAGTAAGTGAAAAAATAAAAATATACGGAGCCAACTTAACACAGTTTGAGATGTACTAGCTATAAATACTACCTAAAGGTGATTGCACTCCCAATATTCAGGCAGTTCAGTGAGAACAGTATTGATTCTCTGCTCTGTGCATAGTAGTGTCATGTGGGACCTTCCAAACCTATTCAGGTCAGCTGATCATGTTATGGGATCTGTTAGGAATCCTGTCTGACCTTGAGGATTATGGGCCTGTAGCACATCTCTGCAGAGAAGATAAATAAACCTAAGTCAAAGGATTGGGGAATGATAGTTTTATTTTATGACAAGATTCTCAAGTCACAATTATATTGATTTTGAAACATCCAGTGTCTGTAGATCCTTGCTGGCTGTTCAGGGTCACACAGTTGAAGAGTAACTGTTGCAAAGACAAAGCTGAGCCTGTATTCCTGAGCCAAAATAGACACATTTCTTTCAGGCAACATAAGTTCCTACTTTATTCTTAAGCTAACAAAAGATCTTTCAGCCAGCATGACTGGGAAAATCCTATGGATAGGAGTAATCTTCATGAGGGTTCAACTTTTCAGGGCTAAGTAGAGAAGCAAATTGCATTACTGACAATTTCCAGAGAGGGGGATGCCAGCTAAAACCCACCTGCATCCATCATGGAAGAAAATACTTAGATTGCACAGGGTAAAAAGGGTCTGCGTGATAGCTTGGTCCCCAAGTCAGTCATGTTAGCTCAGGAAAAAAATCTGTATTCATCCTGCATATCTCCACTCTGATGCATTGGGTCTACTCTTCAGTCAGACAAGCGCAGACCATCAAGGAACTGACTCAGTCTTGAGCCATAGTTGCAAAAGCAGCACGAAAACAGATGTCTTGGAATGCTTTGATCTGAGGACCTGGCTACTGGCATGCAAGGTGTTGGCAGAACCTCCCTGGTGTCTTGGAACTGGCTTATGTTGCTTCATCCAGTAGGACTGCAACCACATTGTTTAACAAATATAGGCTTTTTACAGCTTGTTGAAAACCAGTGCTGCATCCTTCTTGAAATTATGCTGATAGTTAATGGGAATGAGCACCTAGGAGACTGCTCCATGTCAATTATTAAATTAACAACCAATTTAACCTGAGGTAGGAGGGGAAATAGGATAGCAACCCCCACCCATTCCAGTTTCTGTCCTGCTGTCATGGGAATGCAGGGCATGCCCTAATGCCTGGTCAGACTCCGCCTGCTGAGGGGGAAGGAGTGAATTTTGAAGGACATGTTAGAACTATTTTGAAACTCCCTAGATATTACTACATGCAAAATGAGTTGCTTGGGAGCAGAACAGGTGTCGAATTGAAGCATGCCTTTGGCTGGAAGCAAACCAGAAGGGTAGGTCTGAGTTCTGTGACCACGCTGGTCTTACTAACTCCTTCTGCAGAAGACAGGAGTCTCTTCTACTCCTACCTTTTTAAGGTATCAGTGATTCCTAACTGCTGTTTTCCCCTATCAGTACCATAAAGCTAATGTAAATTCTGACACTGCAAATTCAGTAGTCCTAGATTGAGAGAGGCTAATAAAAAAGTGTGAGTGCAGAAGTAGGAGTTTTGCCCTTTGGAGGCCTTCAAGGACAATTTCATCCATGTAATATCTTAATGTCATAGTGGTGGTAATTAAAGTCCTGCTCTAAAGTACCCTGAAGCCAGAGCAAACAGACACACAAACAAGATAATACCTTAATGATCTGTTGAGGGATTGAACAAGGAATCACTCAGAAGTCCTGTCAGTAACAGTAGCTGGCACTGTGGTCCACATGAAGGCTGTGGGAGGACAGGAGGAAAGTGTGTGCTTCAGGTTTCTCCACGCTAGCAACACACATCTGCTCTGGCACCTACACCTATGCAATGAAGTGCAGAATGATTTGCCTTGCTCTTGTCAACAAAGACAAAATTTCTTTCTGCTGTTTCAAAGACAGTCATGTAGCCAAGGGGTCTTTATTCTAATCTGTGGCTGATCATTTATCTCACCCCAAATTGACGACATCCAGTGTCAGCAATTGGTAGTGTGCTAATGTAGACAAGGGTTTATTAAGAGCTGCCTCCTTAAAGCCTGCCTGTAGCATCATCTGGGGAGAGTAGAGGTGGTTAAAGAATAACATAGTTATTCAGAGGCTTGCAAATCGTTATTCAAAACATAGTTGGAAGGCTAATAACCCATGGTCTTACCAACCCATTCTTCCTGCTGCTCAGTTAAGTGACATGTTTTGGTTTGAATATGCATACTGTGCATTTACTGGCATTATTAAAGGAATTTGAAGCACAGTACTCTATTTTTATGAGGGTGGCTTCTGAAGTAAATGTGAAATAATATCTTTATAAGTCTTCTGTAGAAAGGTCCTCTTTATAGTACTGGACATGCAAAAAGTCACCTTTTTCTTCATGATTTCTGAGTGGAATTTTCCATTCAAATTTCATGTCCAGGCCACCAAAGGCCAGGTGTAAGTAATGTCCAAGTAAGACATTTAAAATGTTTGTTCTATTGACCCATAGGAAGGGTAATTTTGAGGGAAAAGGAATTTATTGTACCGATGTTTGGTTTTTAAATAGGCAAGTAGGTCAAGTTTAGGGTTGGTCAAACTGACAGCATTTCATCATTCATGACAGGCTTCATCTGTTTTAATTAACTAAACCTCCTTCTATTGTGTAAGGTAAAGACAGTGTATGCTTTCACTGCAGGTTTCCTAACTAGTGGTTTTTCTCCCTTAGCCTAATGCTATATTAACTATTGCATCTGCAATGGTTGTGTCTGCACCCTTCCCAAAACCCCATGCTGAAGATTTAAAAGTATTTTTTGTTTGTTCTGCCAGATGGTGAAAAAGGGTATTTACTACCTCTTTTCTGATGGAAACATGCTGTAAGGGAAGGGGAGGGGGTGCTGACAGTCATGACCACTTCTCCACCTCTTTTTCATCCTAGCTGCCACAAAAGCTGCCTGGTGTGTGTCTCCTGTGCCCTTAAAGCACAAGGTCCAGCTACCTTTCCCATACTGCGTGTTGGAGGTGTTGTTCTCCCCAGGGACAGCCACATCCCTGTTTGGCATGGATAGACTGTGGAGAGCTGTCTCTGAGAAACTGTCAGGAACAAGTTGAGAGCTTAGGGCTTAAAAACAAGGAGCAGAGCAGCAAAGGACATCTTGTGGCTGAGGTCTACTACAGATGGCTGAGCAGGAGGAGCTGTTGAGGCCCTTTAGTTTCAGTTACAGGAGGCATTGTGCTAGTGGGCTCTCATCCTGATGGGGTATCTCAGCCACCTAGATGTCTGCTGGAAAACCAATACAGCACACTGTAAGCGATTCAGGAGACTTCCTGAAATGCATCAAGGACAAGTTCCTGGCACAAATACTAGACAAATCAGCCAGAGGAGAAGTGTTACTGGACCTGGTTCTCACCAATGCACCTGAGCTCATAGAAGAGGTTAAGATATGAAGCAGCCTGGGCTGTGGACTATTTGGCAGATAAGTAATTGGCTGACTGGATGCAGATAGCGTTGTGGTCAATGGCTCTATGTCCAGGTGGAGGCCAGTGATGAGTTATATCACTCAGGGCTGTCTTGGGACCAGTGCTCTTCAATATCAGTGACACAGACAGCAAGATTGAGTACAGCCTCAGCAAGTCTGCAGATGACATTGAAATTGAGTGGTACAGTTGACAAAAAAGAAGGAAAGGATGCCATCCAGGGGAACCCCGACAAACTGGGTAAGTGGGGCCATCAGAACCTCATGAAGTTCAACAAGTCCAAGTGCAAGGTGCTGCACCTGGGTCAGGGCAATCCCATGACATGAGTCCAAACTGGGAGAAGTCATTGAGAGCAGCCCTGTGGAAAAGGATATGGGGGTTCTTGTGGATGAAAAGTTGGACATGAGCCAACAGTGTGCACTGACAGCCCAGAAAACCAGTTGTATCCTGGGCCTCATCAAAAGCAGCAGGATGAGGGAGTTGATTATCTCCCTGTTCTCTGCTTTAGTGAGACCCCATATGGAGTACTGTGTCCAGCTCTGGGGTCCTCAGCAAAAGCAACACATGGACTTGTTGGAATGAGTCCAAATGAAGGCCGCAAGAATGATCAGTGGGCTGGAGTACTACTCCTGTGAAGACAGCCTGAATGAGCTGGGACTATTCAGCAAAGAGAAAAGTGGTGTCCATGGAGACCTTACAGGAACCTTTCAGTACTTCAACAGGGCTTATGGAAAAGAGAGAGTGAGTCTTTACATGGGCAGATGGTTTAAAAAGTGGGAATGACTTTAAACCTGAAGATGCTAGGTTCAGATTTGATATTATTAAGAAATTCTGCACTGTGAGGGGTGGTGAGGCAATGGCACAGGCTAGCCAGAGAAGGGTTATATGTCCCATCACTGGAAATGTTCAAGGCCAGGTTGGATGGAGGGCTGAACAACCTGGTCTAGTGGAAGTTGTTTCTGTGCATAGTGGGGGCATTGAAGCGAGATGATCAGGATGAGAGGATATAGTGTTCAGCTGCGCCAGGAAAGGATTAGGTTGGACTTTAGGAGGAATTTCCTCACAGAAAGGGTGATTAGACATTGGAATGGACTGCCCAGGGTGGTGGTGGAGTCACCATCCCGGAGGCTTTTAAGGAAAGCCTGGACATGGCACTTGGTGCCATAGTCTGGTTGACGTGATGGTGTTCGGTCTTAGGTTGGACTCAATGACCTCGGAGGTGTTTTCCAAACTAATTGGTTCTGTACTCTTTAAGGTCCCTTCCAACCCAAGCCGTTTTACGATTCAATGATTCCTTGACACTGGGTACCACGGGAGGTTATCAATGGCAGCGGCTGAGCGGGAAAGCACTCGGTGCTGTCGGCCACCAGGACGGGCAGCATTTCCGGTGTCGCTTGGCGAAAGCCAAAACAATAGCGATGGAATAGCCGGCTCCGCGGGGACCGGGGCGGCGGGAGCGGCTGGACAGCTCCGCTCTGCGGCGGCAGCCGCGGCCGCCCCGCCCCGCCCGCGCTGCCCCGCGCCCGTCGCTCCTGCTCCTGCTCGTGCTCCTCGCTCGCCATTTTGCGCTGGGCGCCGCCGCGGGCGCTCCCCGGCCGCGTCCCGGCCGCCCGCCCTGGCTGACGGCGCCCGCCGGAGCCGCCGGCGGAGGAGGAGAAGGCGCGGG
>JAWWLZ010000094.1:16158243-16170096 GCA_035041345.1 Poliocrania exsul | reverse complement strand
CTGGGTCTAATCCCCTGTCCATCCTGAAGGTGCTGTGTGATTGCACTCAGGACAATCTGCTCCATAACCCTGCCAGGAATGAAACAGAGCTTAATGGATACCTTGGCTGAAGACAGGTGCATCAGACTTAGAGCACTTGTTTATTAAAGGTGCTGCACCATATGCACTTTCTGTTTACCTCAAGGAGGTCAGAATTAAGGGCAAAACTTCCCTGCAGTGGGATCACAGCTGGAACCTCACATACAAGCTAAAAAACACGAAAGCAGAAATTACAGGAACTCCTGCTACTGGTGTATCTTGATTACAGGTTGCCTTTGTGTTTTGCATTTCCTTTTATCCAGGGCAGTAGTCAGAGGTGGCACTACAGTTCAGAGACTATACAGGAGAACCTGGGCTGGACCCTTCGTTCAGGGTGATGGGGGAAGGTGGAAGAGCACTTAGCTCTTGGGCATGAGGACTTCAGCGACTGACCTGCTTTTACAGTGCTTTTTCGTGAGCTGTTTACACAAATGTAATGCATAACTCAAGATGTAATCAGAGGAATACTTTCCTGCTCTTCATTCTCTGTGTTAAAACAGTAAATGCTGACTAACTTGGGTGCAGTGCTGATCTCATTTTCAGTTCTAAAGAGCATAAAAGGTTCATTAGTCTTGTCTGTGAAACAGATGACTAGATTACTGTGATATCTTGAACTAACTTAAGTATGTTTCTTCACAGAGCCACAGTACTGTGGAATCTGTTTAAAATGTCTTTTATTTGCTCCTAGTGCAACAGTGAAAGAGCTAAAGGAGAAGCATCTCAGTGTTTTGAGAAATTATATCATGTCCTGGAAGAGAAGAAATCTGCAGCTCTTAGGGCAATTGAAACTTCTAAGAATATAAGGCTGGAAAAACTGCAAATGCAAGTGGAAGAATACCAAGGGCTCCTGGAAAACAATGGCCTTGTAGGATATGCTCAGGAAGTGCTTAAAGAAACTGATCCCTCTTGTTTTGTTCAAACAGCAAAACAACTTCATGGCAGGTATCTTGAATTTCTTATGTCTGAGAGACAGATATTGTTCCAGGATGTATGTGCAGTCATATTCTTTTGACATTTGCTAACAAAGTACTGAATGAACTACCTTATACTGCAGAGGCTCAGGAAATGGTCCTGGTCCTGTTCAGTTGAAATTACTACATGAAAGTGTGCATCAGGAAACAACACACAGGAGATGAAGGGCTCTGTGCTGCAGTAATGCCTAGCCTTATTTAGCTGGACTGCAGTGGAAGGGTTGTCTATCCGGCTGCCTGACAATTTACTTTACTCAGAGATTGTATCAGGAATTTGCAAGTTAATCTAGCAGATCTCTTCTAGCTTTAAGATCTTTGATCTTTGTGTTCTCTACTAGCCCCTCACATCTATTTTGTTCTTTGAACATAATTCTTGAATTATTTAAATGCTTTTCCAGCTGAATGATTACCCCTTCATTATATTTACACTGATGTGCAAAAGGCCTTTAAATTTTGCATTTGGATTCTGTCTAGAGAGACAAAATTTTCTGGGAGACATCAGTAAGTACTTAAAAGCAGAACTTTTTTTAAAGCACAATCTAAAATTTTTACTTTAGGAACGCACACTTGAGTTTCCTTTTCTCTCTCCTGCTCTTGTACTGCTTCTGTTTTCAGAATCCAAAAAGCTACTGAATCTCTGAAGAGCTTTAGGCCAGCAGCTGAAACTACTTTTGAAGACTTTGTGGTGGACATTACCAAGCAAGAAGACATCCTTGGTGACTTGTCCTTCCAGTCCAATGGTAAAATCTGAGGGCATGAGATCTTTCTCAAGTTATGGCTTTAAGGGCTTCTCTGGAGAAAAGCAAAACTTACACAGGGCAGCAGTTGCAGAGCTTGTCCCCTCTCTCTCTGTGATCCAGATAGTATTACCTGGCAGCAGTGCTAGCTTCAGCTTTCATATGGAAGCTGAGATGCCATTGCATTCAGTACCAGTTTACACTGGCATCCAAAATATTGTAGTTACATCACACTTGATCTTCCTAGAGGCTTTTTATTGCATGACAGAAAATAAAGGGTTTTAATATGGGCATTTTTTTAGCTGCCACTAAAAAAGGCTTGAGTCTTTTAATGTAAAAACAGAAAGTAAGGGATTTATTTAAGTGCACAAACAGAGAATCATCCTCATCTGCTCTCTAAGTGAGTTATATTCCCTCCTTACACAGTGCTATGGCCATTCAATAAAGATGTTGTATGGTTAATTCTAAAATAACATATATCTAAATTTGAGGGGTTTTTCTCATTTATTTCAGGTCTAGAAATACCAGAAATCAATGAGGAGCAGAGCAAAATGTACAACAAAGCTCTGGTCAGTTGGGAATGCCCTGGGAAGACAGACTCAGCCGACATTTATGTTCTTGAGTATCATAAGCTTAATAGAGAAGAGGAGAACGTGACATGGCAGAAGGTTGAAGTTTGCGGCAAGAGCAAAGTAGTGTCTGATCTTGATGACGACAGCAGCTATGCCTTTAGAGTTCGAGGATACAAAGGGTCTATCTGTAGCCCTTGGAGCCGAGAAGTTATTTTCCGTACACCTCCTGCTCCAGGTATTGGGTTTTCATATGTCTGCAAGGTGGTGATTCTGTGTCTGTCAGTGTTAAGAGCTGTAAGTACTTTCCAGTAGCTCACAGATGTCCACTACACTGTTACCAGTTGCATAAATGTTTAGAAGCACTATTAAAAGTTAGCTAGGTAACATATAGAGACTGTGAGTTTGCATGACATTCCTGGTAGCATTTCAAAGTGAGAAATTCTCATGCCAGTGTGACTTAAAGTGTAGTTTATAAGTGCAGAAAGCCAAATACTTAACAGAATTTATTTGGGATACTGTTTTTCAGTTTTCAGTTTTGTTTTTGATGACAAATGTGGATACAACAGTGAGCATCTCCAGCTGAACCCAAGAAGAACCTCTGTGGAAAGTAGGGCTGGATTTCCTCTACTGCTGGGATCTGAGCGCCTGCAGGTTGGATGCTACACAACCCTGGATTACATCATTGGCGACACTGGGATTGCCAAGGGGAAGCACTTCTGGGCCTTTCGTGTGGAAGCCTATTCATACCTGGTGAAAGTGGGAGTTGTTCCTAGCAGCAAGATACAGAAATTGTTCCACAGTACCCATGATGTGACCAGTCCAAGGTAACTGCAGACTTTGTTTAAAGTATGTTTTATATAAGGAGATGGTTCTTTGAGAAGTAAATTAAGAGCAAGTCTGCTCTCAGTACACAAGGTCAACCTAATCAGTGAAAAGTGGTTTGAAGGATGTTGTGTAAGCAGTTTGTCATGTTCATCCCTACTGTTAGCAGAAAGATATTCTGATTATTGAGAGTCCTATTCTGATTCTTTTTAGGAAAGAAGTCAGAATCTAAAAGGTATGTCAGTTAAAGCCAGAAGGTTAAAAAAAAAGAGTAGGTTGTAAGATTGAAGCAATGCTTAATTACCAACAGTAAGACTCTGCCTTAATTCTCTTAGGGAATTCCCTTTACTAGGTTTGGCAGCCATTCAGAGGTACAATGTTCACTGTGCATATTTCCATATTTTTGCATCACAGTGGCTTCCAAGTCACTGGCTTATCCAAGGGTCTATGCTTACATGCAGTACTGGAGTGCTACTATGCACAGCCACAGTACAGTGGACAAACCAAGAAAAAGATTGTCATCTGTCAGTTACAGTTGTAGTAAACCTGGATGTGTGTAGGAACAGCAGGCTGGGAGGCTGTCTGCTGGGGACTCTTTTTCAGAAATTTAACAAATATATTGGCTTCCTCCTGTATAGCATGCTAAAAGTGTGTCAGCTCAACCCTGAGCTGCTTGAAGTCAGATGGAGCATTTTTGCAAAGAAATTAGATCCAAATTTCCTGATTTCTTTTTCCTTATCCACACGTATATCTTCAAACCTTTAGCCAATACACATCCAGCTATCCCCCAAAACCCCCTAAAGTTGAAACCCTTGAAAACCTTAGCAGGGATTGTCTGTACTGAAGAACGTGTGCTCCTCTGGTATGTCTTTATTGAGGGGGAAAAAAATCGTGTAGACTAGCAAATATGGCTAGGACCTTCTCCAGTAATCATCTTGGAAGTGGTCCAGGGTAGTCTTCAGACAGAGCACTTAAAAAAAGGTCCCTAAAATTAAACCACTAAAACACTACTTTTTGTTGTGAATTTTAAAGACGCTGTAATATAGCAGTAGTATGGAAAACTCAAAGGACATCATCTTGTCTGTAAGGATTGGTCATATTTGCTAAATTACTTCTCAAGTTAACTAATTTACCTATAGGTTCATTAATGATTGCCTAGCATAAATACGTTTAGGTACATTCTATCCTTAGTAAAGCCTTTTGTGGTCTTGTCCTTATTAGAGTTTATTATTTGAAGTGACCCAAGTGAGTGTTCACCTACTAAATGCATCTTCCTTCCTGGCTTAGGTGTGTATCACTGGCATAAGCAAAGCCTGGTGGGATGAGTCATGTGACTGGTGTGCCATGTTGGATGGCAGCCTCTTCAGGAGGGACAGGCAGGACAGGTGTGGCAGGGAGTGGCGTTATGTGTAATGGAGGGGCTGGAACATATGGAGCTTGCAGATGGTGATGGCACAATTGAGAACCACTGGGTAAGGATTAAGGGTTGAAAAAAGCAGTATACTCATGGTACAGGTACTAAGGGAGCTGACTAGGAAAGGTGCCCTCCTTGATTTGTTCCTTGTTAATAATGACTGTCTTATGAGCACAGTGGAGATCGGTGGCTGTCTTGGCCACAGCAACCATGAAGCCATCAAGTTTAAAATCTCTGCTGACACAAGGAAAAGTGCCAGCAAAACCTCAACCCTGGACATGAGGAGAACAGACTTCAGCTGGTCAGGAAACTAATGAATAAGGCACCCTGGGAAGGATGCTGGGATCTGCCAGTGCTGGTAATTTTTTAAAGTACTAAGCACAGGAGCAGGCAATTCCAAAATGTCAGAAGTCAAGCAGACAAGGCAGAAGGCCAGCTTGGCTGAACAGGGACCTTCTAGTGTTTAGGCAAAACAGAAAAGAGTATGGGCAATGCAAGCAAGGTTGGGCAGCATGGGAGGAATACAGAGATGCTGATTGCCACTGTAGGAAGAAAATCCATGTGTCCAGAGCCTAACTGGAGTTAGACCTGGCCAGTACTGTGGGGGACAATAAAATGAGTGTTTAAAAAAAAAAAAATAGCCAAAGGCAGCCAGAGACAACATCATCCTGTTAGAGAATGGGGATAGTCACGTCACTGACAGGGACATAGACAAAGCAGAGATGTTTAATGCTTTATTCACCTCAGTTTTCAACACCAGTGATGGGCTCTGGGGGTCACAGAGCTTGAGGACTGTGACTGTGAAAATGATCAGCTCCCAGCTAACCTGAACTTGTGCAGGATTTTCTCTTTCACCTGAATCACCTAAGTCTGTGAGGCTTGATAGGATTCAACCTACGGTAGTGAGTTGATTGGTGTCATTGTGAGATCTCTGGTGTTTCATTGGTCTTTAGAGGTCTGAGTCAACTGGAAGCTGTCAAATGTCCGTGTTTTCAAGAAGGGCAGGAAGGACCACCCTAGTGACTACAGGCCTGTCAGTCTCACTTCAGTGACTGATAAATTTGTGGAGAAGATTATCTGTGAATTATTGAACAACACCTGAAGGACAGCATGGTCATCAATCACAGCCAGAACAGGTTCACCAGGGGAAATTCCCACTTGAAACCTTACTTTTCTTTCATGACAAATGTAACCCACCTAGCTAAACAAGGGAAGCCAGTTGATGTAATATCTTTGGATTTCAGTAAAGCTTTTGATACTGTCTCTTTCAGGATCCTTCAGGATGAAATGCCTAGTGCACTGATGGATAAACACGTTGTGTGTTTGGTGAGCAACTGGCTCATGACTTGGGCACAAAGAGTTATAGTAAATGGGGTAGCATCAGGCTGGCAACTGGTCACTAATGGGGTTCTGCAGGGCTCTATCTTCAGCCCAGTTCTCTTCAACATCTTCTCAAATGACTTGGATGCAGGACTCTAAATAAGTTTGCTAATGATCATAAATTGGGAGGAGATGTTTACTCCTTTGAAGGCAGAGAGACCTTACAGAGTGACCTCAGCAAAATTAGCGGACCAACCCTATGGAGGTTAACAAAGACATGTGCTGGGTTCTGCACTTGAGACAGGGCAACCCAGTATGTACAGACGGACTGGGAAACAAGATGCTGGAGAGCAGCTCCGAGGAAAGGCACCTGAGGGTCCTGGTCTATGGCAAGTTGAATATGAGTCAGCAGTGCCCTGGCAGCCAGGAGGGCCACCTGTGTCCTGGGGGGGCATCAGGCACAGCATCGCCAGCTGGTTGAGCGAGGTGGTTGTTCTGCTGTTCTGCACTGGTGTCCTGTGTCCTCACCTTGAGTTTTGGGCATCACAGTATAGAAAAGACACTAAGGTATTGGAGATAGGAGGATTACGAAGATGTTGAAAGGTGTAGAGGTGAATCCATGAGGAGCGGCTGAGGTAACTTGGCTTGTTCAGCCTGGGGAAGAGGAATGTGAAGGGAAGAGGAGGCACAGGCACTGATCTCTTCTCTCTGGTGGCCAGTGACAGGACCTGAAGGAATGGCATAAAGCTGTGTCAGGTGAGGTTTAGGCTGGGTATTAGGATAAGGTTCTTCACCCAGAGGGTGGTTAGGCATGGGAACAAGCTCCCCAGGGAAGTGGTCTCAGCACCAACCCTGTGTGAGTTCAAGAAGCATTTGGACAACACTCTCAGGCATGTGGTGTGATTAATGGGGTTGTCCTGTACAGGGCCAGGAATCAGACTTTGATAATCCTTGTGTGTTCCTTCCAAGTCAGGGTATTCTATGACTCTCTGGCATTCCGTGAGGTTTTTGTGAGTGATCATATGGTGTTGCCTGTCTTATAAAAACATTTTTTCCAGTTCACATCACTGATGCCACTTCAGAATTTGACAAAATTTGACAAAAAAAAAAAACATGGCTGTTTTTCTGTTCCAGATATGAGCAAGACAGTGGTCATGACAGTGGGAGTGAAGATGCCTTCTTTGACTCATCACAGCCTTGCACCCTGGTCACTTTAGGAATGAAGAAGTTCTTCATCCCCACTACACCTGCTGCTCCCAAGGATCCAGCAAGCAGAATCCTTCCCCTGCCATCATGCTTGGGCATTTGCCTTGACTGTGACAGAGGCAGGGTAGGGTTTTATGATGCAGGGCGTATGAAATGCCTTTATGAGTGTGAGGTAGATTGCTCTGGGATAATGTACCCAGCATTTGCTCTAATGGGTGGTGCAGCAGTTCATCTTGAGGAAGCTGTCACAGCAAAGTACAGGGAGTACCATGACGACATCTAGTGCAGCAATCTCTTCCCATTGCTGTTCTGAGATGGAAAATGAAAGCAGAAGAATTCTACCTTAGTTTTCAGTCCTGATTAATTGTATTCTACCTGCGTGTTGCTTACAAGTCTCTGGCCCATGTTTTTTTAGCATAATGGTCCAGTCACTTCCTGCACTAAAGGAATTCTCCTGCCTTTCTTGTGATCTGTGCAGTGCCGTTCTCTACAGACTTTTTTTGCTGAGGGAAGCAGGGAATAAGTTTGACTAGCAACCAAAATTTACTCTTCAGGACTAGCAACCAAAATTTACTCTTCAGGGGTAGATATCTGCCTTTTATTTAACTTAAATTCTTAGTCAGTTTTGTATTTAATGAAGTCAAAGCTGATAGTGTGTGATTGCTGTTCTTCTTTTAAGAAATCTGCCTGAATGCCTCTGAGGGATCAAATGCTTTCCAATTAACCCTTAAGCACCAGTTGGGCCTTTCAGCACAAAACAGCATTTTAACAAATACAATATAAACCAGGAAGAAATCAGAAATGCCATTGAACATTTAAGTTATTCTTGGAAAGACGACGGTAAACGTGAATCTGATTGCATGTTGTATGCCTTTAATGTGATTGTAAGCTAAAACTCAAGTTCTGACACATGGTGTCATATAGTTGGTGGCATAATGGTAAGTTTCTTTACTCTTTCAGGCTTTTACTATAAGCTATTTAAAATAAAGTGCAATTTTACCTTAAATGTCAGAATTTGGTTAAAAAAATCAGAAGTATTAGCATGTGGTATTTAAGCAAAAGCAAAGGAATTATTGACATGAGTAATCATATGTGAACTTGAAAAAAAATCAGGTATTTCTTTTAATACTTGATATAATAGGTTATTTTTTTTAATCTAGTAGCAGCTTGGGTTTTGGTTAGTAAGACTGTTCAAAGTGCACTGATTAAGTTTTGAGACCTAATTTCTGCCTTAAAGAATGTCTGACTTTCAGTTCCTCTAATGTTAAAAACTGTGTTACGCAGTAGTTTTTCCTAAATCATTGAACCACCGAATAGCTTGGGTTGGAAAGGACCTTTGCAGACTGTCTAGTTCCAATGCCCCTGTCATGGGTAGGGACACCTTCCATTTGACCAGGTTGCTCAAAGAGATGTCCAGCCTGACTTTGAACACTTCCAGGGGTGGGGAACCACAGCTTCTCTGGGAAACCTTCTCCAGTGTCTAACCACCCTTATTGTTAGAAATCTCTTCCTTATATACAGTCTAAATCTAACCTCTTGGTTTAAAAGCTTTGTCCCTTGTGCTGTTTCTACAGGCCTTGGTAAAAAGTCTCTCTCTCTCTCTCTCTCTCTGTTTCCCTTCCTCCCTCCACCTTTCTTTTATGTCCTCTTTATATATTGAAAGGCTGTAATAATGTCTCTCCAGAGCCTTCTCTTCTCCAGGCTGAACAGCTTCAGCTCTTTCAACCTGTCTTCACAGGAGAGGTATTCCAGCCCTCTGATCATTTTTGTGTCTCTCCTCTGCACTGGGGGCCCCAGAGCTGAATGCAGTACTCCAGATGGGATCTTGGTAGAGCAGAGCGGGAGAATTCTTTCCCTTGCCCTGATGGCCACCCAGCAGCCCAGGATATTTGCTGTGCTCCAAGCGCACAGTTCTGGTTCATGGCCAGTCTTTCATCCGCGAGGATGCCCAAGTCCTTCTCTGCAGGGCTGCTCTCCATCATCCTGTTTATATTGATACTGGGGATTACCTGGGTCCAGGTATAGGATCTTTTGCTCAGTCTTTGGGAATCTCATGAAATCCACATCAGCAATGGTGCCAGTACAAACTCTTGAGGTACACTAGTCATTACTGGTTTCCACTTGGACATTGAGCTATTGGCTCTTTGGATTTGGCTATCCTGCTAATTCCTTATCCACTGACTAGTCCACTCAGTCAAACCCATATCTTTCAAGTTTGGAGGTGAGAACTTTGTAGGGGATCCTATCAAAGGCCTATGGAAGTCCAGGTATGTGGTATCTGTGCTCTTCCCTTATCCACTGATGCAGTCACTCAGTCACAGAATACCACCAGGTGAGTCAGGCAGTGTTTGCACTTGAAGAACTCATGTTGGCTGTCCCTGGTCACTTTCATGTCTTCCATATTTTTTGACCTATCTTCCAGGTGGATCTGTTACTTGATCTTACTGGGCACTGAGGAGGTGGACTGCCTCTATTTATAGAAACTTATATATAAAAAAATAGGGTGCTTGCACTGTCAGCTGATGGAAAAATGAAGATCTAAAGTGAAGGATGTTTCTGATAAATACTTGGTGCTTTCTTAACTTGGGGATATGCTTTCTAATTTGGGGATATGCTTTCTAATTTGGGGATAGTGTATCTTATGAATGTGTGTGAAGTATCCTTACTATGTACATGTATACAGCTGTAGAGCTGTGAAATGGGACCTGAAAATCATGATACAGTTAAATGAATGTAGGCCATAATGCAAAACTTTAGTGCGCTTTGCTGCGTGAACTGTTGTGCTGATCTGACCTGGAATCCACCCCTCCCAGTGTCCTCTCCCCTAAGCCTTTGACTGTGGCCACTGCCAGAAAAAAATGGCAGAAATGTTGTCAGCTCCAAGGTGAGCATGACAGCCCATTTGGGGCTAGAAATACCTAGCAAGGGCAACTTCTTGTCTGGGTCTCACCTGCAAGTGTTTCTTGGTAAGGCTGTGTGGAACTGTGCTCCTGAGCTTCCATGTGGGCTTGTGTGAGGAACACTCTCATGTCCCAGGCAGCAGATGTGAAGCAGGGAATATCTTCTGGAATTTTCTCCTGCTGGAGAAAACGCAAATTGCTCTTCACTAGTTATCCTTTAGGCAATTTCTTTTGTGATAGGTGGTTATCATCATAGCCTTTCATTCCTATAATTCCCTCCCCTTCGTCTTTCTTCTTGCTGGATTGAAGTCATTGCCCTCTTTTCACCTTCTGAGGCTGACTGAAGAAGCCCTCCATAAAAACTCTGTTGCTGTGAGGGATGACAAAATTTCAGGTTTTCCTTACTTCCATAGTCCTAAAACTGTATTTGCCTTTTTTAGTTTATACTGAATACTAAACTGATGTGGACAAGCTTCTTCTGCAGTGTTTTCCATGCAGTCCTGATGGTTAGTAGTAAACAAGCTGTGCACATAGGGGTTTCCCCACCTGGTGTGGTGTTTTGCATTTGTTAGTGTTGATAATGTTTGTTTACCTAGTCACTAAGTTCTGAGGGCCTTCTGCAGCTCCTCAGTCACTTCTAAACCTAGATGTTCTTGAGTAGCTTCCTCGGTAGCACAAACTTGAACATTTTTGTTTGTTTGTTTGCATTTCCAGGTCTTGGAGAAAATTAAGTTGTAATGAGTGCAGCAAGTCTTTGTGCTTTTAAAATTTTTCCTTCCTCCTACTTATTTTTTACCCTTCAATATTTATTAAACCATGAGTCAAACACTGAAAACTCTTACATGTTAACATACTCTGTTGATAGGTGACACTTGAGTGCAGCAGTAAGACAGACCCAGGAGAAAGTATTCTCACTTCAGTAGCTGTGACTTCTCCTGTTATGTAATTGGCATGTCAGTTTATTTACCAAACCTATTATCGGCTTAGAGTTACAGATTATAGAGTTGAACTTTCTGATTTCTTATTTCCAGACCAAATCTCCTTCCACAGAAAAATGTTTCATTTTTGATTCCTCTGTTTCAGAAATTGGTCTAAATGAGAGGGTTTATGTCACAATTAGCACTCCACAGTTCCACATTTGGATTCCTTATAAGCACCTGGATTGATATCAACAGGTATTTTGCTACTTTATGGAAATACTCATAAATGGAACACTCAGATATAAAGACAGTGTCTCAGACTCATTGATTTAAAAAAAATAAATTACTGGTCTGAAAACACAGAAGGAAGAAATTAAAAATTTAAGGGATTTTTTTCCACTGTAGTTTTCAATTAATGTGGGATGTGTTCTGCTATGCAATTACATACTCTACCAGATAGAAATTGATGCTACTTAAACATTTATCTACCTTTTTATATATCTGTTTGTATTTACCTCATTCTGAGTTAAAAAATTGGTTTGGTCTTTGCTGTTACTTGAATATTTAGTATGCATTCCAGACAGTACTCTTTGGTGCTTACTCCAGCTTATTAAATAAAAAAACCAGACTTGACAAGAGGCACTGACAACACGCTGTGATATTTTTTCCACTACTGTGGAAGTGTCAACTTTCAGAAATGCAGTTTAGCAGTACTTGCCTATCCAGATAATTATTTTTTTCAGGTTTCTCCCTATGAAACAGCACTTTACAATATAGATTAAGCTAAAAATGGTGTGGTAATGTGTGAATCTTTGTGCAATATAGCTGTTTGGTGACTATGGTGTGACTTGCAAAGCTTTGTGCAGGTGTGAATCGTGTAAACATCTTTTAGATTATCTAAAGCTTTAACAGA
>JAWWLZ010000094.1:16141104-16151713 GCA_035041345.1 Poliocrania exsul | reverse complement strand
CTTGTTTAAAAATATTCTGAAATGTAAAAGTGATGTCTTGGTTTTTTTTTAATAAAAACTGAAAATACAGTATCTTAGTAATTCACATTATTATATGCCAGCTCTGAAATACCCTCATTGAAATAATGTTTCCTGTAATACATGCCCATAGGTGACTTGAGGGGAGAAAGCACTGCTTTTGGTTATTAAGTCTGCCTATATACTAGAACCTCTGATTTTAGGACTTAAAGAGTCTAGTTTGAGCTGAGTGCTAGGCTTTTAGTTAAGATGCTGATGTCAGCAGCTTGGCTGCCTAAGCCTCCCACCCCAGTCAGGGAAAGAAAATGTACATCAAGAAGGACCTTGGCTTTTGGGCATTTTCAAGGAAACCTACCCATTCCTTAAGAGAGGAAGCAGACGGTACTTAGCTCTCCAACCTGTGCAGCTCTGCCAGGACATCTCAGATTGGATGGACCTGCCTTACTCTGCAGTTCTGAACATCAGTGCCACTGCTCAAATCTGCATTCCCTTGAAAAATTCAGTGTTTACATTTGTCACTGCTGCTGTTTGCAGGATGTTTTAAAGTTCCAGCCTCTGGTGATTGCTGCCTCCAGGCCAGCTGTGTGTGCACCTGCAAGCGATGGAGGCTGTATTGACAGGGACTTTCCCGTCAGCTCTGCCAGTGCAGTTAAATCAGCCAGTGCACTATGTGTTTGCTTCTCGCTGTCCCCATTTTTCAGCTGGTAGTATGAATAAGAATATGACTTGGGGACTGATGTTTTTCACCTGCTTCATTAAGGCTTTACAGTCGTCCTTGATCCTGCTCTTTTTTTGGCTTCTGACACCATTTCTACCCACATGAAGGAATATTAGCAGGTAGTAGTCCATGCTCTCGACAAGTTGAGGTACCCTCTTGGCAGCATCATGGATCTTAGGCCTGAGTAGGCAGCATACTTCTCATCCCTCTCTGTCAGGCTGGCAGATGGGTGCCTCAGTGCTCCTTAACAGAGTCACCTTAGGAGCAACTTTGTGATTTGACTGCCATCCTCAAGTATGTAATTCGAAGGTATAAATGGCAGGTTTTTTTATTGCTTGAAGCGTAATAAAACTGACATTGTGGAGACAGGAGGGTGGCTGAGTAAGCACTTAGAAAAGGCTTGGGCTGAAGAATATTCTGAATGCCCCATCAGCACATGAATGCAGAGCTGTCTGCTGCTTCCTGGAGTGCTTGCCATCGAGAAGGCTGAGATGGTCTTTGGCTCAATTCCTATTCAATACCAAGTTCCTGAAAGCTTATTTTCAGGTTCAATTAAAAAAAGGTGCATCTGTGTGAGAGGGAATTTCAGTTTGCACTAGAGTCTCAATTTAGAGAGAAGTGGCTTTCACTTGGCCTGAAGGATATTTCTAGCTCCTTGGCAAAATTGTAAGGCTTTTTGTGTATTTATTGCCCAACTATAAACATTGCACTGAGCAAATCCAACTTTGCCTGAAAGGATCCATTTGTTCTAGTTAGCCTGACTGGATTGATAGGCCCAGTCCTTGTTCTTAACCCTTTTATTCATCCTGTCTTCCATAAGACATTTGCAAGGAAAAAGCAGGGGAGTTAAATAGTTTAAAAAAATACTTTTCTCAAAAATTAATTTTTTCCAGCTTCTCTTTTGCTATATTAGGTCCATATCAGCTCAGCTTTGGTGCAGTTATTAGATTTCCTGCTCTTTTCTCAGACCTGAAAACAACTACAGTTCCTCTGTTCACTATAACTGATGTAGGAAGGAAGAAAAAAAGTGCAGAGCTATACTTATACTCTTGTACTTGTAGATACACAACCTATCAGATGTAGGTGGAAAGAAAGTGCCCCAGGTAGATTGAAAACATTCACCTTGGGGAAAAAAAATAAAAAAACCTCAGAAGACAGGGAAAAGAACTATTTTCTTTCTTGGACTATATGAGTGACCCTTCTGCATGGATGGCTGGGCAGGGAAGTGAGACAGGCAGACAGAGGAAGTTCCCACTGGTGCTGCTAAACATGGACAACCCACAGAGCAACTTGTCATGTTGTCAGAAATGGCTGTGTCTGGGGTTGGTAACTCACTGCAACCTGGTGTGCCAAAACAGCAAAACGTTCAGTGTGTTTCTCCCAGTGTATTCCTACATGGCATAATGTGCAAATGACTTCTGCCTGAGTTTAAATAAAAAGATTATATTTAGATCTGGCTGTGTTAGTTGATTTAAAAGATGTCCATCTCAAAACAAACAAACAAACAAACAACCCAACAACTTATGTTCATATCTATCTGTGCTTTCTTAAAAAGAGAACTGTGGTATAGCTTTTAAGGGCAGAATTTATACTAAAGCAATTTAAATAAGTCATCATATTTTGCTATATAGCATGCCATAAAAACACCACTACTAAACTGGTAGAAGGAAAAAATTTCCTTTAAGAAGAAGTCTCATAAATATTCCTTAAAAAACAAGGTTTTCAATGATGATTAAAAAATGTGAATTTGTCTGAGAAGTCATGTCATAAGAGAATTGCAGAGATTTGAACTAACTACTTGGCTAGGGAAAATGATTAATTCCTCACTGAACTTACCTATAGACATCTGGATATATGCATTTATATTTGTGCTTTAGTGCATGTATCTTTTTTTCTGGGAAGTTGCTTGACTACTCATGAAATTTTTAGGAAGAAGGCACTGAGACTCATTCAAATAATACTGATAATTGTTCTTAGGACCAACTTATTCAGGATTTTGCATGTTGCTGGGTTAAGTGCACTCACTGCATCCAGGTTATTTTTGAGGTGACAGAGGATGCTCATTATCTATGCCCCTGACAGTGTATGGGGTGAAGGGACTTTTTCCCCCAAGACAGAAGGACCTAGGTTGGTGCTGGTGTTGCATCTCCTGTACATGTGAATGCTAAGCCAGAGGAGGATTTGAAGGTGTGTACTCCAGTGGAGCTGACAGGATTACTTTTCCTTGATTTTTAGCTTATCATATCTGTAGACAACACAGACACTTGTCACCTCCCTCCCTGTTGTTTCTTGGGACTTACTGTAAGACTCTGGAGTTGGCATTGAAGTTACGGGGCACCTTTCAAGTCCAATTCTTGTATCTCTGCCCTGGCAGAAGTACTTTGTGGCCATGTCCACAGGATACTCATTCTGGGTCTGGACCCCCACAGCATCTGCCTGTGAGGAAGCAGCCTTCTTTGCGGACTACCTGGGAGCTAACTAGCAAAGGAAGCAAGTTTTGCACAGACATTCCAGACTGAATTTTTCACTTCTTTCCTTATTTAGAAGATGCTATATATCAGGCACCCCCTGATACTTCAGCAGGTGTGAATTCATTAATGCAGGTTTTATTAAAACTTTTTCCTGCCTCACAGGAGAACAGGCAAACTCTTACACAAAGTAAATGTAACTGAAAATGTTGATTTATCTTTTTTTTAAAGTGACAATAGAGTCCATTTGATAGAGCTATTGAGACAGAAGAATGAGGATTTAGAAGGATAAGACTGGGAGTTTTATGAAAAAAAATTTCTGTATAGTACCAGGTTTGTTCTATTTTAATTTTATTTCAGAGCACTTTGTTATTTCTAGACATAAAAAAGGATGGAAAATATATTTGCAATATACTCGAGATAAAAGGATGTACCAGTCAGATTTCTCTCTGCAAATCCTGTTTGTTCCCAAATACCTTAATTCCATTGCTCATTTATAGTTTTTTCTTTTTTTTTTAACTTTATACAGTTTGGTTTTTTTCAGGTGCCACAGAGGCAGAGTGGCCAGTTCTGAGCCCCATCCAGTTCCCCATGCACCAGCAAGCACCTGGCAGTCACAGCACCCATATTGGTGCATTACTGCTGTAATCAAAGGGCAGTAACACACAGCATACAAATTTGTGAGGTAAAAGCATTCAAGAGTAACTGAGCATGAGTTTATCCTCTAGCACACCCTTCTTAACTTTCAGTGAGAACAGTCAATTGTCTTGGTGGGCCTTTCCTCAGGGCCCTGCCATTGTTTTTTGTTGGGTTTTTCGAGCAGAGTGAGCAGATGCCGGGGCTGCCCATCCTGGTTGCTCATGCTCCACTAGAGGCTGTTGTCCATGAGGGGGGTTGCTGCCATTCCTCAGAGCCTCAGTTCTCCCTGTGCAAGGTCTGGGACCCCTCTGTCTCTGCTAACCGGAGGTTTTGCAGGTTTAGGAATACAACCCCTGGTTCCCTGGCATGTTCCTGTGCTCCAGCACACACCTGCCTGAGCTAGCTCCAGATTCATCCTAATAAAGCCAGCTACGTGCATTGGTGAGTCCTAAGTAGTAGGGCAGCAAGGAAGAAATGCTGAAACTTTTATAAGAATGCATAATCAAAACATATTGCTAGAAAGTAGAAACTAAAATAGTTAGGAGAGATGGGCTATGTGATTTCACAGCAGCTATTGGAAGTATTTCCTGGGAGACAGGCCGAGCCTGCTTTGTTCTGCTTCATGTATAGTGAGCATGTGCTTTGCTTTGTACAATCTACACTCTCACAAATATCCATTTACTTCTCAAGGGAAGGCAAAAGATTTAAGATTGCATAAAGTGCTCTTTGACATGGGACCTCTCTAAGCCTTAATGTATTTTCCAATGCTGCTGGTAGCATTGGGCTGTCCTCAACAGAACATACAAGAAATGCTAAGGGTCAGGGGCTGGGTGCTTTGATGTAAATCTGGGAAATGGTTCTTCCCCTTTGAAATGCAAACCGAGTGACAAAACCATTGCTCCAGCAGCTGCCATTCTGTTCCCTTTGATATGGCACATATAGTGCAAATGTTGTATGCTAGAGAGCAACAGGCAAAAGGCTTTGAGAAGCAAAGGAGAGAAAACATATTTGTATTTTCCACAGCTGTTATGCTAAGCAATGCATAATGTTGAAACTGTGTTCAACAAGTAGGTCTGCAGAGACCAATTTTTTGGAAATTAGGTTAAAACTTGCATCTCCCTAGTGTGAGTCAGTGAATGATCATACTGTGTTTCACAACTGACATCAATCTGGTTCACATTTGCAATGTGCTTGCTATAACAAATTTAGTTTTGGCTTTACCAGCTTCTGCACTGAGTAATCTGCTGGAAGTTCTTAAATTGTCTTTAGGGTAAACTCTGATTTAAGAAGAATGTTCTTTATCAATACGAAAAAGATTTTTTAGTCACTAGTTGACATCTGTTCTTGTTGTGAATTTCGCAAAATATGAACTTCTTACACTTGGTTATTTCTTTTTAAATTTTTTTTTCTCCTTTTCTCTTTTTTTTTCCTCAGTTGTTAATGATATCAAAAGGAATAGCAAGTTCTATTGAGATAAAAACCCCAAAAACAAACCCACAATTTTTCTCATGTCAAAGCAATATTAAGTTTTATTTAAAAAAGGACAAAACTCTAAGTGACCTATAGGTTCCACCTTCCTGAACTGAGACTAAAAAAGTAGATGCCTGATGCCTGATCCGTGCAGACAGGATATTAACCATGTTTTTTAACCTAGCATATGTATTTTTATGGCCTGAATTTATCCAGTTTCCAAAGCAAGTTTAGGTTTCATTCACATGTGTTTACTTCATTTGTGACTAAGCCAAAACCTGTTCAGCCCCAATCTGATTGAAGCCACGAAATGGGCTTTGTTCCAAGGCTTGCTGGAGCAATTAACAAATCAGAGCAAAACAGCTTTAAGTCAATGTAGTGGAAAAGGAAAAAAGGTATGATTATAAATTTTTCAGAAAAATAAGTTGGTGTTATAGCCTCATCATCCAAGCACCTGCCAATTTATCTTTTCTGTGAGTTACCAGAACATTTTTATCTCTCTGCCCTTTCCATTCTTATAGTAGGTTTAGTCTAAATGCTTGCAAAATATTTTATATGTTGACATAGATAGTGGCAGAAATATTTAACAGATAATTAATATTAGTTTGCTTTGTTTAACAGCTAGGGCTTTCTGTTTTAGCCAAGTGTTAAGATTACAATATTGCAAGTTATTAAACTATTTGTTAAACTAGAAAGAAAACGTTCTTCTACACCTTCATTAACTAGCCCTGATTTGATCCTTGGATAGTTATAATTCGGCAGAGTTAACATTAACAAGCTTCAGATTATTTAAGTTTTTTTCTAAATTTTGCACATTAAATTATTAAAACCTATTGCTGGATTCAATACAAGAAAGAAAAAAAACATGTGTTGGGCCTCAGATGGAAAATACCAAATAATCATTCTCATTCTGAGACACAGCTAATCCCCTCGAAGAAAGCTCAGCTCTCCTATGTTTAGGAAAGTGTACACTACTGCCAAAACATTGACTGATCATTTCCTTTTGCACATCTTCCACACAACAAGGTTGTCAAAGATAAAGCCAAGCAGATGGAACAAAACCAGCTTTGAGAAGTCATTTAAACCAATCTTGCTTGTATTAGTTTCAAGACCCCTTCACTGCATTTCTATTGCTTCATAAATTCCAGAGCAGACCCTGAAAGTAGCCAAGAACAAGGTGTTTAATTCAAATGCAAATTAGCTTTGTGCTGGAGAGATGCAAGTGCATGCCCACATGGATGTCACAGAATAATGAAGTTCTTAACAAGAGACATGAATGCATATATATAGCATATTAAGAACAAAACTTGGATTCCTGAAAAGAATTAGGCTTCTTTTTGTTCCAAAAAAATCTTTGCTGTTTTCCTTCTCATTCATCTTCATGTTTCACATGTCATTGCATGACCGTTTTCACACACAGTGCTATCAGGTGGTTGGACTTTTAACCTCTGAGATCATAGCAGTTAGTATCAACATCTCTGCTTCTAGTTAAACACTCAGATTCAGCTTGAAATAGGTAATTTTTCAGCTGAAAAGCCAGTTTTTTGTGGCACTGTGCAGTCGGCAGCCCTCCAGGTCTGACAAAATAATTAAGTCCTGATCTTAGTTCCATTAAGTTGTCATTAAACTATGTAGCTGATGGTCACAGCATCTCTCATGAATTGCTGTGGGTTCAACGTGGTCAGAACCCTCCTTAAACAGAATTTCTAGTGAAATAAAGCATTCTGTTCTTTGTTTTTCCAAGCCGTTATATTTTCATTGAATACTGGAAAGCAAGAGGTAGAAGCTCTAAGTTAGTGCCTTCCCTTATTTTTGAGGGAAGCAACCAGCAAAGTCTGCTACAGGAGATCCACTGAATGCATGAAACTACCACACCAGAGTCCATTTTCTGGGCCATTGGCAGGGTTCTTGTCTACTATATGTTGCAGACAAAAGTTGCAGCCTTTGCCTGGTTTGGCTTTTACTGTGATTTTCACTACCAATCTGAAGGTTAATAGTAGGCAGATCTGTCCAGACACACTGGGCAAGAAGGATTATTTTGGATGCCCTCCCAGACTGCCTATGAGCCAGATGCCTGGGATGAATTGTTAAGGTCAGATTAGGCAAGATCACATGGGGATCTCTTCTGCAACAGTACCAAGAAAGGGGGGCCCTTTCTGTATCCTGGCCCTGGCATGATTGGCCAGCAGCTGAGCGCCAGCAACTCCCCCCTCAGGGCCACTTGGAGATCCAGAGGGAGGCTATGGATTTGTGTAGACAAGCAACCAGGGTTTAGATCTGTCTTCTTTTTGTTTAACCTGATGACACACCAAAAGGCCACAAAGAAAAATAAGATTAGATCATGCAAAAGCCAAGGAACATGTATTTCTGTTTGAGGCGCCATGACAGGCCATGGGGCTGGAATAAGATAGAAGAAAGTTAGAAGGAGGATGCTTGCTTAAATTGAAAACTTGCAGCTGCAATGAATATACTATGCTGCTCAAAGTCAGTTACAGGATTGCTGCAGGTGGTAGAGATACAGATGTATTAATTTGCGCTGTGTGGATAGAGGAAACTCTCTGTCAGGGTATATTTCAATGCAAGAAAATATATAATTACCTGCTATAAAGACAAAACATTTCTACATGTCAGTGAAGAAAAAAAGAAGAAAAAAACAGTTAGAAGGTCAAAGACTGACAATATCTGAATATTCCATGCCAGGAGGTGTCTGGTCTCAAGCACTCACAGCAACAACCATTTTAAAGCCCTGTTACTTTAAAACATAAGATATTTACTTGAACTTCAGTGTGTCTGGCCATGCATTTGAGATACATGGGGTTTTCTGGAATGTGACCTGCTCCCAGTGACCTTACGAGGAGTCATGAACAATGCATGCATATATGTGGCCCAAAATGGATCTTGTTGAGGAACACCCGAAATGAAGTCTTATCATAACCAGAACCAGCTGTTCCAAATTGTGATTCAAGAGACCCAGCCAAAGACCAGGAATGCCCAGTGGCAGGTCTGTAAGTATAGTGGAAATTCCTGTGTAGCAGCGAGGAGAGGCAGCTTTATCTGTTGACTCAGTCCTGGTTCCCCAAAGCCCTTGGCAACCAAACCATAAAATGAAACACTAAAACAAACAAAGTCCAAAACCCACAAACAAACAAACCCAACAAAATAAATAAACCCAAAACTTCTCAAACTACCAGCGCCTTCTAATTCCGAGAAAGAAAAAGCCCCAAACAGAGCCCAAGACCAAGAATTCCCCGCTGCCTTTGCCGCCCGGCTGTCGCTGTGCCGCGGTGCTGCCGGCAGGGGGCAGCTGTGCGCCGGGGCCGGCCGTACGGGGACGGCGACAGTGACAGAGACGGCGCGGGGACGCGGGAGCTCTCACGTGCTGCTCTGTCAGGAGAGAAGGAGCGCTTGCACCTGCCAGGGATCCAGCCGGGACATCCCGGAGGCTGCGCCCGCGGAGCGGCTGCAGCGTCAATGAGCGGCAGCGGAGACCGGTTTGCGAAGCCTCCTCACCTGAGCGCACACTGGTTGCCTTTGCCGGATTCCCGGGCAGATCCTCAGCCCCACAGGGCGTACCTGGGCGTCCTGCAGTCCCTCCAAGAGCTGAGAAGTAGAAGAGAAATTGCTTTGCCAGCAGGTTCCCAAGCAAAGCAGAAGACGGCAAAGCCAAGTTGCCACTGGATTACCAAAGGGCTGCTGAATCTTGGCTTACCCACGTTCCCCATGCAGAAGGGTGGCAGGTGTACTATGTTCTGTGTCACTGGCCTGAATTGGGCACTATCCTGGTGTGATATCTGTGAGCTGTCTAGGTGTTATAGGACATGCAGAATTACCAGCCCTACATCCTATCTGATTCTGTTGCACTAGTACTAAGACAGCTGGTGCAAAGTGCAAGAACAAATTTTGGCACACATTTTTACAGGGCTAAAAATTTCCTGTGCCCAACTAGTTTAAGTAAGAGAGATTTCAAAGGTTACTCAGTGGCAAACACGTAAAACAGATACAGGGAAATTGAGGAAATGTGCTCACTTGTCAGTGCTGAGGATCAGGCCTATGGGCAGAAAAAGAGATTGCTATCTGCATTTGGTTAATGCATCTACCAAACATACGTCAGACTTAGAGTTCTGCTCTCCTGAGAAAAACCAAAAGCACTCAGATTTCTGCCATCATATGCAGGAGCAACTAAAATGGAGTGTTGCATTGCTCTGCATTCTCAGCTGCTGGATCAGTGGGTGATCAGGTTTGCTTGCCTGAGTACACAAGCCAACCAAAAAAGGATACACACCTTCTCTTTTCCTGAAAGACTGCTGAGTTCTTTCTCTTTCTGAAAGTCCTGAGTTCTGAGCATACTTTTGAAACACTATTTTTTTTTCACTTAAGAGTGAAGTTGAACAGATACCAACTACCTTCCTTTCTGCATCCCTCCCAGGTTTGTAGTAGAGAGACCTTGTCCTGTTGAAAGTGTCAACTGTTCCTGCAACACCTATGCACTGCCTTTGCTCCCCCAGGCTTGTGCAGAAGGGACAATATGGTCTGTGGGCAGCAAGCCACCCCAGGTGAGATGAAGTGGAGCCTTCCTCTGGCTGAGGTCTGGTTGTCTCAGCTGGAGGCTGTTCTTGGCATATGTTCACTACGTTCCCAGAAGGACATGCAGCTAGTTCTAATACTGAACACTCAATTTGCAGTCACTGTGCATCCACGATTATAAATACTTGTAAAACTGAAGAACTTTGAGCAGACCACACTAAAACTGGTACTGAAAACATAGGTGAAAAGAGGACACAGCACCCATTTACACTGCAGGCTGCTCAGTCAAGAGAACATTTTCTAAATTTGTTGTCTAGATGGGGCTGTAGCCATTTAAAGCAGTTTCTTGAATATCTGAAAGTCTGAATCTCCTCCTAAGCAATACAACTATTCAGGCTCAGAAGGAAGACCAGCAGGGTGTTGTCTACTCTCAAGTTTACCAGCAAGAGTATATTTGAATTTTTTACTTTATTTTATACAACACATAGGGCATAAGTTTTTTTCCACGATCAGCTCAGTAAATGATTCCTTCATAATGAAGAGCCAAATATCAGAATAATTGACACAGAAGGGTCCCAGCCATGCAACGAGGTGATCATTGATGACTATGTCCTAATAAGCCTTTTATCTACCCTACCGTGGGAGTTTCCACAGACTCTAGGCAGTCCTGGTAGAGTCACCCTTCCCTGCAGCACCACTACTTGCCTGATAAAATTTTGTGTGTGATGGACTTCAGCAAATCATCCTCTTTTCTATACAGAAGTTTCCTGAG
>JAWWLZ010000094.1:16119207-16130402 GCA_035041345.1 Poliocrania exsul | reverse complement strand
GATCTACATCTGTATTGCAGTAATGTTCACGATGAACAGCTCAGAGGTAAAAAAGCCACTGACAAAGCTCTGCTGAACTTAGAATCTGTCTTTGGATTGAGTCTTCAGTGGAGAGAAGGGAAACAAAGGAGAAATAACATCCTAATTCTAATTTTGAACAAAGAAAGCAGGTTACTAGGTCATGCCAGCCAGCTGTCTGATGGGAATTCCTCTTTCATGCTTTCTGGAGTTTCATATAGCTTTTTATCTAGGGTGTATGCACAATTCATGAGCAACTGAAAAAAATGAAGAAACAAACAAAATGGAGAAGACATCCAAATATAAAAGACTGTAATGCAATAATAAGTGAAAAACATCAGAATAATACTAGAATAGCTGAGGCATTCATTCACTGTTCTTAGTCAAGGCTGTAGTTCTGTAGTTATGAATATTAATAAAGCCAAATAGTTGCATCTGTTAAGTCAGACTATATTTTAGAAAGAGATTTTTGTCATCGAAAGCTAAATCAGTCTTCACAGATTGTACGGTGGAATTGGCGAGACAATAACCAAGGAATCCTGCTTCAGGGTTCCTGAATTTCTACCTGGTGGTTGTGAAACGTATTAGTTTGCTAGAACTTGGTTTATAAAAGTGATATTAGAGGAGGAAGAATAAAAACAAGAGGCTGTGAAAATCTGAGCTTTCAAAAACATCCCATTAGAGTAGAGAAAGGGAGGGAGAGGGGGGATGGGATAACACTGTGTTTTGAGAATCACTGATGTAGATTGTTGCAGAGCTCAGAGTCATCTGGGAGATATGACAGCCAAATGAATTCCTCCACTTCAGGAGAGGCCAAATAGCTCCTGTGTCAGAGTGTGTCTGTGTGGAGCAGCTCAGGTAAGCAGGAATCTGCCTTAGACTGTGTCTAAAACTCCTCTATATCTGATTAACAATAGCAGAACTGTGGGAAATAAGACAGCGATGCTCCACGGACAGCCCAGTTCTGCACACATATCAAGCTCTGAATTTTGACAGGTCCAAAAACAGTGCACCCCATTCCATTGCCTGGTATAGGTAGATAAGATTCATATTTATGGTTAAAGGCCCATTTAACTTATAATTTGGTGGGTATCAAATATGTCCCATAGAACAGAACTCTTATCTTTCATTTCAAAGAGTGAACATTTACAGCTGTAAAGAAAAGTCTACAGAAAAAAAAGTAAACTGAAAGCAATCTCCCTGACCCTTCAGAGAACTGAAACAATTGTCGTGAAGAATGTAAAGTGCTACATCTATCTCAATAAACGAGAACTGCAACCTAAAAATGAACATTTACATTCCTGCAATTATAACTCAACCACTCCAATGAGAAAATCTCATTTGTCTCCAGGCAAACAATTCCCAGATTCTAAAACCTAGACTTCTTTCCCCAAACAATTGCTCCAGTTCAACTGTTAAATATTAAAATAGAGATCTGCAGGGTGGGGGCTGCCTGTCAAAAATGTGTGGACAGAGCAGAGCAGGAGTAATTGAAAGCAGGTAATGCTGTTCTATGAGCTGAATAACCCAGACAATGAGCACATCCTGGTGAGCACAGCTCAGAACAGGTGGCAGGTGCCTGTTCCTCTTGTAGCTATCTGAACTTACTTTACAGGATTTGTACACAGTTTTTGATTTTTATCTTCCCAAAAATCTGAATGTGTCAGGAATATACCTAGTTAAAGACACGTGAAAGTTTGAGACTTTACTTTACAATACCCTTTTGTGGAAACATAGCTAATTACAGAAACATTTCAGAGCCTGACCCCTCAGTCTTGATGCACATCTTATCCCTCTTAAAACGTGAATAATCTCATTCATCTGACAAAAAAGATGCAAGTTTAATACTAAATATTTGCTACTTCAAGGGGTTTTTTTGGCATAAAATCTTGCTTAATTGCCATTTTAAAAGATGCTACTTTGGGAAATGGGCTAAAGCAAAAATGTCACATTTCGTACTGGTTTAAGAGTATTTATTTTTGTATCTGTTCTTTTCCAATGATGCTTTCTTGATTTATGCTGTAACTTAGATATGAATGTAGCAGTGCTGAGGCAGTACAATACAAGACAGGTGATCAGCAAAGACTGGAAGTATTTTAGCATATTTTTCACATTGTGGGATCAGGCTTGCATGGCAGGCTGTGTCTTGAAAATATTTTCCAAATATCTCAGTATTATTTCATATTTCAACAGCTCCACACTGTTAAATGTTTTCTTAAGAATATTTTCTTAATTTTTTGGATTCCAAATTGTAATATTAAATGGTTATGTTTTCTTAATCCCCTCTTAGCTTGAGGCAGAGAAACACAAGAGGGCACTTGAGTCCATTTGTTTATGCAAGCTGGTATCAAGGAGAATCCTCTCCACTACTCTGACCCTTTGAAAAGATAAGCCAATGAAAAGGTATTTTAGCACTTACCCTTCTTGCCTAACAAAACAAAATGACTGAGCGTTTGTAAAACCAGTAGAGGTGGTGAACTTGAGAATGCCTTTCTGTGCCTCTTGTTAAGCAGGTGGTGATCACTGCTATTTAAACTTAAATACTGAGATTAAGCAGGGGTAGTTACAGAAAATTTGTAAAAAAAACAGGAAAGGTTTTAGAAAATGGTGCTGCTGGTCAGGTGACCTGCTTCCCTTTAGGTCAAAATCAGACTGGAAGTACTAAACTTCTGGAAATGTAATCACATCAAGTATAAAATCCAGATTTTTTTTTCTTGGACCTTTTCAGTGAAATTTTTTTTAGCCACAAAGTTGAAGCCAGAGGTCAAGTATCAGTCATTCTGCAGTGGAAAACCTCCTTACTTTCTGAGTTGAACAGTGATTATGAAAATGGGTTTATTTTGGATAGTGAGGCTACATTCAGCTGCAGTATGACTGCTACATTCATCAGTTGATGCATAAAGATATTAAAAAAAAAAAAAGGTCTGGAAGAGGGTGCAAGGATAGTAGCAGTAACCTTTTGCATCAAGGACTGAGAGTTTCATTATGCTGCCTGCAATCAGATACTGCCAACAATAAAATACAAAGTGAAAATTCCTTTATCCACCAGCAAGCTTTGCTCTTCAGTGCGGTGGGTTTCACATGTGGTGGTTTTGGTTTGGTTTGGTTTGGGTTTTTGTCCCCATTTTCAACAGAAGATATTTCCCTGCCTCCCTGAGGTTCAGTTGTCCTTCATTATGCTTCTAATTACCAGGGATATTTTGTTGATAGCGTTATTCCAAAGTCCTATTCTTTCCATATCTCACTACAAACCCACGCTTTTCAGGTTAGTAGTTGAGCAGACTCACCTTAAGTATTTAGTTATATATCTATCTGCACAGTGTGTTGCATGCCTTAGTAGGCCATGCTAATGAAGAGCTTGTCACCTATTGCCAGTACCCCTGGACTCCTGCCTCTGGGTTTTAGGGTGCATTTCTGTCTGGATAATAGCTCTCACTCTTTGTAAATGTATTACTCTTTCCCAGTTCCATTACATTTAATGATAAGGAAGAATTGAGTATTTGTGGAAGAATTTTGTCTTTTTCTTGTTGCTCCTCAAGACCAACCATACTCCCAAAGGTTTACTTTGAGGACCAGAAAGGAAAACAATTTGACAGAAGCTTGAAGGAACTGGAGGCTCAACTGCATAAAATGTAGTGGGTTGCCTCTCATCCGTTCTCATTGGTATTGCTGGTTGCATGACAATGACTGAACCAATATGAAAATTATATAACACATGCTCTTAATAGTTTAGGTTCCCTAAAATTCCACTTACCTAGTTTGTTGGACAGTGTACTTGTTGTATCTTGAATGAGAGTCTACCTATCGACAAGCTTGTTTCCTTAGCTCAAGGTACAGAGGCATATGAAGGGACTGTTTGAATGATTAAAGGTTGTTAGTTCAATTTCTATTGTTAGCAGGGTTGCAGATATATCATGTATCACAACAGTGATACACCATGGAGTGTATACAATTGAAGAATTCCTTGATTATTAAGCAGTGTATAGTAATGTCAAAGGGAACTACAAACCAGAGTAAAAAGACCTAATCTTTTTCTCATCACATAGCAAATATAAACACAGACATATATGCAAAGCACCAAGTAATATATTTTTACAGGTAAAAGTTTCAGAGATGAGTTCTTATTCTTTTTGAATTATTAAGCTCTCATATATAATAAACCATCTCCCTATATATTTATAATGATGTGTAGACAAGTTGCTAAATTTCTTAAGGCACAACACTGACCTGAAAAATTCTTCTTAGCCTGTGAAATTCAGCCTAGTTTTATTATATTGTTTATGAAGTGGCCAAACCAAAGGTTTTAATGGAGCCTTGCCTTAATGATAGGTTTACACCTGGAAAGGAATAACTTTTAAGTATGTATTGAAATTAATTACAGTGTCCTTGGTACATAGGGTGTTTTTTTTAAGCATTCTGCACTTGCGTGTGAGTCTCCTCATAAGCTGATCGGACCTGAGTTGCCAAAGGCAGGGGCATGATCTTTAGCTTTGATATTACAGGGAGTGTGCTGTATGTTACTATAGCACATTTCTTAGAATACAGATAAGTTGAAAACTTACAAAAAGGACTATTGAGTTATTGTATATATAATACAAGAATATATGCTGTATATATATTACAGACAGACAGAAAGTATGGTGATGCATATATATGCTAAATATGACGCAATATTTCAGGTGTAATGCCATTGTGCTATTTTGGTGTCAGACAAAAAAAAAGGCAAAAAACTAAAAACAGTTGGAAAATTATGCTCTTGATTTTAATGGCTTTGCAAAGGAAAACATTTACTTGGCTCACTGACCACCTCAATATTCTCCCAACAGCTACAGGGGAATAAGTGAACACGTGAATTTAGGAAGACACTGTTGTAGCAGGGTGTATGCATGAATTGTATTAACGTCAGACATATGCCTGAATGTGTTCACATTTTCATGCTGGTCATAAGAATGACTGGTATGCATTAATTATTAAAATCTGCTTAATTTGTCTTGTAAAATAATGTGTAAAATATTAATCTTAATTCATTGTAAAAATGTATATCTGAAGAGTTTATGAATAGTAGCATAACTTGAATCACTGGTAAGATAGCACTGCTTTTAATTTTCCAGTAGGTGGGGTTGGTTTTCTTCATCCTTTACAAGAAGATGGGGCTCTCATTCATACAACCTGTTCATGATTTGAGAGCTAACAGTCATGGAGTATTAGCATGTGATGAGGGCAATGCCTGCTGACACCTATGTGTGCAGTCAGTGCAGACTTGTGTCTTGCTGTTCCTCTGCTGTGCTATCCGCTGAACTGTTGCTGGCCATTCCCTGTCCTATCCCCAGGACTGCCACAGGTACTGTGCAAGCCAGAAGAACCTGAGGCCTTTATATTTTTTGCACTGCTGTGTTAGCACAGTTGTATAGGTGGGCAGGAAGCATGCTCATGGCACATCTCTATTTTACCTTGATCTTATTTCTGGCTTGATCTTGCTTGCCCTTTCCAGTAGTTGCAAACCTGCAAGTTCACTGCAGGGAAACTTAGTAAAAATTTGAGAGAAAGCTGGAGAGCAACAAAAAGGCCAGGAAGAGACACATCTGGCAATTGCAAAAAACTAATTTATTTTCCTGACTCTGTCACGAGCTAGCTGTGTTACCTTGAGGAGGTTGTTTTTATCACATAACCTCTGAGAAAAAAAAGTGAAGAGGACTGTGGAACTGCTGGCTCAAGAGATGGGATGGCATGAGCCAATTCCAGAGCAGTGGGTTTGATAATGGCCACGTTCTTCTGGCACTTAGGAGCTCAGAATAGGGCTTGTGTTGGTGGACTGCAGCTTGCAGCAGCACAGACCTGTGCCAGAGGGACCCTTGGTAGGGTGACTTGTGGTGAGCAGCTTCCCTGGCTGGCAAGGATGTGCAGTGGTGGGCTCACTGGGGTGTGGGGTGGTGCACTTAATTATATCCAGATTGATTGCCCCAAAGCAATAGGCTTACAGAACAAACCAGTGATGTGGCTTGATATTCCAATGGCTTTGTCCCACCACATCTGAGAGTTGCCTTAGTTGACAGAAGTGCCAAGGGTAATAGGTTGATAATTTTTGCAAACATTTTCTTCATTTGGCTTGCAAGTGGAACATGTGAACCTCTAGGAGCTGCAGTAGCAATGTGTTTTGCTGCTGCATTGCACTTTCACTGGGATGTTCCTGAGCAAAGATGACTTCTAAGACAGACATTGCCTTTTCTGAGTTGCTTTCCTGAAAGATCTGGGGAGTAGGGGACTATCCTCTGCTGTGCCCTGCAGCCATGTCCCCACTTTTTTCACCCTTAGGTGCGGACATGGGAACCAAGAGGGGTTTACTTCCTCTGGAGAAAAGCCATAACCTTAGCAGCTTGGCACACTCATTTAGGATTCCCTGGAAGACTGAATTTGGATGGAAAAATAAGCTAACACTGCTATTAGCTTTCAGCTAACAAAAAATAAAAAATCAAAGTGCACATAAGTTATCTTCTTGGTAGTGGGGCCATATGAATGAATTCATGTATCAAAGTATCTGAGCTATACTTTTTTAAAAACCCAAAGAGGAATCAAAAGCACATGGATATCTTCCTCTGGATGCCAAGAAAGCCATCTAGGGTGTCTCAGCCAGCTGAGCTGAGGAGGGCACACCTGGACCTGGCCTTCCTCCCTGCATAGAGGGCAAAGGGAGCCCAGCAGGGTCAAGGGAAGGGTTGTGCCATTTTTGGAAGGTCTTTAATGGGGTTGTGATCCTGACTTGAAGGCAGCGTTGGTGTAGTTGGGTGAGGACAGGGGGAAAGAGCTGTCAGCACAGGGGAAACTGCTGGGGCAGCACTCCCTCACACCTCTGGGGACAGGAGCAGGAGAAAATGGCAGTGCCAGAGGGACAGCTACTTCAGCCATTGACACCAGACAGTCAGGGCCAGCTGTCCTGAAAACAGATTAATTTTGCTGGTTAATGAGTTTTTAACAAAGTCTTTCAAATTCTGACTTTTCCTTTGAAGACAAATTAAAAAAACAAAACAAAACAAAAAACAAACAACAAAACCAACCAACCAACTAACTAAATCCCAAAGAAAAGTAGATACCTGCTTTGTGAAGGAAGCCCCACAGTCTTAGGGGAGGTCATGCAGGGAGAACAAGGGGTCCTGACTTACCTGCAGTCACATTGACAACTGAGGAAGCACTATGAAAGCTGCAAGCACCAGGCAAGTAAAATGATCAGGACATTGGAATTGTACACTAAACATGAAAGTGTGTCCTTTTTGTAGAGACAATCAGCGTTCTAGAGGCATATGGGTGATGAGAACCTGTGGTTTCCAGCAGTGTAGGAAAAGTTGGTTTCTTACCTCTTCACAGCATTTCTCATAAATTCAGAGTATTTTCATTCTCTGTTGCACTGTTTCCCACATAATCTTCTTGATCTCCCTCCTTTTTTCTGTGCTACTGGTGGTAGGTTGGTTGCACATAGAATAGCATTTTACAATACTTAAGTAATCCTTTCTTCAGAGAGCTGTTGAGTCAAAGCAGGCACAGCAGTGTTTGTTGAAAAGGCTGTGGGCCTTTGCTGGGTATTAACTGCATGTGTGTGCCACTCTGCTGCCAGCAGGCCACTGCTTTGGCTTGCCCAGACAATACTGTCCTACCAGGTCAGCTGGGAGCCTGGGGAGCTTTGAGGGGGCTTCATTAGTGCTGAGCAGCATAGTGTGTGGGGAACTGCTGCATTTGACTGTTACGTTAAAGGTTACTTATTTAAAAGAACAGCCTAAAATTCTTAAATGGGTGTTTAATTTTGTAAGGACTGCTATTATCTTCTGCATTAATCAAGCACTAATTAATTCTGAATAATACGCTTATTGACATTTAACTGCTGATTGGCAGGGCCAGAAAGGTACAGGGTTTTGGTGGGATAATAGCTGGGTTCTTAAGAGTAAACCAAAGGCTTTCACCTGCTGGTAGGTGTTTTATTCCAATGGTCTGTTTCTCACTGACCTACTGCTGAGCAATGTGGATGGCAGTACTCAAGCACTAAAATAAACTTGAATTTGAATCATCAGGATCCTGAGAAGTCCAACCTATGACTTCAGACCTCTGAGACCTTGATCCTTCTCATCAGTTGGCTGAATGTTTGCATGATTCCAGGGTTAGCAAGTTTGCTTCTTATGCCTGAGAGACTTGTCACTGCAGAGCAATCATTTGCTTGGGTAATCTTGGTCTGACATGAGCACAGTGCTAAGCACAAAGTTAGACTTGCTGTTTCCCAGGAAAGAAAAAAACTTCCACAAAGAGAACATGATGCATCTGCCCATAATTTTTCAGCTATCTACTTTAGTAACTCCTTTTTTCAATCTGAGTTAGCAACTATCTCAAGTACTGACTGTCTATTTCCTGGCCCTACAGACACTGGCAACATTGTCCTATAATTTCATGGGACAAATGTGCAGACTTCTGCGAAAGTCAAATGATCTGCCTCTCCTGTTACAATCTGCTTTGGGGTCTACTCTTGCAGCAATACTTGGAGGTGACTCATCTCCCCAGCTATAGTTGTAATTTTCCATTTCTACAGGGCTAGAACACAGAAATTGCTGGAAAATTCTGATTGTCTCTCTCCTGAGCAAGGTGAAAGTCTGACTGGATGCCACAGATAGAAACCCTAATGCAAACTTAACATACACAGTCCATTGTGAATCACTTGTGTGCACATCACTGCTTCCAATCAATATGCTTAGGGTCAGTAAGTCTAATGACCATGGAATAAAGACAGCCTATATAATATCTGAAAGGTGCCATCAGTTGCCCTGTTGTCACAAGTAGGGCTGATAACATCCGTTTTAGAAAACTTTATCACCAATCTCTGGATCTCATTAAAATCTCTTGTTATTATATAAACGGCCATGCTCTGCTCTGTATTTTGGCAATGATGAGCAAGTCTCACTCTCCAGCTGCAGTCTTTTAGCAGATTGAGATCCTCTCCTAATTCATTTGAATATTCAGAACTCAGAATAACACAGAGACAGCACTTCTGAGGATAACTAATGATATTTCACAAAATTCAAATTCTGGCCATCCACCAGCATTCATTTTGCTAAATCAAAGTCCAGTGTTCCTTTGTGAGCTGATCTTATACTAAAACTGAATGTAATTAGAGGCATGCTGAATAGTTTACCAGAAATCAAGATCTCTCTTCACTCTGGAAATATTTCAGACTCATTCCAAGAGGAGAAAAATAAAACCTTAAGTTATGTTGCCACATCCAAACTTACTGTCAACATTACAAATTATAGCGACATAAATAATGTGTGAACTTATGTCCTGTAAACCCCTCTGATACAGAATCATCTTTACTTAATGATAAAATCAAGTCAGTTCTTCTATTTGTTCCTGTGGGGTAACCTATTGGAAACCAATGTCTGCCATTGTATGGGACCGCACACACAGTATGTGGAACAGCTGTTAAACAGCAATTTATTTGGTACCTGTACATTGTATTTCTTTCTTTTGGAAAGGGAAATGAGTGTCTGTCAGATACATAACCTGATAGCACTAGCACATTGTAGACTAGGATTTCCCAACGCTTTTTTTCCCCAGGAACCACATTCAGTAGGAACTGTGGTCATATGCGTAGCCTGCCATTCACTGAACTTTCAGCTTGGCTGTGTGCCAGGCCTCTACCACTCTGGAGTGATTTATGTACTGCAGTCTGACAACTCTTTTCAGATGCTGCATGTCCTGGTAAGGTTCCTTCATCACAAAACAAGAAAACAAAGCAATCAAACAGGAGAATTGTGCAATTATAGAGTATGGTGGATATTATTCATCAACTCAATGTTGATTTGCAAATGTATTCCTTATCATGAGGGAATTTTTAAATGCAATTTCAGGTGAATTGGAAAGTTTCAGCCAACAGTTCTCTGTGTGATTTCTGTAGATCTGTATGTTCTCTCTGAAACCTGATGGCTGCACAATTACAGCAGCAATGACAACCTCACTGCTTATTCCCCTAAAAATATGCCTTAAAAATTTCTTTGTTGCGTCGCCTTTTTGGCCATACAAGCAAGATGCTTTTCTTTCCTATTTTGGTAGGAATGTTGGAATCTTGTGTTAACTTCCTTATTACAAGACTGATTGCTGACATTTGCCATCCAGTGGCTTCCATGAACAACATGGCCTGAGAATCTTAGAGATATCTTGTCTGTTTGGAATCTGTTCATTTTGGAGGGAATAAATATGTGAAACCCAGAGTCTTGCAGAAAAAATTGGCAGGTTGGTTAGGCTGTCTCTATCTTTCTTTTTTACACAAGGGTACACACAGTCCTGTCTACTTGAACATGGGAAGAATCAAAGACCCAGAGTTCCATCTTTGCCTCCAAAATTCTGACAGTGGACAGCCTGACTCAGAAGGGTTCTTAATGCTCTTGCAATAGCAGAGGTTTGAGCCCCTTGTTTCCTCATTTGTTTCTGAACTCTCTTTTTCAGCCTTTGTTTAAGGAAACAAATTTCAGAGAGCCATTTTTCCTGCAAAATGTAAATTCAGACTTGTGTATTCATGTTTTGGCCAGGCACATGCACTCCGGTTTTTTACTGCTAAAGAATGGATATTGACCATGGAGAAAACCATCCCTAACATCATGAAGATTAAGCAAGGCTATCCCTATCAACGGGGCTCAGCTAATGCAGAATCCAGGTGCAGTGCTGGTCATTTCTGGTTTACTCCCTACATGGCTGAGAACAGTTGCAAGCACTAACTAGGAAATCCATTTGTTCAGAAGAAGGGAGCATCCAGTGCATGGAAATCCTCAGTGTTTGCAAGAAATGTTTTAAGGTGTCTTGGATTGAGCTGGCAAAATGCCAATTGCCCAACACAGAGAGAAAGAGTGTCCCCCGCCTCAAGCAAGGGA
Source organism: Poliocrania exsul (assembly GCA_035041345.1). Lineage (NCBI taxonomy): Eukaryota > Metazoa > Chordata > Aves > Passeriformes > Thamnophilidae > Poliocrania > Poliocrania exsul. Next base: position 16,119,486 of record JAWWLZ010000094.1, on the reverse strand, counting down.
AAAAGAGGGAGGAAAAAACCCCAGAACCTGAAGCAGCAAGCTTCATATATTATACAAAAGAAAGACAATTAAAAACAGAATATAATACATATAGATACAAATGTGGAAACCCCCCTCCAAACTAACAACATCTACCAAGTCACCCAACCAAATAATACAGAATCCAACCACTCAAACCCCACAAAACTTCCCAAAAACTCTTCCAGAGAAACCTCCCAGCAAGAGAGGAGAACATTAACAAGAAAATGTCCACCTTCCTGGATAACACACTGCAGATGG
>JAWWLZ010000094.1:15995854-16014986 GCA_035041345.1 Poliocrania exsul | reverse complement strand
ATAAAGAAGAAACTTTTAATCTAACTAAAAGCTTGTAGCTTACTTCATGTATAATTGAAAACAGTATAGATTCTCCTAAATATTTGAAGCTACTAACGGGTTTAAGTGAATCTAAATGAAAAGGAAGTCAGCCTAAAGCATTTGATGCTTCGCTTCTCCATCTGATTTGGTTACTTGCCACGTTAGATCACAAGAGGTTCAAGATTGTGGCTTATAGTTTTTCTTTCACTGAAGCAGTATTCTACATCCTCCAATATGCACAGAGGATTTGCAGTCCTCTGTAGGAGAACCTTCTTCAATTAAAGGCCTGAAAATTATTGACCCAATGGAGCCTGTAATAAAGTGATACAGCAGTATGGTTATGCTAATTCTGGCATTTCACCATGTCTACATACCCCAGGAGACCCTATGCTGCACCTGCTCCATCCATTTCCAGCTGCAAGCAATTCTTGGCAGGGAGTCAAGTGTCTGTGTTGGGCTTGGTGCTATGCTAAGCCATGGGTCTTGAGCAGTTACATAAATTAACACAACTCTCCTGTCCTATTAATTGTGATCATGTTGCACACCAGACTGGTCCTGAGAGATGGGACTTGCTCAGTGCTATGCTAACTCACTTTTTAGTGAGAGAAACCTATTCTTTCTGGAGTGAGTAAAACCTTGCTGTTTCTGGACCAGAGTTGATGAGCAGTGAGACACTCAGGCAGGCCAGAGCCATACCTATCCACACCTGATTGGAAATTATCTCTTAAGAATCTCTTTTTCTTTACTCTCTGTCATGGAGAGAGAAAAGATCCTTTCATATACCCCTTAAAAGGCATGGTTTAAAAAGGCTAATACAATTACAGCTCGGTCTTCTCTGCATTTGTGCTGCAGATATAGGACCAGATTCATAAGCCCCAGCTGACGGATGTAGTTAATTTTATTATACCTGCATAAAGTTCCATACACATAAATTTCCAGAACAGTTATAACACTGTTCTTCCCAGGTTACAACTGGCTCATATCTAGGCAGCCAGGAGTGCTGGCTAAAATTTGTGTCCATTTCTATCTGAGTAGTTAGATATGCTGATGCAGAGGTGCATTTCTGAAAATGAGATGCAGCAGTTAGCTCTTTCCTATCCTCCCCATTTTACTTTGACGCTTCTGATCACTTAATAATTATTTTGAATGTGGATTAAAAAGGCAGAAAGACTTCAAGAACTTTAATAATTAAAAAAAGGATATGAACAATGAGAAGTTTGACAGACAAAGAGAACACAATAATCAGAAAAATCTTCCTTCTGTTAATAAAATTTATTTAGAATTTTTGTAACTTTTAGTTAGAAGTAAAGAGTTGTCAGACAATTTTCATTTTAAGTACTGATATGGGTAATAGATTTTATTCTGCATTTTAAACACTCACATTTAAACATTTATTCTCTTATGCTTCCATATCCTTTTAGTGTGTGGCATATCAATTTGAATGTTCACATGTGATCTGACATGGAAAGAGTTTTACACTCTGTAAAACAGTATGCCTACCACTTATATTTAACCTCTAATAATGATGGTGATTCAGACCCAGTCTGGGAAACCATGGTTTTCAAATAGCTCACAAGGAAAGGTATGGACCTCTGGAAGCCAAATAAAGCTACTAACCTCGATGCTTAACTTTGAGATAGTGAATCTCTCTCCATATCAGATCAATTCTTATGGAACAGTGGGAAGAAAAGAAAGGCTGAGTAGCATATGTCTGTCTGAAAAGATGTCTAGGCTTACAACAGGTAATGAATTTCAGAATTAAGACCTGTAGTGTAATTGCAAGCATAATATATACGAATGTATTATTCTGATCCTGCAAAAAACGTAAATGTAACACAAAAGTACTATTTAAATCAATGCATGTAGTTTTAAGCATAGTGAATAGGACTATTTGTGATCTTAGATTTCAGTCCTTACAAGCAAGGTATCTTTGCTCAGTCTCTACCAGACTCCAAAGAAACTGATAAATGGAATTGGTGTCTGGAATGCAGTGAAAAGGAGGAGCTTAATGAAACTGAAAGCTGAATTTTACTATTGGTGAAACTAAGGCATGAGGTGCAAGAAGCTTTACAACTGCAACATGGTAAATATGCCATAAGCTTTGAAAAAGCTTTCTTGTCATTTATAAACATTCTTTCAGAGAAAAATCTACCTTTAACTACAGAAGCAATTTCCCAGATCTGTCATAATGCTATGTTGTCTTTTTGGTTAGCTCATATGCTGACAACAGTAAAGGAGTTCAGGTTTTGGAAATAAAAAATCAGTAATGGAATTTGTGGTATGAGAAAACTCAAACAAGGAAAGATTAAAAAAGTTTTATGACAGGAGTAAGAAAATCAAACCAAGACTGCTTTGTGCTTTCCTGAATAGAAGTTTATATCTTTCTTTTCAGGTACCAGATTCACATGTACCACTGAAGCATTTTCTAAAATCAAGTGTTACAAGAAAAGAATAATCTGTACTGAAAATGCAGATAAAATATTCGTAGTGAACTTTAAGGTAAATTAAAACACGGAAGCGGGATATTCCATGGTGTTGTTATTTGTTGTTTGCTTTAAAAACAAGAAAGAAATGCAAAATAGTTTGGCAGGTTGTTACAGAACACCACTGATGGGGATAGTCCTGATGCATCTCATGGTTGCACAAAGCTGTTGCAAGAATTTAGTAAGTTCAGGCTCCTGAGTCCTAATGTGTAGAAGAAGTTGAGAGGTCAAAAATGACAGTTGGTCTTTCAACAGAAATGGCCAGGTCAGAACTTATAGCTAGATCTTAATTCATATTGACAGATTGACAAGAATTTTCACAGTGGAGCAACAGTTCTTAAAAAACCCTGGTGCACTATTCAGAGGAGTCAAAAAAATGGGTCTTACATATATAAAAAAGATGTTGTAAACAATGAAAGAGCTAGTTCAAGCTGACAGGACAAAAGGGAATGTATTCAAGCTATAGCAAGTGTATTTCACATTCAATGCCAGGAAAAGTATTCTAAATTAAACACACACACACACAAAAAAAAAAAAAAAGGAGAAAAAAGGAGTACTAAAACTTGACTATTAAATGCCATTAATATTAATGACTACTTCTAGTCCTGCCAGCGTAAAGTTGACCACTCATGACCACTCACAATCTCATCTAGTTAAAGACTAGACGAGAAAAGTATTAGTGCTATATAATATCCATCTTTTCATTGTAAATGAACTTCATAAAAGCAAAATCAGAACTGCAAATACTATTCACACGGCTTGTTATTTCCAGTCACAAAATACCACAGTCTGTAAATAAGGCACATCAAAGATATGCAACTGTCCTGTTCTAGGTGGGAAAATACTGCAAAGTCATATTTCTCAAGGACGTAGGAAGTGCTTGAGAAATTCTTCATCTTTTCATAAACATGCAGTGCCTCTGGATGTCACTTACATTCATCAGCCATACATTTTTAGCACCAGAAAAGGGAGATTCTTTAATTTAAATAGGCATAAAATGTCTGCTGTTTTTCAGACTATGTACTTGGTTTTGGGGAATTTCAGTTGCTGGAGAAAACGTCTCTTCTGTCTGGCCCAGCAAGATTTCCTGCTTCACTCTTGCCTGCCTGTTTTTACTGACCAGAACTCAGTGTCCAATGGAGCAACATGCATTTCCTTCAACATGAAGGTCAGTTACTTCTAGGCAGACATAATATTCCTTTGAAACAATGAACCAAGTCTACTTATTTAGCTACAGTATCACCCTTGTCTGTAAACCAGGGGCAGGGCAGACTGGACTAGTATATTTCATAAATAGCAAGTACTAAAAAGTATTTCATTAAGCCAAATAATTTCCTGTTTATAACTAGGAATTGTGAATGCAGATTGCACGTGCTGAGCATTTAGGCTTACCTAGTTTTGCTACTCTGGAGTATAAACCAGGAGAAAAGTCAGCCAGAGCCTTTTCACAAGTGCATACAATATGCTTTGTATTTTGTTTGTGTTTTGGGTGGGTTTTGTTGGTGTTTTGTTTTGGGTTTGGGGTTTTTTTTGTTTTGTTTTGATTTGGGTTTTTTGTGTTTGGTTGTTTGTTTTTTGTTTTTTTTTTAAATAAAAGTAGGAGACCTTATTTTTGGCATGAAAGTAAAATACTACAGACACCAGAGTGCCATAACTCCTGCCTACAGCTGCCATTTACATGAGGTTTCGGAAATATTGCTAGAGGTGTTTTGCGAAGCTTGACTGCTTAGCAGCAACCAAAGGAATTGCCCAAACATAACACAAACAGAACACTCTGCTGCTATAACAAAATTGTGTACACTGCAAGTCCTTGTGTCAGTCATTCACTCCAGAAACATTAAGCACAAAGATGAGAGTGGAGAAAGTAGCAACCAAACACTTTACAACCGAAATAGCATTATTAGGAGACTTCAGGCTTGAAAGTGATGCTTTGATCTGGACATACTTACCTGGCATAGTTGGGAGACTGAATAAATAAAGAAGAATTTTGCCTGTGCTTTTTGCATACCAGTAACTACAAATAGTCTGTTTAAAAGATCATGGCCACAGGCATTGCTTAAATAAATTTATATACATAAGTATATATGTATATATGTATTACCTATGTGTGTGTGTGCGTAACAAAGCATGATAAACAAAAGCCCTAAGAAGGTTTAAAATCCCCATAGATTACTCCATTATTTATTTTCTAGGATAAATTATCTTTTAAATTAATCACTTCAGAAATCGAAGTTGTAGGTGACCTTTTAAAATGACTATACATATACAGCACACAGATTAATATTGATTTTTTTTCCCCCTCCACTGCAAGCAAAGTTTAGACAATTAGCTTTCATACTGAGAAATAATTAATAAGCTTCACTTTTGTTTCTTAGAAGCTCAGTTAAACCTTTTGATTGTGAGCTTTTTTTCAGTTGTTAAGTCCAAGTAACCAAGCAACTATGTGCAGAAATTAACCTTTTTATTACATTAAGTACTGTAGTAGTAAAGCTTGTTTGAAGTGCATGAATAAAAAGTTAGTGAAATTACAGGAAGAACAATCTAATATAGCAGTAATAAGTGCATTCACTGTGCATCTGAGAGGAGGAGGGGGGAAAAAAAGGAGTTTTAACTCATTTTGGCCTAAAACATGTTCAGGTTTCCAGGATTCTGATATCAGAACCCAGATAACACTGGCTAGAACCATAGGGCTTTACAATAAAAGCTAAAATATTGACCATATGATGGCAAAAAGTCTTTATTTTGCGGTTAACTTATTCTCTTCTAGCTACTCTCTGATGAAGTTGGTGGTGCTGTGGAGGATGATCTCCTTCTTCTTGACAAAGATCGTGATCGTTCAGCACTGTAGGCGACATGCTTATCATAATTTTGTATCTGAGCCTCGAGGAATTCCCTCTGTTGCTGGCTGATTGTCTGGCTAATCAGTCCAGGGAGAGCTTGAATGCTACCAATTAAAGTTTCCAGTTTAGTTTCCAGAGTAACAATTCTCTTCTCAAAATCTTCACTTCTTTCATTTAAGTCAGAAATCATGTCATACATGATGTTTTGAGTCTGAAAGCAGAAGGATGCAAATAAAGGTTTAGAGAGACCTTACAAGTATTGTAACAAGTAGCACAACTCTACCAGGGTTTGCAAATGTTTTGCTCCTCACAAAAAAAAAGGGACATTTGTATTACAATAGTATCTTGTCTTAGGAAGTAATTTTACTTGTAGATTAAACTACAGTAGACTACGCTTTCTACTAAATATGTTGAGCAGAAATGTAATATATTTTGAGTAGCATTTTAGAAGTCAAAGTCTAAATTAATTTGAGAAAAGACCAGACCTTTTTTGGAAATTCAGGTGCTTGGGAGTGCACCAGGCTGAGCTTTCTGAGCAGTCAGTTGTGTAAGTCACCAGAAGACTGAAGGCTCCAAAGCTGTGCTCCATCCTTGACTGTTCTTGATTCTAAACACTTTAATTCTTCTAAGCAGAACACAAATGTTGCTTATTTGCTCTCTCCTTAAACTGAGCAGATTTTCTTGAATTGGCAGCAAAAGTAGTTGAGTGGATTGTTTTTGAAAGGTTGTGCAAGGAGTAAAAACAATTGTAGGCATGTCTATTTCTGCAAGACCTAATCTATCTGCCCCCTACAAAACACTGTTTGGTTACAGCAAATATATAGAGTGTACTTTGGCCAATAAAAACATAATCTGAAATGTGTTACTTCACAGAGTTGCAATTGATTAAAATAATAACTAAGTTTCTGGCTCTTATAGATTGAGACTTCAGCTCATTAGAGTCAAAACTGGATGTAATCCAGTAGACAAACTGGTGGAAGTTTATAAACCATCCAAAGAGAAGAAAAATTAATTGAATGACTGACTTCCTGAAGCATAAAGCACTTCAGTACAAGGTATGTGTTGATAATCCACTTCTATGCCTCCTGTTTCAGGATGCTAGCATAACTCATGAAAGAGAATACTCTACAATATATAGTTGCTAGAATTATTAGTTGCCAGAAGCATTAGATTTAATTGTATTTTCACAGCTGAAGTTGTCAGGTGGTTCTGCATAGCAAGAGAGGAATGAAAGAGTTTAATCTCTGCTTTGATGTACTTTATATTGAGGAGGATTTTGAGGTAAATGAAAAGGTATACAAGAAACCCTTAGGAAGAGTCCATTAATGCCTCTAATGTAGCCTCAAATTAAGACCATGGAAATTATTAAATATTGAGATCTAATGAGAAATCTAAAAAGCTATGAGCTCAGACCTCTACCTGTCTAGTTATTATTTTGTATTAATGAAAAATCCCAGCAACAATAAACAAGTAGTTTGCAACTGAAATAGCCTCTTTAACCTCAACTCAAATGGTTTAAAAAAGATTATGAAGTCTTATGATATACTGGCAAAGTAGCAGCTATTATTCATTATAAAAACTTAAATAAATGCAATTTACATTTACTTGTCCAAAGTCAATGCTGCATAAGACAATAGAAAAACTCTAATTTCAAGTCTAGGTAGAGGCTGTGTACAATGATCTTTCACAGCCCAGTCACTATCACCAGCTGGCAAATCTCTTTACTACACAGCACTACACCACTATGACCCACTCACAGTTCAGCATTTACCATGACCACTGCAGTCACTTCAGGATCAGCCTCTGAATTCTGAAGTCTTTTTCAAGTGTACAAAAAAAAAATACAGTGCATTCAAATTTTGGTCAGAGCCATAAATAAAATATTTCATTCAGTAGATGCTACCACAAAACACACACATATTTTCATTTGCTACAAACAATAACCTTGTTAACAATATTTGCTTGTATTATGCATAACATTTTCATTTACAAACTCCTTGTTTTGAAAGAAAGAATGTTAAAACAACAGTAACTGCCTACTAACCTTTGCCAGGTCCACCAAAGTGTTGGCTTGATCATTCAATTTCCTTTGCTCCATTTTTACACTTCTTAATCTAAAAAGTGGAATTTTAAGTCAGAATTTTTTTTTGTAGGCTGTCGTATTAGAATTTCTAAAGAGCATGCACGGAACTTACAAGAGCAAATAATTGCATGGACAATGCCTTGACTACTTTGTGTAGAATCAGAATTGGGCATGTGCCTGCTACAATGAGAAGCATGCTTCTTCAACACCGCAAAAAAGGAAAGAGCAAGGAAATGTGATGTCCTTGAGAATACCATTTGCCATGGTCAAAGTTGAATTCAAAAAGAGAGATAACATTTTATCCAGACTACATGAAAGAAAGCCAAAACATTCCTCAAAGCCTCAGTATCGTGACAAGTAGATATAGGAAGAAACATAGAACAACTATTTTTTGTTATTCTTGTAGCAATCAAGAATCTTCCCATGCCTACATGACTAGATACAGGTATTAGCCCTGTTCTGTCGGAAATGGATTGGGTTAGCAAGTGTTTCAACCTGATGGAAATACAGTGATAAGTGAGTTTCTCCTTACTTTAAACAGAATTTTCATCTGACCAGCAGCTAAATAACCAATATACTTGCCAATACTTATGATTTTCTTAGATGATTTGTGAATCTAAATATGATTACATTTTAAATTTGTATCAGACATTCCTTTTCAATGCACTCATTAAACTACAGCACTGAAAAACTATTGAAGAAGCAGCAAGGGTATATTTTCACCTTCAATGTGTACCCATCTGCATTATTATTAGGTATGCACATTCTTTGAAAGATATAAACATATAAACACAAACACATGACCTTTCTCATGTGTACCCTGATACAAAGCCCATGTTCTCCAAATTAACTACTACAGGAGCGGTTTGTAGATGCATTTTCTTCCTTAAGTACGAGTCATTTGTTCAGCATTTCACAACAGATAAATAACTTGGACTTTCAATCACTTTCCTGGTGGTTGTTCTGAGCAAGAAATACCATTTTTCAAAAACAACATACCAATGTATAAACAATATGTGATAAGATACCATTTCAGTCTATTAGAGTGTCAAGGGCCAACCAAGATAAGAATTTGGTTAGCTGTCAAATGGAAGTAAGTTTGGCAGTGTTTTGTGGCAGGTGGGTTGCTAATGCATTCTCTGCCCATTTGTCAGTGATCGTATTACTAAGAAAGCTAGTTTAAAGAAAGCCTTCTTGCAGATACTTCAAAATAAGAAAGTTTTTGTTCATGTTTTTTGTTTACAAGCATTTCATTTCATATCTAGACTAACCACCATGAGAAAATAAGTTGTGGAGAGTGAACTATAATTTAAAAATATCTTTTAAAAATAAATGGAAAAAACTCTGTTAAGGTAGAAATGAATTCTTCACATAACATTGGCATTTCAACAGCTTGTTACTTGAATAGCATATGCTCTTCTTCCCCTGGAAGGCTTTTTCAGAGCACAACATAAATGCAGACTGTAGTAATGATGCTTTCAGAGGATATGAGCTGGAGTTTTTTAAAGCAAAAAATATGGAGAAGTCTCCAAGGCATGGAATTTTACCATTACAATTTCAGAACAGAATAATTACTCAGAGGTGAGCATGTAATGATTTGACTGGAGAATGACAACCCCAGCGTTTTGGTGAGCATCTCTCAAATAATTTACAGAACATGTGTTTTCTGCTTTTCTTAAGATTCATTGACTCATTTGCCTGACAACTAGTATTATATTTTTCAAATTCCAGGAAATCCATTGTTGCTTTAGTTATACACGTAGCAGTTGACATCAATGTGATAACTCTTCACAGTAACAAACCCAACACCCATGACAGGCTCTAAGAATGTGTAGGTAATGGCAAGTCTTTAGCTGCAGTAACTGGATTTAAAGGAAACCATCAGACTTCCATTCATAAATTCATTAAGAGAAAATTTTGATTTTATCAACATCACTTATCACAGAAAAAGATCATGATTCTGGATCGCGTTTCCATGGTAGCAACCAGACCACTGAACTTCACAAATAAAAACTCTATTTTTTGCATGCAGACAGTGGTAAATTCTGCAAATTTAGACAGAAACAGCTTATACCACTTACTTCCGAGCTCTATTTTCATTTTGTTGAAAAAAAAGAACGAAACAAAAGAAAACAAAGAGTAAAATATACTAAAACAACCAAATGAGCACAGTGGGCTTGATTCAGCAGGTGTAAAGTCCTAGGGGGTGCTACTTCTTTCAATCAACAGCTGCCTAAGGAGATGTCTAACTCACTTGCATTCATGATGAAGGAACTTGCAATATCTTCAAACCTTCCCATTAATCTGCATATTTTCTTATTCATACAGTACATAACATGCCTTTTCATGTTATCATTCAGATTTCTCCTTCATCTTATCTAGTGTCTATGAGAAGCAAAGTAGACCCAGACCAGCTGAAGGCATTTTAGAGCTGTGACCATGACTTTGAGACTGTTAAAATTATATGCTCTGGTTTCTTTTACAAAACTGACCCTGCAGCGAAACCCCTTTTATTTCTGTGACCAATGAAATGGTTAGAAAGGTGAAGGAGTGGGATGAAACAAAGCTTAAGAACCCAGAAAGATAGAAACCTGTAAGTCACTTGAGAAAAGTTCAAAGATGCAAAGGGATAAAATATTAATTTGCAAACATCTACTCAGCTACTGCAGGAAGAAAGCAAACTGCTAGGGCAATGTTTTCATCCACGATGCATCTTTCAGCATATTGAGAAAATTATCTTTTGTTTGTTTGTTTTCTTAAATACAAAAATTTTGGGACTAGAGTCCAAATTGCTAAAGGACAGAGGAAATGATTAACATAGCTATTCAAAGTCTAGCAGTCACAGATAGAAAAAAATTATTGCTGCCACCTTCTTCACTCCATCTAATTAATTAATTAATTATTTTTAAAGGCAGGTGCAGAACAATACTACACATCTTGCAGAGCTCTTGAATGATATATAATGCTGGAGATTGATCCTGCTGTGCTTTTTAGATTCTTCTTCAAACACATGTGTGCATACACATAAAGACACACACGCAGACACACACAGACAAAATAAACAGCCAGGTTAGAATGTTAAAGAATAACCTTTGCAATCAAGGATTCAAGCCCAGCAAAGGATGTGCAGGACATGCCATCCTCTGTCCCAGAACCCCTGCCACTCCTCTCCACCTCCCAGTCCTTTAAGCTAAACAGAATGATCAAAGTCCAAAAATATACCTTTTATATCCACATAAAAATGCCTCAACTTTTGTTGACTTTTTATTTCTGTAAGTATTTCCACAATAGTACAGTAGCATTTACTCCTGCAAATTTGCTAAATAGAATATAGCAATCAAGGTTTATAGAACACTTCATACTTTAAGCTTACCCTTGCTTTAAAACATAACTTTGAAACAGAGAAAGAATTACAGTTAGCCTAAATTTACTAATATTGCATGTGTTAACCTGGTCTTTCCATCCTGTCTTTCCTGCCAGATGACACATAGATGTTCTTTTCATGATGGATGCTTGCTTCCATCTCTTCATTGATTGACTTAGACAAAGATTTACACTTGAAAGTTATAAAACCATCAGTTTGAAATTAAACTTACATAATTTATCCACATCTCTCCTGCATTTCATAAGAACTAATTTCATAGACTGTACAAATGGCTACCACAGGTTGGATGGGGACAACAAATAGAACAGACCAATATGTTCTGACCACTCTATGAGAAGAATTCTGGTTCCTGCTGAGAAAAGTATCTTTTTTCTTTTTCCTTTTCTCCTATGTAGTTCAAGGGAGACTAAATGAACTATTGTGAAATTCTGCTGGTTTTGATAAATATGTAATACAAATGTTAAATAAATACTTATAGTCTGGCAATACCATGATAGAGGTTAATCCTACTACTGGTTTTAGGTCTCAGGCTCATTTTTGCTTCCTCAGGTAGAGAGGATGAACTCATTGAATAACACCAGCAGTGCTCAAAAGTCACATGACTGTTGGCATATACTTCCATTTTCTAGAACAGATGTCATGGTCATAGCTGACATACCAACATTTGATCTCATTCACTGAGAATACATAGTGGAGAGACACAACTAAAGTCTGTTGGGCTGTGCAATGATGATGAATATTCTTTTCATTAAACACTACATACATACTCATAGGCTGTCTTCTATCATACAATTCTGATTTTAAAATATTAAAATATCTACCACAAAGAAAATGTTTTTTATTTGCTTTTGTCTATTGTAGCTTGCATCTTACTACCTAAAATTAAATGAGTAGTAACAAAGGATAGTCTCAGTGGCACAGAACAAAAAAAGTCTTAGATAATTCAAGAAGAATGGGAAACTTCTAAAAGAACATTAGCAAGTTTATATCAACATAAACAGCCAGCATACCTTTTTTTATTGTAAGCAGCTAATATAGTAAAACCTTATCTTTGCCTTATGCTTAAGAGAAAAATCAACCTAAAGAACAACCTTCTATGAAGGGAAGGGAATGGTGGGGAGAGAGAAGAGAGGAGGCAGGATGGGACACGGAGACTGAGAGTTAACTAGGAAGGAGAATGAAACTAACAGAGAAACCTTGAGAGGAAAATCAAAGCAAAATAGTACTTACTGATGAATAGCTTGCAAGAATTTGCGCTGATGTTTCCTTACTTTTGCATGGTCTATCTTTTTAACCAGCTTTGTGTTTTTATAAATTAACCATGTTTCCCTGAGTACATTGGCCGCTGCATTTTTCACCTGTTCAATAAAAGAAAAACACCAAGCTGACAAAAGTAGTATTATGTTTTGCTTTCTCTTTTTTGGTATAACCTCTTCCTAGAGCTCTTAGCATGCTGCCTTAACTGTGGAAAGTAGATACATCAAGATGCTGCAGCAGTGAGAAGAGCAAGCAGTAACTGGATTAAGTGGATTGTTGAGCAATTTCCTTACTTATAGATGTGATATTGCAATCAAATCTTTTTGCATCCAGGAATAATTTTTCCCTCTTCAAAGACTTAGCACTGTTTGGCATTTATGGCAATAAAAATTATAGTGAGGAATACTAATGCATTATCTATATGGTAATTAAATGTATTTAATCAGATCATAACAATTCTCTTTCCTGTTCTGTGCTTAGTACCTCTTAATTCTTTTAGCAACTTAGCAGTCTTTTGAACTTTCAGAGCTGTTTGAATAGGTTAGAGCTTTTTTGTGTGTGTAGTTGGGGTTTTCTCTGTTTTTTTTTTGTTTGTTTTTTTGTTGTTGTTATTTTTTTAAAACATTTTAATCTTGTTTCTTTTTTTATCATTCTCTGAGGAGATGAAAAATTATCTTGTCAATTAACATGGGAAGAGTTCTACTTCATAACTGCTTTCATTTTTGTTTTTTATGAGGCTTTCCATAAAATGTCAAAGGTAAGAGTACCTACATTTATTTTTAGGCCCTCCAAATTTTTTAAGAATGCTTGAAAACAACATAGAAATAATTTCAGTGCAATGTTGATTAGTGGCAGAATGACTAGGTAACTTGCAAAGGAAAAATGTCTTAATTATTCATCTTTATTTTCTCTCCCTTCAGCTTTACATCACTCTGGTCACTGGAGTGTCAGACCAAAGTCAGCGTCTAAGTAAAGGCATTGCAGGGATGTCATGCAATAGTGATTCCCAGCAAGAGGTCCCCACCCTGTACCTGTAAGTGTTGGAGAACACTGGTCCTCTCTTCAGGGAAAGTACATTCACATTTTAGAGAACTCCTCACAATCTCTAAATAGCCCTTGCACTTCCACAAGGTATGGCTACCTCTGGGCTGTGAGGAAAGCTCTCCAGCACCCACACAATGACTTGTGACCTGATGTGCATCTCAAGTTTATTTACTTGGTTTCCTTTCCATGTGCTTTCAGTTTCATGAGTTTGAAGCTACCAAAGACCCACTTTGATAAAGTATTAGACTGATATTTAGATTTATATGAAGAATATATGAACTAAATAAACTTTAAAAGATAAAAATGAAAATCAGACCCAAATCTGGTCAATCTCTACAAAACCTTTTTTTTGACACTTTGAGGGCAGCTGTCAGATTACACTAGAAAAGTGACTGTGTTAGGAAGGGACAAATAGTTCTGACCGTAACAGGATTGTAGAGCAACAAGCTCAGAAAAACACTTCATGTCAGACACCCTCTATACCTGTAGGACTGCCTTTCCTCTCATCCTTAGTCTTTCCCCACTGTGACTGCTCAAAGGAGATCCAGGCTGTTAGTGGTGATCAGCACAGAAAAGAGAGAGCCAGCACCACCAGAGCATGTGGAGACATGCCATGGCTCTCTCTGCGAAGGACGTGTGGCATGGCAGCGATGAGGGAGCTGTGTCGAGGCAGCCACCCTCCTCCTTGCCCAGAGCAGAACTGTTGTTTCCATCTCAGGCACTGACATTCCTCTGCACCCATCAGCAAGCAAAAACTCTGCTGAGTTCCTGTTTTAAGTATACAGACCTTTGTCTCCACATTGGCTCTTCTCAATAATGAAGATTAAACAAGTTGAGTGGACTGTGCAGCTACTACTTGTTTTCTTGTTCACTCAACACTGACCTGTCTTCTTTAAGTAAATAAGGATTTCTGTTGCATTGTTTGCTGCATTTTCTTTCATTTCAAATACATTTATAAACACTAATGATTTCTATTTTTTTAACAATCTCTTCTAAAAATATTACATTCAAACTTCTTTCAGGGCTTTTCAGTACTGTGTGCTGCTAAATAAACCCTGTGCTGACTACAAAAAGCAACTGGAAAGACTGTCATCCTCACAAACCCTGAATAAATTGTTTTCTTAGAACTTCTTTCATAGCTTGAAATTCTTGTATATATCAGATATTTCATCTGTTTTAGCTACCTAAAAAAAAAATATTCTTTCCAAATGCCACATGGAAGGTTTTAGTTGAATATAACAGTCTAGTTTCACTGCATTTACCTGCTGGTTTTGTCAATTATCTTCCAGCTACAAGGAATCTCTATAGAATACTCAAATCCTCAAAATTTGATGAGAACTTGCAGTTGCCCTTAATTCAGAGAAAAATTCAAGGCATTCAATTTCTACTTTTTCAAAATCACACCCATGTTCAGCAGGAGAACCAAGCAGGAAATTACTTAGAGCAAATGCAGAAATAAATTAATACACATTTCCTTTTCAGTTGTGAATATAAAGTGTGACTTACTCTTTTAGTTAGCTGGGTGTCCATCATGAAATTATGCACATGTTTTTCAGCTTTGGTAAGTTCTAACTTCCTTGCCACCACAGCTACCACCAGTGCAGTGCACCCAGCACCCTGAAAACAATAAAACAAACCCCCAAGATGTTACTGCTGCATTTTGCAGAGTTTTGAGAGCAAGTTTCTCCTTTGCTGTAGAAGTATGGCAGGCATCAGGTGATTCATCCCTGGTAAATACAGTGAACACGCTGCAGCTCTTTCATTTCAGAGTAATATGAAAAGTCAGTAATTACAGGCAGGTAAACTGTCAAAGCATCAAAATAATCAGTGAGCAACATAATTTAAAAGTTTTACCTTTTTTTTTTTCCCTGCAGGGGTTGAAAATTTGAACACATCCCAGTTCTAGTGTATAAACAAAGGGGGTGATCAAAACAACTTTTAAACTCCAGAATATTAGTAAATAAATGCAAAATACCCTGTACTTAAAAATTTTCTCAAGGTTATGGCAATTGCTAAAGAAGAATAAGATTACATTAGTGTTTAGCACACACATAAAAAAAGAAAAGTTTTCTTAGGATTTTAGGGCCTAAACATAATAATAAAATTAATATTTAATCACTTTAATGTTTTCTTGTTGTTTTCTGAGTACTTCAGCAATCTCATCCTATATTATTGCAGCTTATCTTATTATCATTTAAAATAGCACACATACTTAAAAAATTTCTTCAAAACTTGGATACAGAAAATACCACTTTTCTAATTTGTGCTGTGCATATGTATGCACATGCATGCATTCACATGGACATGCGTGTTCCCAACCCGCCAATGACAGCAGGTGCCTGTCCCTTTGAAATGACAATGTCTTTTCAGCATCACAAATTTAAACAACTTTTTTTTTGAGGTGGGATGAAAAGAAAAGGAGGGTAAAATGAGCCAGGTAGTAAGAAGCAGTGTATATTATACACATCTAGAGGTATCATTTACTTTACATTATTCATAAATTCTGCTGCCTTAGCATTTATTTTTTGATTAATAAATTTTTAAAGGTTCTTTTTAAAAAGATATGAAAATCTCATTAAATAAACAAGGTTGTGTTTACCTTGCAGGTTCATTCCAACATAGCTGCTATTGATTCCACTTGTGTCAGTTACTCTCTAGGATAAAGCAATCTCACACGGCACATTGAAGTCTACCACATTTTTCATTCACAGAGCTTACTTCTACTCATTCTGTATTTCTCCCATAAATTTATTCTTTCTCTATCCTCCAGTCTATAACTGCTTTACTCTCTCCAGAAAATCCAGAGGAAATCTCTTAATCTAGCTTCCAAAATACAAACTCCATTAACACACAGAGATTGCAAAATAATTAACTCATTGGAAATCCTTATTCACATAGTGTCCTCAGAAAATGAATCTTGTCTCTCTGGGCACTTACTGAGACACACAATGAAATTTGTGAAAGTCTCCAAGTAATTATTTTTCTACTACCCTGGTAGATTGTTCCAGGAAACTCACCTGCTCCTTTACAAGCACCTAATTCTTTGCAAATAGTTGTCACCTAGCGCAGCTTCTACCTGCAACAGCTTTCAGCATTCCCTCAAATTATTCCCTTGTAATTCTTCTGCATTTCCTGCTTCTCTTCTATCCTCAATACTAAGCTTCTAAGCCTTGTTAGTCTCTCTCCCTCTGTTCTCCAATCCTGTGTAAACAGAAGTTCATGGTAAGTTACTTAAGTCTTGCTCGCTCCATGAGATAAGTCAAAATGGAGCTAAAAGTTCCTTTGCTTCTCCAGATACTACTAAACAGCCCATGTTTAATAGTTCTGGGAAGAGGACTAAGCAGGAGATGATCTAACATATGTGCTACCTTCCCAAAAACAGACAGCACTTTTTAAGTCTTCTTCCTGTCAAGGGAAATGCTAATATGCAGAAGACCTTCATAGGTAAATAAAAAAATAAATTACTCCATACAATCTCAAGAACCTAAAGAAAAAACTAGACATCTTTTGGTCCATTATGTCAGGAAAAGCAGGGCCAGATGTTGATTTAATGACATAACTGGAGTTCTACTTGCTTCCAGCAAGAATGCTAAAATGGAACAAGCTTATTAATACAGACCCACTGCTACAAAGCAGCTGTTTATGCAAATTTACAAGAGGAGAGAAATACTAGACCATCCTTTCCCAGTTCTCATCAAAAAATCTAGAGGAATGGTGACAGGCAAAAGGAGTTTGATTTGAGGTGAAACCATTCCAGCCTCTGCAATTAACTCTCATGCTTTTTCAGAGTGACACAGCATTATAAGGGCCAAACGCTGTTAAAAACAGTAGCTTTATGTCTCACATGAAATATACTGCCTGCAGCAGCAGAACACTGTCACTGGCAATCTATGACAATCACCTCTATGGTGTATATGCACACCTATCTTACTCATCTCCATAACAGATTATTGAGATGGCAAGGTATTCCAGATTCAAGTTAAACCTCTTGGTTTTCTGCTATATGATGGGATCTTAGGATATGAAAACAAGCTCTTTTTGTATTTCTGCAAAAGTCGAAAGTATTATACTATCTCCATACTTATATTTTACAGCATAGTGAAGGAAAAAACCTCTTATAATGGCATATAAAAATTATGGAAATTCCACTTAAGCTACATACCACTAATTAATACTTTATGTTACAGTGCTCTGCCATATTGTATGGCTCTTCTCAAAGAGTTAGAAATAAAGTGAGAGTGATTCAAAATTGTAGACATTAAATAGAGGTTATACGGTTATTTTAAAATAGTAGCATTTTAAGCATAATACTTGCCATTTTTTTTTAATATCCTCATTCGCATGAAGATCAGCAGCTCAGCTCATATGCTCAGGCTTTTTTTCTTTTATCAATACTGTGTAATGCACCAGCTACTTATTTATTAAAATTACTTAGTGTAAGTAAAAGCACCATAATAATTCTTTCAACTGCAAGAAGGGGTTTTTAGAGAATAAAATTCTACAGTTTTATATTTGATTACAGAATTTTGTAATTTCCAACATCATTCTTTTTATGCTGTTTTGAAGTAAATAATCAAGTAAATCACTGCATCAAGATCTTGCTTAACTTTAAGGGGAATTATATATAACATGAAGAAAATAAAAAAAGGCAGGAATGAATATATTTTCAAGTATCAAACCAGTAGTTAATTCTATTTGGAATTTGCAGTCATTAGTCAGACCCCTGTCCACCTCTAGCATTACAGAGTTCTTGTACTGTATTTTGACTTGGTAAGCTGCCTGATTTTAAGGGCACTTAGGACTGAAATTATTACAACACATGCAGTGTAAGCAAATGGTCAAGCCAAAGTTGGTTTTTGAAGCTCAGTTGCTTCATTTAATGAAAACAGGCAATAACGGAATTAACCATCCATTAATGTGATGACCTTCAAGTACTCTGTGATCGAGTATTTGCCTGCAATCACCAGTTTTAAAAGCTGATGTACTTGAATTTTTCTGTTTTTCAGAAAACATGCACAAGCTGAACCCATTTATCTACTAAAGAAGGAGAAGCCCATAAAGATCACAGATTTAAAAATAGGCTTCCTTAAAAAAACAAGATCAGGACTCCACTGATGAGATGAGCAATGCTCATTTGCTATTTGCATGGATTGGAAGATGAAGCACATGTATCTCATCCTGAATGCACAATATTTCTTGCTTGATGTGAAATGTTGCAGATTAGTCTACAGTAAAACAAGAAGCCTTAAAAAATATATAAATATATATATACACATACATACATATATATACACATATATATATATATACACATACATACATATATATACACATATATATATATATATATATATATCTCCTCAGTCTTCTAGGTGAGCAAAAGAACAGACTCTGGGCTGCACAGTGGCACCAGATCTCTGATGGTGATGTAAAACTTGCA
The DNA here is from genome assembly GCA_035041345.1 of Poliocrania exsul. NCBI lineage: Eukaryota > Metazoa > Chordata > Aves > Passeriformes > Thamnophilidae > Poliocrania > Poliocrania exsul. The sequence goes on along the minus strand of JAWWLZ010000094.1, from coordinate 15,996,433 downwards.
TCTGTGAGCAGTACCATCTTGTAGCATAAGGTTTACAACCATTTACACAGGACAGAACTCTCCTTGAGTTGTCCATCTGTTTAACTGTTGTCCTTTATGAAAACTGCTGTGTCTGCAAACAATTTGAGGACATTCCTTGCATCTTTAATTCTAAATATGCTGCTCATGTTTATGACAAAGAATGATGCCTAAAGTTCAAGTTCTTATGCAGGTAAGCAAGAGTCTGTGCATGCTACCCTTCAAGCATTCTCTTTAATGCCTAGAATCCAAAGTGAGTTTCCCTGATAGAAAAGTAAGAAGTGTATGTGGACATTTGACTCATATATATATACACTTAGGTACTTGTTAAACACTAGTAGGCTAATCATTTTCTCAGTCACACAAGCCTAAGTTATGATTGATATTCCTTAAAAAAATGAATGGAAGAATGGACTAAATTGAGGGGAAAGAAAATTATGTAATCAGACATTGACTTCTTGATATCAAGTCCATGCTACCCAAGAAGAAAGGTGAAATTAATTATATTTAAGTTATACTTTAAATTTAGCAACTGACCAAAATGCTTAACACGGGCCTCAG
>JAWWLZ010000094.1:15952518-15963472 GCA_035041345.1 Poliocrania exsul | reverse complement strand
AAATGTTAATATTTTAATCTATTATGTCTTAGCACCATTATCTTGTTCAAATTTGCATGGTCAGCTAAACGATTTAATACACTGACAAAATACTAAAACCACTAGGGTAAACCTTTATGTAAAGCTACTATACAAGAGAAGCTTGCCAAGCTTGGTGCTACAGTGATGCAGAGAAACATTTAACACAATCATAGTTCATGAATCTAAATCACCCCTCACCAAACCAAATTCCTAATTTCAGTGTCTCAAAATTCATTGTGTTTTCATATATAGTGTCAAGTGGAATAGCAAATACTCCTTCCAATGATAAAATTTATTTTCAGGATCATTTTTTGTACATAAAATAGCCTATTGAAAAAAAATTAAAAATCCTTCTAGGTAGAGCTGAGGAAAAAATGAACTTAAAAGCAATTGGGGGAAGAAAGTACTTAATTTTTGGAAACTAAACTTTTAACTACTGAGCAAATCAAAGCCATAATGATCTTGGGAGACATCTTCTAAGGACTATGATCTCTACATAGCACAGAAAGTATTCAGTGGCCATCTTTGTCCCTCTCCTGATAAATGGTTATTGTATCTGTCTCCAACTATGTAAAAATGGGATATTTAGTTGCAGATGGCAGAGTGTTCAGAGCTCTCCAGTGTGTGTAGAGTTTAGGGGTTTTCTTCCAAAACCATTTTCTTTTAGAATGTATTTCTCTGTAGGCCATGGGTTTATATGTTTTTTATGAACTAATTGGTAACTAGAACCCAGAACCAGTACTATTCATTTTGCAAAACACTTACACATTTCTGCAAAGAAAAATCTGAGGCAAAACATGCAAAAGTGGCTGTGCAGCTAGCATGAATGACTTAAGTATCTAATTCCCAAAGCCAAAATATAATCCATTCAGTGTTTTTGAAACATAAAATGAAGAATGTTTTTGGGGTTTTTTTTACTGTAAAGGAAAATAATCTTGGACTGGACTCCACTGTCAGAAAGTAATTATACTAGGGATATATTAATCCTAATGCTCATTTCTCTATTTAAATTGTTTTTAGTTGTGTTTTGTTTCAGTTTTAGAGGAGTCTGTGGCTATCCAGCCTACTGTCCAAACCATTACAGTCATTTCAAGAACGGCAACTGCAAATTAAAATGTGGAAAATCCATGACTAGTTTAGCAGAGCATGAAAGAAAATTCAGTTTTCTGCAATGCTTAACTCAGTTTACCTGACCAAATAAATAATCTTCCTGCCAGAATCACAGTGATGCAGAATTGCATAACTTTCTAAATATAAATAAACTCACAAAATCAAAGCTTTTTGAGTGCTGTCTTTACTCTCCCTTACTGGAAAACAGGTGAGGGGTCCTTTGTTTCTTTTGTTTTTAGTATTACTTATATACTACACTATGTTGTCCTGTCATTGTTATATAAAAGAAATAAATATGTTTTACAAATGTATATCAGACAGTAGTTAATATTTTTAACTGTAAGAGGCATAAGCTTTATAAACTTATTTTGAATGCACATGCGTGAAAAAGTTAATAATACAATGATTATTTAATGTTAAATAACAACAGCAACCACCACCAGTTATATGTAAAACTCTGATAGCAATGGATGCTGAAGTTACTCAAAGTGACTTCACAAATGACAGTTTGGGACATACCTGAGTACGCACTCAGGAATTCCCAAGCAGTAATTTTATTGAAAAAAAAATGGTACTAAGAGAAGTAAAGAATCTGAGACAAAGAGGAGATGCTTTACAGAAGATAAATACATCTGAAATAAGAATATGCTTATGAAAATACAGCACTACAGATTAAGTTGAACTCTAGGGTGCTCCTCTGCTGACACTTTGGGGAAGAAATTGTAATATGTCATTCTTAACATGGTGTTTTCAGAACATTCTTAAATTAGTAGTCTTGCTGTAATAGGAAGAAACAACATAGATGTAAAACATCTGCTGTAACAAACTACATTCCACAATTCTAGAAATTTTTACAATAAAACTACAACAACATGATTTCCACACACAGTTCATGAGATCATATACTTTTTAACAAGGTGAGAAGTAATGCAAAAAGTTACAAAAGTAACACAAGTGTTACCAGTTGAGTGCCATTTTAACTGCTGGTTTAAATCCACTACATGCCACAAGCAACTCTCCTAAACTCCTTTTAAAATGGGCAGCCATAGAAAGGAACAGGAAAAAAAATGTTAACAACTAGTAGCAGAAATGCCTTAAATATATTGATGGTCTTCCAGCTTAAGTAAGGAGAAATCTATTCCAGGATCCAAGAGCTGTCTCAGGCATTAAATCTTCCATAGAAAATCAAATTAATTGTCTTCTTAGAGTTAACCTAGCTCATATTCCTAAGCAATTCCATCCAATCAGAAGATAATTTCTTTTTTTATTAAATCTATGAGAAATTAAATTTCAAGCTGATAGGCATTTATTCTGCACCTACACTGAAGTCTGTGGTAAGGGGGGACTGGAAAAATAGCTGAAATGAATGGAAGTCTGGCTCTCAAATGCAAGTTTGCTGATTTTCAGGGGAAGAAAGATATATATTACTGCATGGGCTGCCTGTTCTCCATTAGTGATTTTACCAACTTCTCAAAAATATTTTGAACTTCTCTTTTTTCATTTTTTTTTTTTTACAGCACAATAAAACTCAAATTACAGCCCGCCCCCACCCTCCATTTTCCATTGACTGTTTTTTCTGTTTTATCCTCACTAAATTACATTACAAACAAAATAAATGAAAATTGATATCAACGCAAAATACCAACAACTACTCTTAAAACCATTTTATGGTATCCCTCCACCATGTTAAGTTATATCAAAACACTGAAATCAAATCATAATGCTACTGTAAACAGTGGGGTACAAACCTCTTTGCAGAAGTCCTTCAGATTAAAAAGGCAAACCACTCCTGACAATCTCTGTCACAGAATACAACGCAACCAACACTCAAAATATAAAGGACTAGGGAACCCCATTCTAATAAATATTTAGGTCCCATGAATTCAAAACTTAAGAGACAAAATAAGAGTGAAAATTAGAAAGACAGACAGAAAGAACTAAACAAACAAAACAAGCTTACCTTTCACAAGCTCGGACAGTCCACGCAGCAATTATCCATAATGAGATACTAAAAACCAACAGTACAGTTCCTGGACATATTGTCATTAGAGTCTTCATAACAAAACGGGTATTGAAGTTTATCTTATTTAACGCTCCAATGCTTCGAGATGAGGCATCAGTGAAAAGTTTGCTATGCAAAAGCATAACTCTGGCAATAAGATATAGTCTTAAGAACATTGGTATAGATAAAATAATATCCACATCAGCTGTTGTTGTGGATGGAGTATAAGAAAAGGCGAGCCGGGCTGTCCATGTGAACGTATAATTCCCCGGTATGGGATGTATAGCACACACCAGTATTTCCAAGCAGATAAAGAAAATACGCTCATAAGTCATGGCTATTCTCCAGTCATCTGCTCCATTGTCCACCATGAACAACTGAAATAATAAAATATAAGGTTAACTTTAGTACATAATTAACAAAACTTGCTATAATTCCATTTTAAAATACCATAGTTTTCAGAGCAGCCAATGACCATTAAAAAATAAAAAAATATGTCATTTCAGAAAATGACATTACTACATCACTATGAAGGGAAACATAACTCTCGTTAAGACAAAATTAATTTTTTCGTGCACTATTTTTAGAACTGTGCATGAAATGGAATGATCATATATTATTTACAAATAACTCCTCATATTTTGTTTAATTGTAATTTTTGATAAAAAATGCTCTGAACCAATTCAGCCTTGTACATTCAAAATCAGTTGTTACTCTAAGTTCATAAAACTGAAGTATTTAAGTGTGTTCAGTACGGATATCTAAAATACAAACTAAAAATAGTTTCTAACATGAAATATTAAGCCTGCACAACATATCGCTGTTTCAACCATTTATAGCTTTTGTGGAACTATCCAAGTTGTTTTCAGGGTCCCAGTACTGACCAATGTAAAATGCAAAACTACATAAGAAACTGCACAAAGACTCAAAATGGTATCTCATGGTGAAAATATGAAACGTAATGGCCAGCAGATATCAGAGGACCCTAGGCAGCCAGGTGATGTCCTCTAGTAGCTGAAAATTAAATGCACAATCAAGACCTTGAGCTTGCCAGCCAGGAATAAAGGTACTAAAACATTTCACACCATTTAGTAAATTATGTTTCCAATGATTTACTAAACAAATAGTTAATCAAACAGTACTTGTCATGAGTAGAGAGCAGAGGTATGCCAGAACTTGCAAATACGCAAATCTTTAGAGAGGAACAAAACCCGTGTGTACACAGAAGATACAATGTCAGTGACAGAAGACCTTCTCATCACTTTAACTATAGTTTGAATCAAATAAGGCTGTTCAGTAAACAGGTGACAGGAAATAAAAATACTTTGATAGGGTTTTTAAAATTAGATTATCAAAAAAAAAATGGGTAAGGAAGCAAAGTACACTACGTGCTCCCTAATGCAAGAAAAGTATTTTCAGCATGCTAAATACTGTATACACAGCCAAAAAAACACTCATCTGCACTGCCCTCTGCCCCTTTCCATCTTTCAGGAGTTTAAAAATACAAGCCTGATTTCTCTGGACATGTTTTTTAGCAATTGAAAACACACTCTATCCTCCTCACAATATATTAGGTTTGTCTTTCATAAAATTACCCCATTCAAATTGTTTAGAGAAGTAATAACCACAAATTAACTTTATCGTGGTTGAACTGATACGTAAAGAAATAAAGACGTTAACCATAGTAAGGAACACAACAAACCAAAATAAATGTTATATCTATGTGGACCTCATTTTATTCCTTTATGCTTTCCCCTTTCATCTTACTAGAGTTTGTGATGGTGACAGGTTTGGTACTGGGGATGGCTGCAGGTGGTGCCAGCAAGAGGTGAGGGGCTGCTCTGCAGTGTATGTGCTACAGGACATAGCTGAGTTCACCAATGTAACTGGTGGTGCTTCAGTGAAAGCATATTTAAGAAAGGGTAAAATGCTGCCCAGGCAGTGAGGAGTCAGAGAAAAAAGTGTGAGAAACAGCCCTAGAAATGCTAAGGTCAGAGAAGAAAGGAAGGAGGTGTTCCAGGAACTGGAACAGAGATTTCCTGCAAGGCCATGGAGAGGACCATGATGAAGGAGGTATTTCCCTGAAGCCTGTGGAGAGGATCACTCCAGAGCAAGGTGTCTATTTTCTGAAGGAACTGTCACCTCACCTGCAGAGATCCCACACTGCAGAAGATTCTCCTTACAAGAACTAATGCCCAAGGACAACCCATGCTGGAGCAGATTTACCGTGAAGGGCTGCAAACCATGCAGAGGACCCACACTGGAGCACAGGCAAAGCATGAGGAGAAAGAAGGGGCAAGGAGGAACTGTCGTGGACAGACTCCCATTTCCCATACCTCCTGTACTCATGGAGGAGAAGATAGATTTGTTGGGAATGAAGATGTTGAGCTTGGGGGCGGCAGAAGGGTGGGGCAGAGTGTTTTAGATTTTGCCATTATTTTTCACCATCCTACTCTACTTTTACGTGTCAATAAATTAAATTAACTTTCCCCAAGTTGCACCTGTTTTGCCAGTGCCAGTAACTGGTATGGCATCTCCCCATTCTTATTTCAATTCACAAACTTTTTCATCTTATTTTCTCTCCCTATTCTGTTGAGGAGCAAGTGCAAAAGAGTGACTGGGTGGGGGTCTGGCAGCTGGCCAAGTTAAGCCACCAAACTTACATATAGTTCTTAACTCCACTGCAATATCATTGAAGACAAAGACACTCAGTGTTGAATCTAAGGAAATGCATTCGATGTACACAACGTGAAGACATACATTTTCTTTTACATGTGGTCACTCTGCAAGCTTTGCATACTACATATGTGAATTCACACTGTAAGGCCAATTTATGTATGTATATCTTACCAAAACAGTGCTGGTTTGCACTTAGCGAAAGCATTATTTGGTATGAAGGGCCAAACTTTCTAAGTATGGTAAGGCTCCAGTGTATTTGATTCCTGTAATTAGCCATAAACGCTTTCAGTCAGATCACAGAAGTGATATATCAGTTATGAAGAGATACAGGTATTTAGAATATCCAGAATACAGATTGACTGAAACCAGCTTGACTGAAAAAGAGATATAATGGAACATTTCTCAAATGCCATGTGGGTTGACAAAATAAAAAAAAGGATAAATTAGCAATACATCTCACTATTTCAATTTTAAGATACACATCAAATACATGTCAAACTGGCAATGTTATAAATTTTCAAAATCTGCTGAAAAAAAGCAATGGTCTTTTCTCCTGCCTTTTTGCATACCATCTTCACAGATTTCAAAATGAATCCTATATACAGAAAGGCAATTCAAGAAAAATGGTACCTCCAGTACGGGTTCAATTTAAAAGATGAGAAGAATGTTGAGTTAAACATGGGCATTAAAATCTGATCTTATAATTTTCACAGAAGATAAAGTTATTTTATCAAGTTTTTAAAAAACTTTGAGGTGTCATTATGGAGTACATGCTTGATAACATATTCACCTGCCAGCAGAAAAAAAAGCATGCTACTTATAAAGAAATTTCTCCACAGTGCTCAGTGGAATGGGTTATGCCTACAGACACAGAAGATCTTTATCAATTCCCTTTGACTTTAGCTGTGCCAATTTCTTCTAAGGAGAATAATATTTTAAAGTGATAACATATTCAACTGTCATATAATGAGATTTAGGAGGTGAAAACATAAAAGGCAGAAAACACCACAAGTCACAATGGACCAGAGATTCAATAACAAACATTTCTGTTCTATGAAAACATTAACATTTCAAAATCACATTCATGAGGAAGATTTCCTTACAATTCTTTGTATCTATGATGGATATCAAACACTCTAGAACATGTACAGGCCTCTAACAAAGTTAGTAACAATTAAGTTTGGATATAGGAAAATTACAAAGAAATTAGTACAGGATTTCACCTACATTTTATATACTTGCAATTATGCAATCCACTAAATGCAAATTTCCCTTTTAATTTGGAAGATACAGAGGTATTTGTGCATGCCTGTGTGCTTCACTAGGTACATTTACAATTCAGAAAGAGAGGAATATAAATGAATGGAAAAGAGAAAGGACAGCTGAGCAACACAACTTAAAGGGTATGTACACACAGCCTTAGATGCCTTCAGTTCATCCTGTTGCAATAATCATGTCTTAATTTCAAGATACTACTTCCCATTTGAATGGAGAATGATACTAGCAATAAAAAGAGAACATAATAAAACTGAGCAAACTTTTCCTATAGATTTGAGTTCTGCACTTCACAGAGAAGGACAAACTCCAGTCAAGGTTACAGATGTTATACCCATTCAATTTTCAAATTTCTTGTAATTATTTAGTGTTTAAATCTAATGCAAATACTTCATCAGTGGATAGCCAGGTTCTTCAAATACAGAACTCTCATATACCTTTACTAAGTCTATGCTTTGTATGAAAAATTCTAAAGTTATTTTCATTTGGAATTATGTAATGCATTCATGTTATATGAATGCTATGTATGTATGTATGTATGTAAAGTATGTATGCATGTAATTTATGTATGTTGTATGTAAATATAACACATCGAATCAATCTTTAACCTCAAAAAACTGCATATTTGTAATGCCACATATTAAAAACATAAAATAAATAAAACAGCATAGATATTTATATAGGTACGTGTAAATTTACAAAACGTGTTGTTACATTCATGTAACATCATATGTAAAAAACGAGAAACACATTCAAAGCAGACAGATTGCATACAGTGACAAATTGGACCAGACACTCCATCAAAGACAAACAAAAGGAGAGAAGTTAATTTTCTAAATCATTAGTAAATCAAAACATTCATAGCAGGCTATCACAGGTTGTTGATGAATAAAAAGAACAAGGAAACTACCTATGTTTTAAAAATGCCTTTGCAAGTAAAACAATAAATCTGAAAACTGTATTGCTACTCTGCTGTAATACTGTGGGAATACATTAATATAGGAATAAAAAGGAAGCAATAAACAGTGATGAAGCAGCCTCAGGTGTAGTCCTGGAAGCTTTTCTTGGAGAAATGGAATCAACTTTACTCACAAGCAAATTGTTGCAATTGTTTAAGTTAAGAATGAAAATGTGAAATGGTTATATATACTGGAGCCACTTAAACCTTATAAAAGAACTGATGGGACTATGATTCAGAGTAGCAAAGCATAGGTCCTGGGACTGCTGACTTACCAAAGCTTTAGACCAGATATTTTTCTATAGTTTGGAGTGTCCAAAATATCATTTACACAACAAAAAAAAGTCATTATGGTACTTAGGGAGGAAAAAGATACTGATTTTGTGTCGCTACTCCAAGCAGCCAAGGTATTATCCCACAACACCTCTTAAGTAAAAATGATTTAAAACCATATGGTGATGGGAGATTGATATCTCAGGCTTTTACAGAGTTGCCTCTAACTAGGGGATGAAAATGACCTTCTTACATCATCAGAAGGCATGTAATCCAATGGTCTGTAAGTTACCTAAAGGCCTGTGCTTGACCTTGGAGCGCCCACAGGAGCTGCTGTACTCCTCATCCTAAATACAATGCCACAGATCAGAGACCTTAGTGTGTTTAATGTATATGTAAAGTCATGAGGCAAAAAAGTACATATAAAGCACACATGGCAAATAGTATCTTTTCTCACAAAATTACATGAGGAATTAGCTATCTTATATTTGCCAGAATGCTTCTCACATCCAGAGCTCAAGTCAAAATTTTTAGTAGGTCCTGAGAAATGGATACAGAAAGATTTGTGGATACAGGTATCTACCAAATGAAACACGCTTAGTTCACTCAAAAGAGGGAGCTAGACTGCTCTATTACTTCCAGATATACATGCATACACACATATACCACCCCTGATTATAAGCATGCCAATTTAAACAGCAGACTGTAAAAATATTTTACTTACTTTCAGCACTAAAAATGTTATTGATATAAATTTTTCATCTCTGTGCAATATTAGTTTCTAAAAATTACTAACAGTTTGCTATAAACACTGTACATCAATGCATGTAAAGCAAATTTCCTGTTAATATGTCCTGGTGGCTAAACAGGTTGAAAATCCTTCTCTCAAATACTGCACACCTTTAAAAAATACCATCTCAGGAAGGGATGTGTAAAAGAGGCACAGAGCATTTATAGACTTTGGGAACCATATTTTCAGAAATGTAGTATCAAAAACATCACATTAAAACACATCTGAACAATACATCTTGGTTACTCTGACAGGTCACACATAACCATAATCATTTCAGAAAACAGTTATGTGTTAAACAATGCTCTTAAGTTTATTGGTCTCTGTCCCTCAAATCATTAATACAAAAAAACCCACAGTTTTTTTTTTTTAGAAAGAAGGGAATTTATGATCAAATACACTAACACAGGGTTAAAATCTGCAGAAGCACACAAAGTTAAATTCTGCCTACCCATGTTTCCCCTCTGGTTTAAAACAAATACTGACACTTACTCTTTCTATAACTTTCTCTCTCTGAAGACACTCAGAAGCATCCCTCAATATTCTGAAATGGTGCTGGCCAGATTTTCAGTTCAACTCTTTATCTCAAATAACTATGAACTTATGACATTAACCCCTCGACAGCACACAATGTCAAAAGACCAGTACGGCACTGAGCAATTACTGGGATGTATGTAATTTCATTTCATATAGGTCTGTCCATATATATATATACGTGCTCCAGGGACCTAAAGAAGGTAGGATGCTCCTGAAAATGTCATTAACTTTGTATGCCAGTAATAGTACTAAGAACTGAAATCCAAGGACTACAAAGAAAAAAGTCATCCCAAAATATCAAAGTTTTCTTCGCAAATGCTATGAAGAAGAACAACCCCTGAGATAACCACAGATCAAACCAAGACATCTTCACAAGCTTATCAGCATTTTAAAAAAAATCAAAGTAATTAGACAATGAGCTTACTATTACTAATAGAAAGACCTGATTGTAAACAAAATTAATGTGAAACCAAATTTCTTTTTTCACTTTCATTATTAAAAAGGTATTTCACAAGACAACCTCATAGCATCATTCTGTTTGGACTCATGCTTGAATAATCACAGCTGAGCTTCCTCAGATCTGTAACTAACAGAAAGATATTTTAGTTATAGGAATTTTTATGAACCTTTAAACAAAGTCCACCACTCAGGGTTACTCTATTCATTTCAGATACTCAGCAGAATAACCAGTAAGTGACTCAAATTAACTGGCTAAATCAGGAATTTCTACTCAGTCAATGTCTATGAAAGGTATTCCTTAATTTTAAAAATATTCTTAATTCAACAGCTATTTTGTTATGCCAAATCCTACCTCCTCCAGTTGCTTAAAAGCAATAAGCTCCTGAAGTTACAGCCTGTCGATGGCTTCCATCCAGCATCAGATGTTCCCAAAAGTTTTGTGCCTGGCTTGACTGTCAATAGCGAATAGTGTTCTCCAGGCAGATACAGAAGAAGCATGACTTAACAAAGCTCTGAATATAACTTATGTACAATAATAAAAACAGGGAAGGGACAGAACGGGGGGCTGTCCTGCCATTCAATGGGACCTTGATAGGCTGATGAGCTGGGCAGAGAGAAACAAGTGAAGTTCAATAAAGACAAGTGTAGGGTCCTTTACCTGGAGAGGAATAATGCCAAGTACCAGCACAGGTTTGAGGCTGACCTACTGCAGAACAGCTCTGCAGAGAAGGACCTGGGAGTCCAGGTGGATTACAAGTTGACCATGAGCTAACAGTGTGCCCTGGGAGCCAGAAGGGCCTATGGTGTCTTGGGGTGCATTGGGAAGAGTGTGGCCAGCAGGTCCAGGAAG
>JAWWLZ010000094.1:15918563-15938670 GCA_035041345.1 Poliocrania exsul | reverse complement strand
CCGGGCATTCCCGCCGGGAAAGGGGCCCCGCCGCGGCTCCCCCCGCGGCCCCACTTACATCTGCGCCGTCTCCGGAACATGGGCGCCGCGTCGCGCTCCGGAGCTGTCCAGCAGCGCCGCCGCCGCCGCCCTGCAAAACACAGCGACAGGCTCGCTGCGCTCCCGGCGCCTGGGACGCGCCGCCGCCGCCGCGAGAAGGGGCCGCGGTCCCGGCAGGGAGCGGGGAGCGCTTCCCGACACATTCCGCCTCTGTCCCGAAGGACGGGCGGGGCGCTACAAGGCTTTGGGCGGCTGCTCCTTCAGCAGGAGAAGGGAGAGCCGCCGCCGCGGCCTGAGCGCCCGGGCGCGGCCGGGGGTGGCCTAGGGGCTGGAGAGCTGCTCCGGCGGGAAGGCAGGAGCTCTCCCGGGAAACCGGAGCGCCTCACGGGGCGGCTGCGCTCCGATCTGGCGCCGCTTCTCTGGCTACCGTGCCCGTGCACCCCCTTCAGCTTGTTGCCAGCTACCATTTTGCCTCATCCCTTTTGTTTCCCTACCAAACTATCAATGAATAATAATCCGTTCTTGCAGCTCCCTTTGGCAGAGCAATGTCTGCATCAGGGAAAGTCTCTTTTCAGCATTTATCTAAGGGAATATTTTTTTAAGAGAAGAATGAGGGAAACGGTAAGTGATTTACCTTGTTACAGCTGTGTCATTCCTGTCACCTAGGCGAGATTATGTGAGGGAGGTGTCTCTTTTCCCTCTGCAGTCGGGGAGCACTGTCTTTGCCGTTTGGAAAATCAGTTTCAAAGTTTGATAACGTGGAAGGTTTTCTTATATCTTTAACTTCTCAGTAATGATAAAGATGAAACCCACCAAGCGCATCTAGGATAAAAGCCTTATAATCCTATAATTTCTGCATCTCCAATGACATTCAATTTCCTTTCAAACCACTGAATGACTTTTAGTTTAGAAATATGAGTGAGATGCTGCCATTACCAAAGTTTTTAAATATGCTCTATTATAATACTTCAATTTCTTGCTTTCTAATCAAGGTATACCTTTTAAAGCAAACACACATAGCGCCTGCACAATCAAACTACCCTTACTAATGTAGTAAATATCATGGGTTTACAATATACATAGATTATTTGGAGACTGACCAAAATATAAACTTGACTATGTTTACATAGCATAGCTTATTTTGAAAAAGCACTCATAAATAGGAACATAAGTGAAACACAATATCATAATGCCTGTGATAATTCAAGTTTTGTCTAACAACCCAGTTTTGAATAAAACACACACACACACTTCTCTGCATGAACACTTTCATTTTGACATTATACTGAAGTGTATTTGGATACTCACCATTGCATTCAGTTCTCATGAGCACCTATGACCAAGCAAAAAAGGTGCTTTTATTTTTAAGAATAAACAGGCTGTTTAACACAGCTTCAGATGTTGCATTGTATATTTGAAAAAAACATTGTACTATAATTCTGTCTCACTGGTCCTGTTTTGCCTGTGTTTTCAAACACACATGAATCTAATGAATCTTAGAAATACAAAACCTCAGGGAACCCAGGCTTCTATCACTCTGAATAAAAGCCATGCTGAAGCATGTTTCAAAATGTATATTTTATGAACTAGTTAATGATGAGATAGGCCCAAGTTTCGTCTTTCCTTTTCCATTCACACTGTGTCCTTAATGTTTAAGTTACTTTCTTTTAAGCTTTTTCTTTACCGGAAGATAAAGTCCTCATGACCCAGTTTACCATGGAAAGTTTTTTTAAGAAATTTGTAAATGTCCATGTTTTATTTAGAAGTCACCAAGGCTCTGTCCTGTAACTTCATCTACTCCGATCAAGCAAGCTTATATTAGAATTCTGAAGAAGAAAAAAAATCTTTTTAAAGTCTTGGTACACTAAAATATCAGATAGCTTATTTCTATATGAGGAAATCATTGCAATTATTTCTCTGACTCGTGCAGAAGTCACAAGTCCTAATGTTAATACCTCTACTGCTGCTATCCCATTTATTTGTAGAAATGCAAGGACAGTGCTGTCGTTACACCTTTTAAATATTTAATCTACTTGCTTGGTTGTTTCATTATGTGAGTAAACGAATATTCCCACATTTAACACAAGAGGTCATACTCTTCACACAGCTTGTTATAAAACTGATCAGCTAGGGTTTTACTTCAGTTCCTTTGTGCAGCCTGGGGTATGTCATCACAATTTCAAGGTATAAGCTAAGAATTATTGAGAGTTTGTATTTTCGGAGCTAAAGAGGTAAACCTTCCCCTCTGTGGCCCTGGTTAATGAGATGGAATATAGAGATGCTGTTTATTCTAATATCTTCCCTTGTAAAATAATTTTGAAATTCCCTTTTAAAAATAAATGTATTTTTTTCAGAAACAAAATGTATTCGTCATGTGAAGTGACTTGTTATTTCTGTTGTACCACAAATTAATTAGCGTGATAGCTCAGACCTGCAAAATCATGTTAAACTGGTAACAGGGAACCCTTATGGAAGAAACATTATCTGTTTCGGATTGGAAATGTTGGGGGTTTTCCTACTTTTTCCTTGCATATTGGATGGAACTGTGCTTACTGATTATCATAGGTCCTGCTTCTACTTTGCCAAAAAGGCTGGGCTTACACATAAGTGTGTGTGCATCTACATGCATGGGCATTCACACTTTAATGTAAAGTAAGAGAGAGAAAGTTACTGTGGACCTCACAATGATAATTATGATCATTGGAGATATTTGAAAAACAGATTTTTTTTCTAAACTCTCTAATTGCAAAAAAAAGATAAATACTCTTGAGCAGTAGTGAGCAAAACCGTACCAATAACAGGACAGGAAATGGAACAGGTACAAGAAAAAATGTATTTTCGAGAGTAAAAAAAAATCACTTGAAATACTTAAAGTGACGAATATTGGCTAGTCATTTGAAAAGCTCACATAGCAACATGCAGTGGAGATACAACACCTACAGGCTACAATAAAAGGTATTAGAAGGCTGCTTTTGCTGTTACCCTATTTCCCCTACTAATGCCAGACTTCTCTTAAAATAGTTGAGAATTCTGCACTCATAAAAAGGTCAAAAATATAAAAGTATAGTAGCAAAAAGGAAAAATTGAAATATGGGGAAAAAAACCCTAGGAAATTCCATTCTCAGAGCATATGCTGAACAAGACCTAGGAGTTTTTAGAAAGCATTAAAGGAAAAAGCCTTGTCTGGTTCAAAAAAATGCTATTAGGTACACAACTCAGTGTATACACAGAAAGAGTCCTTTCAGTTAAAGCAGAGTCACATTGAGAAAAACACACGTAACACCAACAGCTATAGGGTAACGTAAGATCATTCAAGGGTATCCATGCAGCAATAAAAATGCTTACTGAGACCACACCAAATGACTGCAGTACAGCTGCCAAGATGCTGGGTATGGAAACTGACCATGTGAGCCACATGTGTAAACTATCTTTTTCATACCACGTGACAGGACTATTACCCACCAAAGACATCTCTTACATGCAGCCCTGCAACTTCTGATATCTCATAATTATATAGCCTAACTGGAATCCCACCCCTGCTGGACATGTGCTCATTTCAAAGACCTTTTGGTAATGTTCCACACTGGTAGGGATAGAAGAGTAAATACCATGACTCCATGTAGATAGTGCAGGTACATATGAGGAGGGTGCTTGCTTTACTGTTTCTGCTTTCGATTTTATACAGTTTGACTGATCTCCACTTTTTTCCACTCCTCCAGCAATACTACCAATGAAGATGCAGGTTCACTCTAGTTTGAAGCCTTCATCTATTATCTGTGATATTTAGGGTACCAAACATAAGAACACTGGATTGATAACAGCTCTAAGACAGTAACCAAAGTTTTCAAAAGTGAGGATGTTTATTCATAGGAGTGCAGCTTAAGAAATATCTAGAACTACTGCATGCCTTTCGTCCAGTCAAGAGGCATTAAGGGATGGGATTCTTCCGTTTTTTCACTAAAAAATTTATTATTATTATTTTCATATATATTGAAAATACTGAATGCAGTCTACAAAATATATGGTTAAAGTATTTCTTCACTTAATTCACTTTCCCATCTTTTCTGTGTATTTTTATAGTACTTGGAGGTTTCGCAAACTTCATGACTTCCTTTCTTGCCTCTGCTTTTTTATTGTTATCAACAGATAATGCCCCTACAAAGAATTTCTTACCTAGCTAATTGCATCCAACATTAGTGCTATTTTGCCCCGCTGATGCAGGTGCTCCGCAGATGACTCTTACGTTATGTTTAATCAGACTACTTGTTATTACTTTCACAAATTAGTGCAGAACTTTAACAAATTTTGTAACAGAATTTGAAACTCAGTACAATTACTGAAATGCTAACATCATGCAGTTTTTTTCTATTTCAGCCTACACAAGAGCACAGAGTGACTTTGAGTGTGTGTGGGATTATCAAGTACGAGAATTTACTTTTAATTTTGCAGAATACAGTATTTAAAGAACTTTGACCTATTGAATCTAGAGAGACAGCACTTACATCTATAAATCATAACTTGCAAAGTTGGTAGTGCACAAATTGAAGATGTTAGCAGTACTGTCTCAATAAAATGTCATTTTTGATTCATTTAGCAATTGTTTCTAAGTAATATTTACCCACATTTTAAAAATAAATAATTTTTTTAATTTGTACTTTATCACCAGTTCTTCCATTTTATCATGAGAACAGAGTTATAGATTTGCACTGGTGTTGTATTTGGAAAGTTCATTCTTGATTACTTAATAGCAGGGACCCTTACTAGGCAAAATGTGAAAGAAAGGCTTTGCTTTTGTCAGTTGACAAGTATTTGGTGTGTATTACTGCTTTCAAATCTTAAATGCCTTGTAGGTTCTTCCAGTCACCATCCCTCCCAATTGTTGCTGTCATCGTCACACCTAAAGCTTTTTGGATGTGTTCATAATGCTCACAAATGTCAATGTATATTGTTGTCCTGTCTGCAGAAATCATCTCTCTAGTATGTGTAGGAAGTTTATACATTTGCAGAACAAATAGAAGCAGGGAAAATATGGAAGCCAATGTTCAGTTTTGTGTTACCTGCAGTCCCACTAGTCAATACACACTTAATTGTATTGGTGTGGTTTTTTCTCTAGTTTATGAGATGGCTGATTCAAGAAACAAGTTTGAGAAGAGGAACAGAGCAGTCACTGACAGAAGACCGTCTCACTCCTTCCTTCTTAGCTAGGCCTGTCTTCAGTATCTTCTTTTCTCCTCTTCCCTTCACATTACCCTCACTCTTCCCCACTGCAGAGGAAACAGGGCACTTACTTTACGTGACACCACCAGTGGGTCAGGTGGTAGAAGATAAGGAAGAGTTTGTCAGAGTAGGGAGTTGTTCAAGCAAACTGTGCTTCAAGTTGGCTCTGGCTTATAAGCTCAGAAACAGAACAACTCTTCCAATATTCCAGAAAGCGCTGGGAAGTTTTATAAAATTTTTGTTCTCAGAAGTATAATTCTCACTTCTTTAGGCTTTGTGTTTCCATACTACTAAACCAAAAGTTAGCTGTGTTTTTGAGGAAAAGACTAGGCAGTTTTTAATTACCAAAACTAAGTTTAAGGAGAAAGAGCTTAAGACTTTTCACGTAGCCCATAAAATCTTACCTCATTCAGGAACCATTCTATGTAATTAAACTTCATTTTTTTCTTGTAAGTAAAAGACATCTCTGCAACCCAGTATATGAGGTTACTAGTTCTTGTATTAGAAAAGTGACCTTTAAACGTAGATATATAACACTGTAGACTGCTTAAAAAAGTTAGGATAACCAGACTATTTCCCAGAAAAACTACTTCTAAAAGAATTATTATTCTCCACATCTTCATACCTTCAACATGTGTTCTGCATTAGAGTAATCTGATGCAAAAATAGGAATTTGGTTTCTTTATCCTAACCAGCACTTTATATTTGCAGAAGATCAAAACTAAGTTTGAAATGGAAAAGCTCTCACTTTAAATATGAAATCTCTGCTGTAATTATTATAAAGTATATCTTGAAAGTTTTTTTCTCAGAATTATTTTACTACTATTGAAAATTTATCAGTGTTTAAGCTGGTCTGCATAAAACTAGTTTTTCTGTCCCACAGAAGCCTATCCTTTGGAGAAGAAAGCCACCCATGGGACATGGTAGGAATCCATTTTCCCCTTTGTGATCATTACTGCAGAGCAATCAACATACATTGGTAAGAGGTCTTTCTGTACTGTCTCAGGAAACAACAATACAAGTGACAGTATTGAGAGCAAGTCATCAAATTGTTATATACTACTTGGCAATGAAAATTCTTTTCAAGGACACAATTCCAGTATTCAGCAAGCCACGTTCTCTGAAGACCAGAGAGGCAACATCTACCTGCACCTCCACGTTCCTCAATTTTAGGCATTTGATCCACACTACAGAGTTTAAGCATATGGATTACAAGCATTAGCAACCCAATGTGCAGAGCTTGAGCTAGAGAGGAGTATGAACTGAGGAAGCCAAACACTTGACCAATAACTCCTGTATTCAGAACGTCCTCCTAAAGGAGTAGGAGCATAAACATTTTCTTTGAAGTGCCATCAGGCATTGTATTCTCCTCTTAGCTGTAGGCTAGATGTGGCTGGGTATTTATTCTTCACATAAACACATTAGGGAAGAACTCATACAGGTCCTCCATCTCAGAAAGCAGGTCCTAAAAATCAAGCTGTATTGTAGCTGAGGGAAGGAGCCACAAGTCCCTCCCCTTACAATTGCCTGCCCATTAAATTTGAGTTGATTGTGTTGTTCAGAATGGGAGTATACAAGATACATGGATCTAGCCAAAGAGTCAGACTAGGAACAGAATACCCCCTTAGGAGGTGCAATGAGGCCCTTTAACAGACACATCTCCAAGAACAGTGTGCAAATACACCAAACCCCTACAACTTCTAGTGCTTAGTAGCACTTCCTTTGGAAGAGCCACAGGGGCCAGCTGGCAATTTCCAGACTCATGATCAGATTTCAGATCTGATCAGTGCAGTAACGGCATTTGAATGCTATGGGGAACATGCAACACTTTGAACCACAGGCCCTAAAGCTACTTTCAGCAAAGCCCTAAAGTCTTGACATACAGTATTTGCTAGAAATGTCTCATAATCTCTAGATTTATTCTAACACTCAAGGATTGCTTACACTTTACCCCAATATGCAGTTGCTGTTAGTCTTGCATATTAAAATCAGCCTTTCATCTCTCCTGTTAGATATGTAGAAAAAGGATTCAGTACAAGCCAGTGCCATCACACTCACTTGTCATGCAGTTTACCCACATTTGTCAGATAGGGTAAGTTTTTGTCCTGCTGCCCTTCCCATGCACATGCTACATAGCTGATAGGACTGTCATTCCAAGAGGTAAAGCTGCTACATGGCTGATAGTTTAAAATGATCTTAAGTCTCTGCACGTGCTCTTTACTAACTCCACAAAGTAATTTCAGTTTTGGAAATTACTTTTTCAACTTCACTAAGTTTTTTATTATTTATGCTTTATGAGCATATTTTGCATAACAGAAAAAGAAACAAAGATTTTATTTTTTATGCAAATATCCACAACTTTATTTATAATAGGAGAAATGTGGCATTAGTGAAAAAAGCCATATTATGAAAGGTTTGGCTATATTTATTCACAAGAATAAATCAATAAAGCTCATTTCTGCTTTCTCAAACAATCAGCTATTAATTAGTGCTCCCATTTCACACTCCTTTCATGTTCCCTTCTGTACATGAGGGGATTAGAACAGAAGGTTTTGCATATCTCCTTCTGAGGTTGTTAAATTTAACGTTAAACTACGAAAAAATCACAGAATGCATTCATGCCCTTGAAGTCTGGCAGCCGAGCCTTGAAGGTGAACACTATCCTTTCTGTTCCTGCGTTGATGAATAGCTAGCTATCCAATGCAGAAAAATACCAAAAGAGTGACAAAAGAATGTCTCTGCTCAAAACAATTTGTGCTATCCTGTGGGACTGGATCTCCCAGACAAATCTAGAAGATTGGAAGTTTGCAATGTACTGGGTGACAGTCTAGCAATAGAATTACTGACTAAGGGAGATAATACTGCTATCTACCATGAAATTATGTGTTTATCTATTTTCTCTTTATTGTAAAACTAAATCACTTTTTATATATTGACATGATACTACATGATGACTGTTTGTGATTTCACTAGAGATAAAAATTCATAAATCTGTTCTAATGTGAACCTAAATTACCTAATTACTCTGTTGAAAAATAAATTGTTTACAATTTTACTCCTTGTAACATTGTTCAACTGTTTTCAGTATAATGTGTCATTTCTACGGGCAAGTATTTGCACAGACCAAATGTATATGCCAGTGAATGTTTGTTCATGTGTTTCTGCAAAAGTGTCTCTTTGCAGGTGTACACATATTTTGTAGGCATAGTCCAAATGTTTACTCTTGAAAACTGTCCTGGAAGACAGTGGCAGATGTAATTGTGGATTCTGGGTGAAGATACTAAGTACATGAAGTACTGGAAGCATTACTAAAAAGACATGCAATTATAGGTGTGATTTGCTAATGAAATGTAGTGATTTTTATTTGCAGAAAGGTGACTGCTGTATGGTAGTCACAAACTCTGCCAATATGTTTGCATCTATGTGTGTACTTACGTAACATCAGGGCTGCAAGCAGACTGGGAAGTTGTTGGCTAAAGCACTGGAAGTCGTTCCACAGTTTCCGCATGGAGGGTAGCGTGTCACTTCTGTTTATTAAGAGGCAAAGTGTGAACTTGCATGACATCACCCACTTGTATGCTCATAAGCAATTTTTATAAGCAGCTAAAAGCCATTTAAGTGGATCAGTATTGCCTATTGATCTCTGATTTTAATATAAAAGTAAGTCATAGCAGCAGAGCTAGAAATGAAAACAAGACAGCAATCACTGTGAAGGAGTGCTGCAACTATGATAGAAAAATGGGAAGAATGGTAATGAGGGATAAAAAAAGCTGCAATTCCAAAATAGATGTGACAGCAGATGTTTAAAAAAAAAATCTGAGACACCAGGATTGAAAAGTGTAATTACAGAAAGAAGATGTGATGTTTTGGCCAGAAATACAATATGCACACAAAAGAAATTGTCTAAATTTCATGTGTTGCCATCACTGAATCTCTTAAAATGCAAGAATGTCAGTAATTAAATGCCAGTGATAATTACGGGAACAGATTTTATCTGTGTAGAATACAAATACCTAAGTCCTGAACAACAAAAACTGTCTTGCTGATGTAAGTACTTGCTCGGTTAAGAACAGTCCTGCTAGTGAGATCTTGTCATTTTTATAGACTTGATCTAGGTAGGTCCTCAGCAGATGGAGGAAAGTCTGATGTGTCCTTACGCTCATGCTCAGCAGCAGAGGGCAGATAAGGTCTGGAAGCACCAGGACTTCCCCTCTTTGTAATCTGTGGGGAGGAGGCAGTGCCCAGTCTCCAATTTTAGGCAAGTATCCTATCCCTGACGGGAGCTAATCAGAGATTTGATATATGGAGAGTGCTCAGGACTTGGTGATAGATACAGGGATAGTCTATCCTCCTTGCAAGGGCAGGAAAACAGGACATGTGTTCATTCTGACTTCTAATGATGGGTGACAGTAGGCTGATGACTGCTGTGGCTGGATCAGTCCACACGGAACCAGGACCAGCATAGCTCTTCTACTGGTAGCCCCTTTTCAGTGCATCTGCACTATGCAGCAGACTGACAGGGTGGGCAGAGCTGCTGTGGGCTCAGCCTGTGCCCTGTAGTTTGGCAGTGATGGCTATGATATAATATGCTGGATCTCTCTTCCAAAATCTCTTTTTGAAACACTAGTTATAAATTGAAATTGATATCCCATCTGCCTTCTAATCTCTCTGATTTAGATCTCAGACTTACTAAGACTGTGATTTGCAAAGGTCCACATTTTAGCAAAAAAAGAATTCCATTATAAATTTTGAATAATCCTATTTCTAATATTTCATTTGCTTGCTTTTTAGGTAAGAGCAAAAAGCAGAGGTGCTGTTCCTTTTGTTCCTGTTGCATTTGAGGCCTTTTTATTTTAAAAAAGTGTATTTTTACAACATTGTGTTTTACAAGAGAAGGCCACTAAAAAAACCCTAAGAAATGAAAAGTGCTTGTAGTTTTTTCTTTCACAAGTATTTTTCTATGCTTGGCCAATGGAAATTATCCATATCTTAGCTGCCTTTAGAACAGAAGCACCTTTCTTGAAAGGGAATGTCCAGCATAGCCTTTGAGAGAGGAAAGCTGCTGCAGTGTCTTCAAAGTTACTAAGCTATTCTTGTAATTCTTCATCCTATTACTTTTGTATGCATTTTATCTGTGACAGCATACTGAAGCTGTTCATTGCGCTACCTGCAGTGATGTGTAATATTCCTACCGCAAGTGACTTTGTAAAAGAAGATTAAAAATTGTTCATTTATTGCTACATTAAAGTGATAATTTCCTAAGGATTCTGGGTTTATGTCATTTGCTGAAGCCAAGTTTATCTATAAAATCCTAGCAAAGGACTCATAATTAGTAATGATGAGCTCACTCTAACATCCTTTATCCTGTTAAGGCATGAGAAAAGATTGACCCAGTTTACCCTTCTTTATGAAAGTTCCAGTTTTCCTAAATGTACTTATCACAGAACAGTGCATCAAGAGAACAGATTTATTTCTTCTATACCTGTGAAGAATATGACTCAGGCATCCAGCAAGTTATCTCAAACACTTGGAGGAGGTGTGACAGATCTTTTGGAACTTTTTGGATTATATATTTTGCCAAACTGACAATTGGCTCAGGTGCTTAGCAATTCTGAAAACTGAGCCAGTTACTACTGATGAATTCTAAGATGTATAGGCATTTAACAACAAGCGTTTAACTCTAACTAAGCGGTAAATAATAATAGCTACACATTAATTAGCTGCTTGCATTTTTTCCTCACAGCTCCTGCATATAAGAAAAATACTTACTGCAATACCATTTCCAGTTCATCATGGATGTAAATATCCACATTTTACAGTATCTAAGTAAAATTATTATTCTTTGGCAAAGGGAACATCTCCATTTTTATAACTTCTGTTTAATATCCTTTTGCATTTTTTTAATTTTCTCTGAATCCCTGAATTCTCTGAACATCTCAAGAGTGAAGTTTTTAAGAGATGATTTTTGGCCATTAAATTACCAGTCAATTTTTTCCAGTGAACCAACTGAGTGCTAACTGCTTGGCCAAACTGGGATGAAGATGTAATAATAATCCTGATACCTGACAAATGACAAAGGATCAGTGAAGTGCACAACGACCACTGGAAAAAAAACCCAACAAACTATTGGAAGAGAACCCAGATTAGGATTAGTTTACAATCTTATCTTTCTAACTGTATTTTCTTAATTTTAGAAATCAATTGGAAAAATTGCTCACTTAAGATGAGCAAGTATTGTGAATCCTAGGTCACCCTTCTCATTTCGAGATTTACCTGTTTTGAGTAGCTTCTCAGTAGCTTGCATATTGTAATATCTTGCTTTCAGAATATTTCCTAGTAGATGTGTTTCTTAATCATGGTTTACATTGTTATCTGATTATATCTTTAAAATAATTTCATAAAATGATCACCTCTATTACACCAGAGCATAAATGGTATACTTAAAATTGTTAACCAGTGAAACTTTCCACTGCTGAATACCCACCTTGCTCCACAGGGCATCTCTTAACCTCTGTAATGAACTACAGTGCACCACATCAGCAGTGGGTGTAAATGGCATATTTCTCAGCACTACAGTAGTTCTTGGCTATCTAGGCACCAATATAATCAAAAACCTTTACCTGCCAATTACAACTTGAAACTTTACCCAATATTCTGGAAGAGTTAGTCATTTTAGCTGTGGAACTGAGAAGCAACATTAACCTGATCTAGCCAGCAGGCACTGCCATCTGAGGAGCTGTGACACTTCTTGAAAATAAAAGACTACCATACGGTACACAGGATAGATCCCAGATCCAAACTATTTCCTGAGGCACAGTATTCATCACCACCCCCTGCAAAAATGGAGAGGTGGTGGAAAAAGAACAAAGAAGATGCAGCAGTACCTGGGCCATGTTTCATCTGCTCAGCCCATGCCCAAGCTGCAGAAGAAATAGGGTCAATATCTCCCTCTGCTTGATGAGCTTTAATGTGCGTCTTTTAGCTCAATACTTTCATCACTAACCTAGAGGGTTTTCTGAAATAGAAGTCTTAATAGAATGAACTTTAAACACTCATTAGCACAGGGTCTGGAATCCAGATTTCCAAGTCCCAAATGTCTTACTCAGCTGTTAGTCTGCAGAGCTTTGTAATGGCTATTTAATTATTCTGTTCAACAGTAAGAGTAATTGAAAAAAACCTTACCCTATATTCTGGCAATTAGACATCCTGCTCAGTGGGATTTAAAATTTTATGGCACAGATCTACAGCATGGTCTCTTACATGCTAGGGGACTCTTCTAGCTCTGAAGATTATTTAATAAGTGAATTTGTGGGAACAGGTAGCAACACCTCTGTTTTGAAAAGAGCAGTGAGGGAAGGAGAGAAAATACATTAAGTTGCAAAAATGTCCAATGGAGTTGGACATGATGATGAGAGAGAAGTAGAAAAAAGTAGTTAAGATAGTTCTTGGATAGACATAGACATGAGCTGGGTGCCTAGCTGATGATAACACATAAGATTTTAGTCCTGGGCATCCCCAAAAACAAGAGACTTGAGAATTTGGCTAGTGAAAGGGCAAGCGTCTGTATAATTAAGTAGCAGGTGCGATGGAGGCCTCAAAACCTTGAGTCCTAATCTTACATCTTTCACAAAGTCCCCCATAAAGAAAGATCTAGATGGACAGTTTGAATACTTATCCTATATTGATTTTGCAGTAAAATAGGATATAGGGAAAACAAATAAAAGAGGGAATATCAGCCAATATTTATATATGCATTTCAAGATGAAATAGCTGAATTACTAACTGTAGAATGCATAACCTCTTGCTTAAGACTACATTAGCCAGACAGTTGACAAATGGCCTATATGGTACAAATGTTCCTGGGAAGATAAGTGACATTATAGACCAGTAAACCTGACCTTAGGACTGCAAAACTGAGTAAGAACTATAATAAAATATGGAACTAATGCACACCTGGATTTATATGATTTTGGGAAAGAATTGATTTTTTTCTTCACTTTCAGGAGAGGCGCTATCTAAAATTCAATGTATTTCCTTGAAATAGTCAATACAATGATGTTAGCAAGGGAGCACCATTTAATACACTTAGATTTTCTAAATGTAGAAGTTTACAAAACCCTGAAATAAAGTTGTTTTTGCAGTAAATAATCACTACTACGTTTTACCCAACCATGGAGTTTTTCTTAAGTATTAAACCTTTATGTTGCAAGAGCATTGAACTAAAATTTACCAAATCGTTTACTGAGGCAAAATAGCAGGTCATTTCATCAAAACATTTCAAACCCATTGATTCTAACAGTGGGATTTTTTTTTTCTCTCTGCATATACACTTTCACATTATATTTGTAAGTACTAAGAGGATGCACAGGACCCCTGACAATCTTACTGCTGTTTCATCAAGACCCTACTATAAATAAATAAAGGCAAATGGTAGCTGAATATGAATAAAGTTTTCAGTGAAATATAGCATATTTTTATTTTGCCTGTTGTGAGGGTGTGAGGCATGTGGCAGCAATATCCCTGCTAGATGGCTTGGTGACTAGTTAGTGGTCAGACAGAGGTTCCCCCTAGCAAACCTTCTGGGGAACTAAATACGTAAAAAGCTTTTTTTGCTCTGATTTTAGAGGCCGATTATTCACATGACTAAGTGAGCTAGATAATTGAAGCAATTAGATTTTAACATGAAGCATAAATAAGTTTTTATCAGAAGTGATAGTTTCATCAAGCACGATATACAGAAAGGTTTCTCCTGCTCTTTAGTACAGTGTACTTTTTCTTCCTTTTCCTGCCATCCTGTGTGCCTATTGTAGCTTGAGTTTTATACATAACTATATGCAAATGCAGAGTAGTTTAATTAAAAAAAACGGTGCAGTGGAGGTGGAGGGACTGGAGTCCTTGAGTCACCTTTTAGCTGACAACTGGTCAATAATTTTAATGCAACATTTTTCTTCACCTTGGAAAAGGAATCTCATGCTTTTTTGGCCTGATGAGAGAACAGCTTCAGATTTTAGGATTTGGTTACTATTCCATTGCACTCTTATCTCTGTTCTTCATTGAACTGAATTTGGGAAGCAGTTTTAGCTGGAAATATTGATTTCAGTTATATGAAAGGAGAAGATACAGAAGGATTATTGAAAGAGAGGAAAGGAGGAACAGTGTTGAGAAATGCTGATCTTACAGAAAGAGGAAACACCTCTGTAGTGGAGATACTCAGTTAATGAAAGACAAGTCAAATCCTCCATGTATATTAATTTCTCCTTTGAATTGTTTGTCTTTCATCTAACAGGAGTATCATTAGCAATCTGCATAAAAATAGTTATGCTTACCTTGTAGGTTTATAAGTGTAAGAAAAATACAGGTGAAAATGTAGAAATTGAACTTCAATATTTGCAGCTGCACTATTTATATCAATCTGTAAATATATAGGGCATTGTTTTGTACTCCCTTTGTTTTATTATACTTCCCAACATGGAGTATAATAAAAGAGAAAAAACAGAAAAAAAGAGAACCTAATTTAGATTTCGTTACAGTTTCTGCAGCATGCAGTATTGTGAAAAAGATACCTTTCTACTTCAGAACTGCTTCTCACAATATTTGTATTTTGCAGGTGATTTACAAAGGCTTTGATTTTAGTGTGAGGAAGAGTAACTGGAAACTACTGATACATCAGAGAACTGAATAATTCTTCTAGATCTCTTGTTCATAAATTGAAATAAGATCTAGATAACATAGGAGGGTTTTTTATCCCATCATATGTGTATGCATACCTTTTGTTTATTTGCTTAATTCATCAATATACTTTCTCATAAGTTCTTTGCTAAAGAACTTAATTGTTCTGTATCTTTTATAGCAATTACTTCTTTTTTTTTTACAAAAATGGCTTTAAAATTTGGTTGTCTTAATTCTTGGCCACTTTAAAGAGTCTCAAGCTTCAGAAGGTGCTGAGAATCCAGTCTCAAGTATCATGCCTTGAAAATATATGAACTCACCAAAAGCAGTGGTTCCAAAGTCATTGCAGGTTTGCAAAAGTCTTGGACTTACTACTTGCCCTATGAAACTGCAGCTGATGCAAGGAGAAATATCAATCCCTGTATAACATCCCTATCAGAATTGTGTTTGAGCGTACTTTTTAGCTCTCTATTTTTGAAGTATGTAAGCCAAATTCTTAATCTCAAAATCAAATATTCAGTAGGATCAAAAGCCTATGAGAGTAACTAAAAAGATACTAAATTCAATAGATCCTGAATCAAACCTCCATGTAAAGTAATACCAGCTACTCTGCTCTCTCTGTTACATTCCACATACAACACCATGATGCCACACTGGTGTCACAATTCTGAGCATTGCAAAAACATAACTTTCAGATAGGGGAACCAGCCTTAAGCATTCAGACTCCCTGTGCAGATCCTGTTTTCCAAACAGGATACACAAGAACTAGCTAAGAGGTAAACACAAGTGTAAAAAATATACATTATATGTGCCCTGTGCCCCAGATTAGTAAACAGTGGTGAGCATCTCTCTCCAGTTCAGGACCTGAAACCTCTCCTGAACACACGCCATTATAGAAGCCAGCCAGAAACAGGAACAGCATCTCAAGAACCTCCTACATCATAGTCTTGGGATTAGAAATTCATCTCCTACCTTTTGGAAACCCTCCCAGACTAATATTTTACCATCTCTCTACTGCCAAAGCATTGAATGAAGTCTTTGAGAAAGAAAAATATAAGGAGCCTGACCATAAAACCTATGCAGGATTCAGCAATACAGGGATTCCTGCTGCCCAAGATTCTGATATTGGTCCTATACCACTCCAGACCATTACCTCCATCTCCTCTTCCAGCTGTGTTTTGAAGAAAGCAATGTCTGTGGTTATATTTAATGAAAACTGCAGATCTGTAGAACTTGCACACTGTGTGCTATATGAAAGTCTACCATACCACCGCCTTGAAGCAACTGATGTAGTAACATCTAATTTCTGGGTCTGAGTGACCCTGAGATTAGTCAGTGGTTAGAACATGGGCCTTGTAACACAAGGTTGAGAGTTTGATCCCCATTCCCTTAAGAGTTGGACTTGATTATCCTTGTGGGTCCCTTCCAACTCGGAGTATTCTGTGATTATGTGTTAACTGCTCAGCAAAGACAAGATAACGCTTTCTGGTGTAGGAAACCCTTAGAGGCCAGAAGCTAGTGATTGTGGGCTAGGCCTGTAGGTTAGCCCTGGACAGACCCCTGGAGGCCTCCAAGATGAAAGTTAGTGTTTGTAAATACTTACATTTTTTTGATTGCAAAATGACATGTACAAGGAGAAGACGGTATAAAAATCCCTCTACTCTTGTGTGTCTATATATCCTATGATTCAGCAGCAAAGTACAGCTGCAATCTTGTGCTCTCTTGTGTTGCCATTCTTTGGCAGATGCACACCGCTCTCATAATTTAATCAGCCTACATTTACCATGTGCTTGGTCCCTAATAAGAAAGAAAACACAAAATATTCATGGTTTGTTTGAGGTCTCTATTTATGATTCATTAATAAAAGCTTTAGGGTTTTGTAAAAATGTGTTTATTGGACACAGACAAGATGGCTAACAGCAACAATAATTCTGTCTTTGTTCATGTAATATCCCCAGGGCTGAATTCTAAATATTTATGTGTTTTTGACTATATTCATCCTTATAACTGAGGGGGTTTTTTTCCTTATGAGAGTTGTGAGGGTTGTAGATCTGTTAATGTGATAGATACAAATTGGATAATCAAAATTGTTGAAAGCACATTACTTTGACTTAGGAAGTACAAATTGCTTGTCCAGTCAATTCAGATATGTCCCACAGCATTGGTTCTTGTAATTACAGTCTCAAGGTAAGCAGCAAAAGGAAGAAAGCCCAAGGCTGTCTCATCCTGTTAGTGCTAAAATGCCCTGTATTTCACTGCTCTCCAAGGCTTCTGTTTCAGTCAAGCATTGTCTTCCAGTTGCAATAGCTAGGCCACAATTGCTAAAGAAAACAAAATTCACTGGACTGGAAAAAGTTGAGAATTTTGTCATGTTGTTTGTTTAAACAGTTTTCTTTAACAGAAAATTGCAGCAAGTGCATTTCAAATTTTCAGTAAGTTAATAATACCAGCTTGAGTACACATATGAACAATTACTGAAATTTACTGTGCATATACGCTATATTATCAGCTCCTAGTCAAATAATTGAACCTTATTATCATTACCAATTTGATATTTTTCCTGTTTTCTACATAGTTTTGATGTCTTCTGCTGTTTAGTCACAGGTGTGCCACTACTCCAGTCAGGTATGTGTAACTATAAATATGTGACAGCCAAAGAAAATGTTTATTTAATGAAGCTTGTTGAGCAGAGAAGTATGTAAGAAGTTGGATCATCAGCTGAATACTTTATTTGTGTGGTGCTTTGGAAGAAACAAATTGTCATACATGTTAATAAAGGCATGCATAATAAAGCGTAGAAATGCAGCCATTTACAATGCATAGAAATGGTTGTTACAGCAGAGACTTGCACATCATGGAAGCAGTTTAGCTGGAGAAATGTTGCAAGACCTTAAGAGAAACACTGCTGAGGTGAAATTTCTCTTCTGTATATATCTTTGACTGAGCAAGCATAACTTTGTTATCTTTTTACTGTCTTTTATATCTTCTGCATTTTCTGGCATGCCCTTGTCAAGCTCTAGGTGAAGAATTGCATTTATTGAGAAGTCAGTTTTCCTGTGCTTCTTTAACCCGTGACATCTCAGTGCTTTTGTCTGGGACAAGTCTCTTCGAGAAACTCTAGCTCCAGCACATAGCCAGAACACAAGATGTGTGCACTGACCACAGGCCATCACCTGGTATTTCACGCAGAAGGACTCATTTCTTCTATGCCATATTCACCCTCAATTCACTAGAATGTAAGTGTTTTTACATAATGCTGTAAGAGTGCTATAATTTCCATTTTCCTTTTAGCTACCCTTAGCAGAGCCAGGCATCTTTCTGCATGTGAGCCAGTCCTATCCCACCTTCCAGTACCCTTATGATTTACAGTCTGTAAGTTGGAAAAGCAATACAGTTACATCATTCATGTCTCAAGATTTGGGTGACTTGTCCCTAATGCAACATACAACTGTAACACATCAAAAAGAAGAGCTTGTCTACACTAGTGTGTAGGCAGTCCAGTCTTCTTCATCTGCAGTAAGCTCACTAGAATAACAAAATTGTTGAAGGTCAGGAAGACACTTTTGAGCTGGAGAAGATCCCATTTGTTTCTCCATCACCATGTGTGCATAGTTTGCTGTTTGCAAGAATGTTGTAGTTGAAATCCTACCTGTCATACCTATGTGATTAATTACATTATGAACTAAACCTTGACGTGGGCTAAATGCTTGATAGTATGATTTATTACATCTTGATAAAATTGGTACTTACAGTACTCATTGATTTAAGCTATAGAGTTTAGTACCTTCCATGAATAAAAGTGGCTCTGACCTTAGATGTTTGCCTCTAAAAGTAAAATCAAATGTAAACAGATTAAATTAAGCATTATCCAAGCTATAGAGCCCAAGCTAGATAAATATTTAAAGATGTGAATTGTAATTGTTGTCTACCATTCCCCTAAACCATTGTGATGTGTTAAAAATTAAACACTTATGCCTCTCAGTTAATTTTTTGGCATCCTAATATTATGGGTTTGGCCAGCTGGGCCTAAAGTTAGGTTTTAAAGTTCAGACTAGGCCTGGAATTCTCAGCTGTCTTGAGCTGAGCTGGGTTAGCTAACAGCTGACTTCTTCTAGCCAATAATACTGTATTCCATACCATATTGCATCATCTCAAAAGATGTAAAATCCAGTGTGTGGGTGTGGCTTGGTCAGTTCCTTCATGGCTGAAGTAGAAGAAGGACTGCTGCAGCTCTTCTACTGTTGCTGGGCCCCTGCTCTTGTTGCCACTACTTGCATTTTGTTTGAATTCAAGGAAGTAGAAATATTTTGTTGTTACTCTTTCTGTTTCTTGCTGGGTTCTTTTGGGGTGCTTATAGATCCAGAGTGATAGAATCTGTTTTCACTGGGGAGTGGGAGGTTATTTCTTGTTATACATAACTTGTGTAAGTGTGTGTTCTATTATAGTTTTTCCCTTAATTTTCTCTTTTCTGTATAAATACATATAGTTAGTTTCAGCATAAACCTGGTGCAGAGGGTTTTTTCCCCTGTCCCCGCTTCTTTCCTTTTCACTCTGTCTTGGACAGTTGGTGTTTTGCCAGCTCAACCCAAGACACCTTCTAAGATGAAAAGTAAACTACAATGGTTTGGAATTTAATTTGATAACATAGTTAAAAGAATTCATATTTCCAAATAGAGAAACACAGGGCTCCACAACCATCATTCCTTTGCCATTCAACATAATCAGAATTATTTTTCTGATCAGAAGCAAAACATCAGAACTTCTTGACATGGAAAGCTCCTTTCTGCAAGCAGGTGGCATCAGACCAAGCTTCTAGAAATTCCCTGAGCTGCAGGATACATATTTTGCAATTAAAGATTTCACTTTTTTAGATGTTGCATTCTGTTTCCTCAGATGTCTGTTTCTACTGCATTTATGTAACATGGGTCTCAGATTTCATTATTTATTACTCTGCTATCATTCAGCTTGTCACCTTGTATTCAGACATATGAAGCATTACTTGCAGGCACACATGAAGGAAGCTAGGAAGGTCTCCATATTGTCTGTTGATAAGTGAGATAAGTATTAACATGGAATGTAAGTTTTAACATAATCAATAGCCTTGTTATAGGACAATGAGTTGCATTCCTCATGGCCAGAGGTCAAACGAAGTATAGCAGCGTGGATCTGACAATAGTAGCAA
>JAWWLZ010000094.1:15867412-15902894 GCA_035041345.1 Poliocrania exsul | reverse complement strand
CGTAGAGCAGAAGCACATATTTGGAAAAGGAACAACTTGCATTCCCAATGAAAGCATACTCAGTGAATATCAGCTATCTGAGGATATGAAGAAGCTTAAAGAAAAATTACTTGATCAATATTGAAAAGGGGTAAAGAAAGGGTTGAGTGAGTATTATATAATCTGATTCTCTCTTCTTTGAGGCTTTTGCCTCAAAATATTATTCCAGTTGTTAAGTGCATTTAACTGGCAAACTCTGTTTCCCTAAACACAAAGCACTTTCTCAGCTTACCTGTTGTGTGTCTCTTTATCAGCTTACAGGGTCCTGTTTTGACACCTTTGCTTTCAGCTATTGGGATAAACCGGGCTGTCTCCAAAGGGTTCTTCTTGCTCCTGGGATGTAACAACTGACTGCAGGCTGTGACTTTCTCTACCACAGTCTTCTTTCTTGTCTGTGCTCGTGTCACTGCAACAGTTCCCTGTGGGGAGAGTGTGAGAGAAGCAAGACCTGTGAGTATATTTCACTCACTCACACTCACTCACTCACTCACTCACTCACTCACTCACTCACTCACTCACTCACTCACTCACTCACTCACTCACTCAGTCCTCGCTATCCACTTCCAGCTGAGTCACTGTCCTATCACTTCCAGTTGCACACACTTAAGCTGGGTAAAGCAGCAGGTGAAGAGGAAAATAATCATTTGTACAAAAAGCTTAAACTATAAAAAAAAATGCTAATAGAGTCTTCCAAGACATAAAACAACAGATTTTAGAGTCAGTCAACTCCTGCTACTAAGAGGTACTGGGAAAAAAACAGAGAGGAGCTTCTGTGCTTATAGTAGAGATATCTGACAGGAAAACAGCTTATTGAAGAGGAGGAGACTGGCTATAGAAATACTTGAATGACTGGCAGCCTGGAGTGCCATTTTCCTTTTGATTCCTTTTCTTTATTCTGTGCACCTGGATCCAAAAATAATGCACGGCTAGTTCTCTTTGTGTCCCCAACAATAGATGTCTGTTTGCATTTTAACGGGCAACATCAAACCAGCCCTTTTAGATAATATTTGGCTATGTTTTCTGCTTCTATATTTGAGGATTATTCTTGTATTTTACATATCTCAAAGCATAAGAAGTTTTAAATTATTTTAGGTTTACAAAAGAGCAGATCACTTACCTAAAAAACATTTCCTTTTGCTTTGGGATAAAACTTTAACTCGCCATTTAGTAATTTCTACATTTCTATCCCTTGCCTAGAAGGGCAACTAGAGAGACACTGTAATATTGAATATCAATATTTAGGAAGGGATAGATTTTGCCCTTTTTTGTCATTCTTCTCATGTTAAGTGTCCTTACTGATTTTAGCAGGATGCTTAAAGAATAGAAATTCACTTAGAGGGCAGGTAGTGAGAGCTATGCAAAGGCTGGCCATAAGTAGTTATTTAAAAGTAAGTGAAAATGTTGGCTTGAGGTCCAGAGATCAATCTGCCATGTATCCCAAATTCAACTGATCAAACAGAAATATAATCTTTCCTTGATCAGCTATAGCTAATGGAGAAGAGAAATAAATTATCTTTTTTGTCTTAAAAAATTCAGTTATCTCTTCACTTCCTCTTCAAGTAAATAACACATATTTTTCTGGATTTCACTGGCTTTTATAATTTCATTTGTCACTTTAAAGTGCTTTGTGTGAAGTAAAATCCTGTCAGGATTGTGCAAGGTGGACCACCATTACTTTTCAGATAAGACAACAGTCAAATTACTGATGAAAAAAAACTATTGACGGAATACTGCTTAAAGACTATTTCAATGTCACACAGGCTTTTTTTTTATTTTAATTTTTTTTAACTTTTAATAATGATAGGTTTTATTTTCCACAGTAAATCATAGGAACGTTCCTCCTTGAACCCAAATAATTTTCTGTAAATTTTACAACAATAATTGTGTGTCATCTCTGTGGATATGGTTTTTCCAGCATGAGAAACAATTGCTATTTTTTTAAGGTCAGTCTCCTGTAACTTTTCATGTAGCTTTGTTTTTTTCTTACTTGCCTCCAGTTACTGTCCTTTGAGAGAGTACTAGACATTCAGAACATGTCTAATTTCATGTCTCTGCACACATCTTTTTTATCAAGTGGGATGGTGGCTTGCCACTATTATGCTCAATATAATTTTGAGGATAAATGAACATCACAGGTGGTCACAGAATCTTCAAGTGCAAATAAGGAGTGGATAGTGTGATTTGTATTTTACAATGTAGCTTAAAGCATTATGTGTTACAATGCAAAGATACTTTGAAAAAGACAACAGGAATACATAGTTCTTCAGGTATAAATATTGAAGAGAACAGCTTGGTATTTTAGTCCAGAACGTCTAGTTCTGCCAGGGCTGAAGGGAGTATGATATAAAAGCATTAGTCAAAGTTGTGAGGAGCAGAGTTGGCAAGGAGCTAGGCACTGCAGAGAGATGCCTGCTCAGTGGGGAAGAACTGGAAAAAAACGTAAACCTCATGGGTTGAGATCAAGTTTAATAGGACAGAAAAAGAAATGAAAAATATTAATGAAATAAGAAACAATACAAAACAAGTTATGCACAATATAGTTACTCTCTATCTGCTGACTGATGTCTGTTCCTGAGCAGTGAGTTGCCACCCCTGGCCAATTCCCCTCCCAGTTTTAATGTTCACCATTATGTCGTATGGCATGGAATATCCAGTTTGGCCAGCTGGGATTAGCTCTCCTGGCTATGATCCGTCACAGCTTCTTGTGCACCTCTAGGCTCCTTGTTGTCAGGGCAGGAGAAGCTGAAAAGTCCATGACTTAGTATAACCACTGCTCAACAACAACAAAAACATCACTATGTTAGCAATGTTTTTCTCATATTAGCTTCCAAACACAGTGCAATGCTAGTTACTAGGAAGAATATTAACTCTATCCTAGCTGAAACTAGCTCAATTAAGCAATATGATGAACAATCTACCTAACTGATTTTAGAGAGAATGTAGCACATGCAGCAGTCCGTTGAAATTTCATTGTTAAATAATACACTTCATTTCTTGTAAGTGCTTTTGACTTCACAATTCTTTCTAGGTAAAAGAGCTTAATTTTTAAATAATTATGAAGTACCATTCTTCTCATTCTTTTTATGTGGTGATTTATGCACAGAAGGCAAAAATAGAAGAATTGAAAAGAAATTGAAAGAAGTGGTAGACTTACAGGAATAACTACAGTACAAAAGAGAATTTGATAAAGGGACTGAGAAATGGGCAGAGAAAGGGACAGACAGCTTGAAGAACTACTTGTTTTCGCATGCAAAATCCACACTATCAAACTACTTCAGAAGGAGGTTTGTCTAACCCATCCAATTAAATCAAGTCAACAACATCGACAGTTAGTCTCCTGCTATAGAATGCATTTCATTCCTTGCAGAATGTGTTCATTTCTTCCTGTCCTTCCCTGCAGAGGACTTAGGGGATCATCACTGTTCCCTGCACACTTTTTGTGCTTCAGGCAACATTGCCCAAACACTTCTGCTCTCCTTGTGAGTCTCTGCAGTGTTTTTATTTCTTCAAAAAGAGGCAGATCCTACAGCTGAGCTTGTGTAGACCACAAAAGAGTGTTTGCCTTTTTAGCACATTTGACAGCCTTTTAAGGGTTTTCAAGTTAGTGATTGAAATCTCTAATGGCGATATATTTTTAAACAAGGTTTGGGAGAGATCACTAAAGTCACCTCAAGATTTTTCAGTTTGATACCAAAACATGATATTTACTCAGAGAATAATTGTTTTCTAACTCACTATGTTAGAAAAAGTTTCCTTATATTGCTTGAAAGAGTGCCTTGCAGAGTACTCTTGGACTCAGTATGAAGGCAGTAAAAGTCACATCTTGCTTCACCTTCTTCTTCAGCAAGCCAAATGCTTTGACATCATAGGAAATAGCATTAAATGGATCATCAGATCTTAAAAATATCCCTCCTGGTCTTATTCTGTTGTTGACTTTTTAAATTGGCTTATTGAGTTTATTTATAACAAAATTTACACCCCAAGTTTTAACAAATGGAATTACTTTTTTTTTTTATCAGATCTTTACAAGGATCAGTTAGGTTCATCAGCCAGTATTTCTCTAGCTACTCTTCCATAAAAGATAAAATGTTATGTCTCTATTTTCATGAAATTGATTGGGTAACTAATTCTTAGTTACCTAACCAGTGAAAGAAAAAAGAATAGATTTTCCAGAAGTAGTGACCTTCCATTGCCTTTAATGGGAAGGAAAAAAGAAATGTTGCAAGATTGCAGGTTTTGTTGATAGTCTGTATTTTACTGCTGATAGATAAAATAATTATATGGTTAAATAATGGACTGTTTGTGCATCTGAGTTACCACAGCCATTAAACCTTAGAAAGTATATTGCATCCTGAAAAAAAAAAAAAGAAAAAAAATCATCATCGTCCATGTTTAGCTACACAGACATGTAGGACACTGAAAAGAGGATACCAAGCTGATAAACCATGGTTTCCCACTTTCTACTCAGCAAGTTACAGTGGACAAATTCCACACCTTCCCAGTAAGTACCAGGGAAACATCATCTCACCTGATCCCATGTTGTTCTGCTGCTTGCCTGCTGTGGCTTGCCTGTGGGCTCCCATACCACCTGTCCTTTCTGGTGCTCCATGGCATGTCTGCTGCTGTATTTTCCTCTGACTTCACCAGCTGCAGCATCTGGGCAAGGACAAGGGGAACACCACAGCTGTCATTGTGTTAAATACCAGGGGTCTTGGTAAAGAACTTCTTGAAAACAGTGATCTAGCAACAGCATAGCTCAAAACCTGGTCCTTCCTCCTTCTTTGTCTCAAATTTTTCTGATACTTTTCTGCTCTAAAAGTGTAGTTTTTAAAAAGCTGCTTGTGGAATACTTTTTCAGCAGATTGTGGGAATTTCTGCATCTAGATTTTCTCTCCTATGGCTGTGCTCTAGCTTTGCTAGTATTAACTGCCCTTAACCAAACTTTAGACCAGCTAATCTGGTTTTATGTCATACTCTGTCACTATGTTGTGGTATTTTTTTCATCTCAGTCTAAATTCTAATATTTCTGCATTGCACTGCACTTTCCTTGAGTGTTTCCTTTTCACCTTTGTTGTTTTCCTTTTGTCTTTGGGCTAATTTGCATCTTTTCAGTTTACATCTAAATAAGTTGATTTATTATTAATTCATATTTTGCATTTTGATTGGCAGCCTTTTCTTACCAAATAGTTTTCTTTACTTTGCTTAAGCCAAGAATATCCTCATGAAAATATTAGCGCACAAAGGAACTATTTTATTTATGGCTTCTATGAAACTATATGCAGATAGAAGCTGTAGGTTAATTAAAAGTGCAAAGACCTGTATTTTGAGTAAAAGCCAGCTAAACAAAGCAACCTAAAATGTGCCAGATATGTAAGGGAGAAAGAAAGCTTATCTAAATATGTTTTGTATTGAAACTCATTAACAGCAAAAATAACACAAAGAATTGTTTGCCCTCAGGCACTGCATTTTTTAATAAAAGAAATGGTAGAATCTTCATGGACTGAAATGAAATGACTGATATGTGGGAGGTTTCCCCACCAAGGGTAAATGAAGACAGATCCCCTGGCAGAAATGCCTTATGTTTCTAGTAAACTGTCAGTATATATACCACTTCGTTCCAGCCTATCAATTATGTTTAGCAAGGAAAGAAGCTGAAAAGTTGCATAAATAGTAATGATAGGATTAGATGATTGACTGTGTTGAAAATCAAAGTGGTATTCTCAACCTATACATCTATACAGTTAGGTTTTGTTTGCTGATAAAATAATTCTGGTGTAACCTTTCACATATTCTGTAGGGAATTGCCAACAGACCTTATGGAGGATAATGTACTGACTAAAAAGAGAATATTGATTTGGATTTGCGGGGGAAATTCTGGTTTATTTATTCATTTACCCATAATATATCACGGTAGTGTTTGGATTATGGCTGTAAGTTCAAGTCGTCACACCAGAACCCTCAGAAATAAGTAATTTGTCCTGCTCCTTGGCAAAATCTGTCCATGATGTCAAGCAAATAGATTGCCTTTCACTGAACCCTGACAGTGTCTGAGGACTGAAACGCAGTAAGGCCCTCCATCCTTACAATGACTCTTTGTACCCTCCAAAATAGTAGTCTGCATAACTTGCACTCCCAGATGCCTCCTGAAAATATGCCAAAAATTTCTACTCTGTAGCCCAAATCATCACCATGCTATGTTGCACTCAGTCCTTTTGAGGCCTCATTCAAAATGCTTTTCCCACTCCAGGGTGAACATCTGAAAAACCCACATTACAATTGTGACAGATGACAGCTGTGCAAAACAGAAGGCATCATCATGCTCATCTCTGCATGAGGTAAGAATATGCATAGAGGTACACTTTGGGCAAAAATACCTGAAATGCATTTAGATAAAGATCACTTTTGGAGTGGATAAGGTGGGGGATACATAGATCATAGGCAAGTGCTGAATCAGACTTGATAAGCTGAAAGGACTACCATGAAGTCCCAAAAGAGGAATAAATGTCCAAAGCAGAAGTGGTGAAACATATCTTGCCTCATGAACAAAATGTTCTTGGAAGGCCTGAGCAGAGGGCCTGGGCTCTTCCTGACCCTGCTACAGAATTTAGCAAAATAGTGGCACTGCAAGTAGTAAAGAATGAAGTCCTAAGAGGCCTCACTAATTAGGATTTCAAGTACTTGGCAGGAAGAATACTGCCTGAGTGGCCTGCTTTTAATCCAAAATGCTCTGCATTAATTGGGAAAAATAAATCAACTTTGCATGAACAGGGAAAAAAGTATCTCATTAGCTAGAAACACA
The DNA here is from genome assembly GCA_035041345.1 of Poliocrania exsul. Taxonomy (NCBI): domain Eukaryota; kingdom Metazoa; phylum Chordata; class Aves; order Passeriformes; family Thamnophilidae; genus Poliocrania; species Poliocrania exsul. Next base: position 15,896,056 of record JAWWLZ010000094.1, on the reverse strand, counting down.
TATAATCTAAAACACAGATTTCTTTTGGTAATAGGTATTCTGAGAAGCATCTGCTTTTAGTCACCAATCCCTGTCGCAGTAAAGAGGAGTGGGACCTGGACCACCATTGCATCCAGTCCTCACGTCATTCCTGCTGCAGGAGTCTGGACTGCACTGCCTCAAAAGCAAACAGCATGTTGGCAAACAGTTTTCAGTCACCCATGAGAGCCTAGAATTTAACAAGATTAGAAAATTATTAAAGAGCTCGCATGAAGACCAAGGCAGATTATTTTCAACTAGAAAACCTCACCAACCTCTGCGGTCTCTCCAGCATTAAACCAAACAGTGGAAAGCAGAAAGGATCTGCACTAGCTTCATCCTGGGGGCAACAGCTCCTTGTTGAGGAGCATTCAGCCCTTGTCAGATTTAAAAAAAAAAAAGGGTGCAAAAGGGTGGGGCAAGACAAGGGATTTCTGGCCTGGAGAAGTCCCTATTATTTCACCCACAGCCCCCTGAAATATTGTTGCTGTCTGCTAACCTCAAAGTTAAACAGGAAATGCTCCTGTGGCACATCCGCTGTGGGCACTCAAGGGCAGTGGGAGTCCTAAGGACCAGGCAACATGTGGAGCCACAGGGTGCAGATGTGCTCCAGTGCTAGGGAAAACGCAAGGAAGCAGAAAGACAAGCAACAGGAATGATGGGGATACCCTTGTCCTGGCCAGATTGCTGCTGAGGTGTTCTGGAGGTGATGGCATGTTTTTTGACAAGAGATGGGTCTCCAATTCTTCTAGCCTTAGTGGGACAATCCCCGTGAATGACAGAAAGAAGTTGTAGGATGTGGCCAGGGACAGGATAAAATTCTTCACTAAAATTCTTATTTAATATGGAGAAAAATTTTGAGAAAATACTAATAAATCTAATAAATCCAGGAGAGCAGATTACAACAATGCAGAAATAAATTTGTTTTAGATGAAAACAAGGCAGGAAATAATAAGTTCACTCTATATTGCTGTGTTCTAAATTAACCTATGAGGGACAATAGTGAAGGTTTACTGACAAATTCTCTGTTCAGTGATGAAAAAAAAAAAGGTAAAATTCTGAAAATATAGCCCTGTAAAGTCAGATAAGTACAAATCTAAGGTAACTGCCCAAATCTAGCAACACTTCTCCTTAAAGGAAGAGAGGAAAGTACAGTTAAGCCACAGGTCACAGAAGGCACAACTGATTTTATCTAATCGAGGGTAAAGAAATATGTAAGAATAGCTTGGAATAAATTGGGACTGTTTAAACTGAGAAAGGAACAAGAATGCTTGTAAAAGCACTGAATGACTGGGACAAGACAAAGCCAAGTACATTACAAACCAGATAAAAATAAACTTTTTCTTACAACTTGGTAGACATTTGGGGCAAGAAAACACAAGACGGAAACAATCAAAGAAACAAATTAAAAAAAAAATGAAACAAAAATGTGCACTTGGTGAGACTCAGAAAGACTACAATGTAGCTAAAGAGAACATCCATAGGACTAATGTGCAAAAAAAAAAAAAGAAGGAAAGGAAAAAAAAAGAAAAAAGAGGCAGATGAGTACCCCAATTTTTCAAGACAAATGGTTATTCCAGTAACTATCCATAGGGTAATGTCCAGCAATTTTCCCTAAAACACTGATCGTAGCTGCTATCAAAAACTATACTGTATTGGATGAACCATTCGTCTAGTCCTAAATGGCAATAACATTCCACTGTAAGGGCAACCCTATTTATGTCCTGCTGTTTGTTGCATGCTACTCTGCATTTTTCTGGAACTCACCACTCTCAGGTGTATTTTCTATTGCATCATTTTTGGTTTTAGTTGGATTCGATATCTTGTGGTATTTTCAAAACACCTCCAAAAACCAAGGCAACAGCTGATAAATTCTGTTTAAAACCAGTACTTGTAAATATATAGTGACTTAGAAAAGCTAAAGGCATTGAAGTATTTTTGTCCACTGCATGTATGCAAAGTTGAAATGTACCAAATTTGGCAATTAGGAAAAAAAATAAAGGACAAAAACATAACGTGGGAGCAGGGACACAAATGAAAAATATGTACAGGCTATGAATTGTGGCAGCAGGTGAATGGGAGTGCTGCTTCCTGGTCACAGAAAACTTAAAAATTTTCCCATTCTGCATCCATGCTTTTTCTGAGGGGAAAAAAAAAAAAAGACAGCTGAAAACAAAGAGTAGCCACAGCAAAAGAGAGTATATGAAATCAGAGAAGTAATTGCTGGTTAGTTGTGCCACTTATCCTTGATGTTTCTTCACATTCATTCATCTGATTGCTCTGTCATCCAGCCAGTCCTGGAGGAGAGGAATATGTTCACCACTAGAGTTTTCTGGGATAGGTAACTCCTGATATTCACTTTTGAAGCTGTTCAACTGTGACAGAATATATTTCATTTGCAAGGTGGCTCAGGCTGGGAAGCACCCCTGCCATGCGTCTTATCTCCGTTAGAGAGAACACTGCAATGGAATGTGTCCTTGCCCATGGCAGTGGGGTTGGAATTAGATGGTCTTTAAGGTCCCTTCCAACCCAAACCATTCTGTGAACCTATGAAATTTAAAAACAGGGAAAATGAGGAATTTCTATGTGTTTACTGCAGATACAAACCATGAGCATATGGTTTCATAGCCCTTGACTAATACCAAGTGTAGCTAACATTTATCCATTCTGGTTCTGGCCAGTACTTTGTGAAAAGGAGACACATTCCCAATCTTCCTGTTTGCTACCTTCTGATGGGCCTTATCAAAAAGAGTGTGGGCCAGGACAGAGTGACCTCCTCAGGTCCAAAGCTGTGTCTCTACAGACTCTTTTCATGTGTTCTCATACGTTTCCAAAACTCAGATTCTGGCCAATCTCATCAATCTATCTGCCACTCCTTTATTTTGTCATCAGGAATGTTTTCTTACCACCTAGTATGAGTGATCCTTGCCATGCATTTCCCTAGAAGTAATGTCTTTGCACTGCAACTATAAGGGCATCAAAAGCAAAGAGTATTTCTAGTTAGATCCTTGTCTCTGAACTTTATTTGAAGGAAATAAAAAGTACTAGAATGACACAGCGACAGAAAACCTAATCTGAAAGGAAAAAAAATGACAGGGCACAATGACAATGTGTCAAGAGGTGGGAGAGAGTAGGAGCCTGAAATTTCCTGACTTCCACCCAAACTCCCAGCTGAATCCCACCAGCACTGGACTGATGGAGAGAACAGGCTAGAAAACTTCTCTTTTTTTAAAACCGAGCCATCCTGCCTGCTGAGGCACTGCTATCACAAAGCACTGTGCTGAGAAAGCCACTATCCAGGCAGGACTTTTTCATGTTCATTTATCAAACACTTGTTGTACTACTTGCACCTCTGCTGCCCAAAGGTTAAACAAGAAAAACAGGAACAGACCTTGTCATCAACATCACTCCGTCACATTCCCCTGACCACCTTCCACCTGCATCTCTCTGGGTATCATAACCTTATGTATTTTCTTTTCCTAACTGAGAATTGATAGCTGATGCAACAGAAAACCTTTGGTAACTGAACTGTAGATCCTGAATTGCTTTCTTGGAGCAATAGTGCTATGGGTCAACTATTTTTCAGGAAACAAAACTTTAGGAGGTCATGATAAATTTTTACTCTGCTCAAGGCAGACAGCAGTGCAAGAAAAGCATTTTTGAATGTCACACACTATGACTTGATAGAAACTTTTGGCCAGGTCTTGGAAACGTAAACACCTTTAACCTACACTATTCTTTTCTTTTTCTTTTCAATAGGAGAACAGGAAACACAAAATGAACTTTCCATGAGGGTCTAAGGCACTACATTAATTCAATTTTCAGTTGATGAAATACTTCTATATGGCTGGAGTTCTATGCCATGGAAATTATGATCAATAAAGACACTTGAACACTGCAAGAGCAACAACCAAGCAAAACATTCAGATTGCACCAGCTGTTTCACATAAGAGCAGACATAATTCCTCCATCACCACTTTCCAACCTGCCTTTGCTGACTTGGGTTTCACTGAATTCCTGGAACCTTTGAATAGCAGTTTCCATGCTTTGACTGAGGTGTTCATTGCCAGTCCAGCACAGACTTTAAGCATGCCCTGGTAAACCATTAAGTCAATGTGCTTAGAGATGTAGAATCATAGAATGGTTTGGGTTAGAAAGGACCATAAAGATCACCTACTCCAACCCTCCTAGTATCAACTGTGTTTTAATTTTTCTATGCTATTGAGAGAAATAAGAACATTCCCATTAGTACTCCATCCTAAATTCAGGACTGTCACATACTACTTCTTTTGTGCAGCCAAATATCTACCAGGAAAATAATACACCTCCTTACAATCCATGTTAGGGGTTTCTGGTTTATACTAGAGGCTCAGACTAAGTAGAAACAGCTCAGTCCTCACTCCTTTACAATTTCTTTTCTGAAAGTTCTTGTTTATACTTCCAAATATCTCTAACCTAAAGACTGAAATAATTTTTAAATTGTTTTGTGTTTAAAAAATATAACTAGTTCTGCAGTGATCCATCCTGCATTTCGCATCGTTTTACTTAGTTATGCATAATCCTATGTTAGCTGATCTAGCACTGGAAAAAAAAGTAAAGGTAAGGTTCATAACCCAAAAAAAGAGGAAAAGGAAAGAATTTTTCAGAAGATAATTATAACTGTGAAAGGAATAGGTGTTTTTACCACCTGTAAAGTACACAGGATGTGTTTCTACAGCAGATATAATTCTTCTGCCCCTGAGCAGTTATTTCCCTAGAAGAAGGACACTCAAGAATATATCCCCATACTTATACTCCTGCACCATAGAGTGTTACTAAAGTGTTATTAAGGAGCATGCAAAAACATAGAGAACCTAAGTCATTTGATGCATTTTTGTCTCCAATATGAGTTTGATTTAACCAGAAAGGAAATAACAGAAAGTAGAATAATAATAAACAGACTTTCAGTATGTCCAGGTCACCCTCTTAAATAATAAGTGCAATCTGAAAACCCCTTTCCTTTGCAAGAATACCAACATACAGTTTAGCTAAGAAAGTTCAGCTGTAAAGCCAAATGCCTACTCACATAATGAATCATAGAATCATAGAATGATTTCAGTTGGAAGGGACTTTAAAGATCATCTATTTCAACCCCCCTGCCATAGGCAGGGATGCCAGTGAATAAAATGACAAATGAAAGTTCAGGATTTAATGTGCACTTTTTTTTTTTTTTATCTGTGAGGAGTTTTAAGTGCATAAATATGCAGACTTCTCCTTAAAGAGGTCGTCAGTACTCATATTTCCTCCTTGCAACCATACCTAGCATAGATTGTGACCTTCTGAGTATTTTAATAATCTTACCATTGATGTCAGTAATTTCAGAACAGGTCAGGGCAACCGACAGTTTTCCTACTCAGAATATATATGCTGTTTACTTTATTGTCACTGCACTTGGTAAACTGATCAGTAAAACTTTAATCAGTACATGAATGTGCTAGCTATATTTCTATTCCCATTGGGAAGGAGATGTACACTGGACAAATTTTCCAAGCACAAAACAACCCTAAACCACAAATATAGATTCCTTATCAACTTAAAACATGCATAATAATTACAGGTTTCAAAATGGATAAAGGGCTTAGAAATTAATTTTAAATGACTTCTAATAAAAAGAGGACTTATTAAAGATTTTAAATAGCTTTGTTAGTATTGTATTACTTTTTGAAGGTTAGAAAGCAACGTGTTCTCAGAACGTTTGGGGCCTGCCAAAAAACTTGCTTTGTCTCTAAATTAATGATACATTCAATCAAAATTGTTGTCATGACTATCATTACAGTCGCAATCTAAAACTGATACCAGTTTTGCTCACAGATAGATCTAGTACCTATCTTCATAGCTAATTTTATACAAAGAACATGAAAAGGACCCTTCTAGGTGTGTTTCCCAGCCATTCCATTAGCAGTCATCTAATGGCACATGCCATGTGGATCACAATCAAGGGGGAAATCTCATGTCACCCAGCTCTGTTGAAGAAGATAAGAGTCAGACATGAGAAATATAGTGGGACTACAAAATTAAGCAAAGGAGATTCAGCTGAAAAAAGTCTATATGGAAGGGAAAGGAGGAGCAGTTGTTGTGTGGGAGTTGATTTTTCCTTATTGCTATGCTGAAGATACATGGACCCCTTTGACTATGGCAGCCTCAGCAGCCACATGTAATTCCTCTCAATATGATACTAGTGCCCATCTCAGTTTCTCAATTTGTTATTCAGATGTAAAGTAGACAAAAATTAGTAGTTGAAATCCAAAGCCACTGAGAATCTAAGAGAGATTCCAAGTTTAGTAGACTTGGTAGCAGTAAGACATACTTTATTTTGTTCACAAGATTCTTACCTCTCATTTTGGTGTTCAGGAGCACACAGGTGTTTGGTGCACACAAAAGACCACATTGGATTGTGGTTGAGTGGAACTTTATCACTGTGATCTGCTGACAAACTCAGATACAGAAATATCTTATTTCCATTAGATGTGCAAATAAATATGCATATATGTCAGGTAAACATGAAAACACTTTGGGAAGGCTGTAAGACCCTTGATATCTGTGCAAAGCTGACCTAGAGAACACTCTGATATCCATTTAAGGTTATTCAGGAAGGACCCCTTCTAGTATGTGTAGCCATCATGTATTTATATACGAACAAGCAGCCCTCCCTTCCCTCTCCAAAAGATTTTACCTGGTAAAGTGTCATGCTGGAGCATATTTTAGTAGAGGTGATGGACTGCCCTTCCATGTATCTCAGCTTTCTGGTAATATGATGATTCACCTGTTGGGCACACAGTCTATGCCATCTCGACAAACTTCCAGTAGAAGCTGTGGAATATAATGAATTACTATAACCATAGAAAAAATGTAAGTTTTCTTTGCCTTCTGGCTTGATATCTGTAGGCACTAATTTTTATTAGCAGACTCAAAATTTAGCATGGGGAGAATTCCAGTTTCCTGAATTAGGAATTTATGACAAACCTAGTCTCACTCTTTCCTTCAGTGGTGCTTATGCCATTTTCCTGTTGATAGGCAGGTGTTTTCATCAATGGTTATATCAAAGACCTTTTTGAGTTTAATATTTGCAAGCTATTTCCTTTTTTGTATTGTTGTCAGCTTCTCTCATACATATTAATTACTGCAGACCTCTGCCAACATATGTTAATATCCAAGGACCATCTCTTTCATGGGAAATGTCAAAGATTAAATTCAAATGAAGGATGACATTTCAGTTTGCATATTCCATGAATAATTGTTCTTCTTTACCTTCTAGAAGCTTTGACTGAAGAAAACTATAGTATTTAAAGAAAAAAAGAAAACCAAACAAAATTTCACTCTATTTTTTTTTTCTGTAATAGCTAGGTCACCAAATTATCTTTCCAGAGACAAAAAAAAAAAAAAAAAAAAAAAAAAGAAAGAAATAATAAAAAAAAAAATCTTACAGTATACTATGGCTTTACTTGCCAAGTGCTAACAAAGAATTGCCAGAAAAATAATAAAAAAATCTCACACTTCTGCCTTTTTTTTTTTTTTTGATTGCATGCTTGGGGAGAATGCATTAATAACCACTTGTGCTTCTCCTAGACAATTTTCACTGCTTTAGACTACATTGCTCTCATTGGCAGTTTTCTACACATGTGCCCAGTGAGGGCAGGCTGTTCTTCAAGGGAATCAACATCACAAGGGTTGCAGAGATAGCAACTCGCTGAGAAGGGCACAGGTCCACAACATCTGAATGAGGAGACTACTGTGGGGCTGGCATAGTGACAGGTGTGACTGGGGGACCTGTGACTGCCACACCAGCCCTGGTGATGAAGCGGGTCCAAGATAAATCCAGGTAGCCAAGTCAGGCAGGCGGAGTCAAGGTAGTATGGAACTACACACAGGATACCTGTAATGTAACTCAGGCAGAGACCAAGGGCAAGACCTCTGCTCAAAAGTACATCCTGAAAGAATAAAAAGTGAGATCCCTGGACAGTATTTCTCACAGCTGCGCAGCAGTCCTGTCAGAGCTGGCTCCCTTCCCAGACAGCTCAATTTCCAGTAGCAAGGAGAGGCTGCTGATATACTCTTCCCTGACAGTACAGTGAGGGAGAACACTAGGACTACTTTTGGAGGGTAGAAAAAAAGCTGTGCAAATAAGATGATTATTCACAATCTTGAATTTACTATATGAAGAGTTTGCAGTTACATGAAAGTGTTTTGGTGATCATCAAGTTGAAGAGCACTGATAAACATTAGTCTGGAGAGTGTTTTGGATTGAATGCTCTTTCCTGTAGTCTTCTTGATGGGCATGTTGTAAGCATACAGACTTCTTTAAAGTTTCCTTGAATTAAAACCCCAAGCCAATACAAACAAAACAGAAAAAAAAAAAAAAAAAAGAAAAAAAAAGAAAAAAAAAAGAAAAAAAAGAAAACCCCCCCAAAAAAGCCTCAACAAAACCTTAAATTAAAATGATAAATAACTTAGATCTGCAGCAGCTTAAATGCTCTTAAAAGAAATGTCATTGAGATTCACTCAAATGAATATTCCTTGCCTTTGGCTGCTTTTCTCCCCTGAAAAGTCTTTGTGTTATTGGTACTGAATTTGAGCAGAAAAACACACACACAAAAAGACAAGAGCTACACAAAGTGTAAGAATGATGAAAAAATAGGGGCTTGAGGAGACAAAGAGGGGTCAGCCTATCATGGGAACAGGGGACTGAAACACCTTCTTTTGCTGTTATTCTATGGACTTGCGGAATAGTAGAACTAGCACTCTGATGAGCTGGAGATAGTTGTGAGAGTCAATAGCTCTAATGAATTGGTCAGGACCAGAAAATGATTGTCCAGACATTACATTTGTATGTGAGCCCTAATAATTACTAAGCCAGGAATTAATATCCTGAAAATCATAGTCATTTGATATAATCCATCAACCAGTTTCCTGGTTTTCACAAGTCCCTGGATGATGAAGTCAAGCATAATTTGAACATTACTTCCTTGGATTTTATAACATAGATAGTATTATTCCTCACTATATTTTCTTAAAATTTGTAACCTGGACATGGTAGCTACACAATATACAACAGTAGCAGTGACATTTAATTTCTCTGGCTCTCAGCAGGACTCAAAACTAGTCCCACAAGTCATCTTCTAGTAAATTGAAAGATATGCAGTGACTAAACTCAAAATGCAGAAGCTCAAAAATACTGCCTTACAAGCTTCGGGCACTCTGTGAAGACAACTTAAAGAGTAATTCTCAGTCGTATGTATAGAACCTGCATAAAATACCGTATTGCATATATGCAATTAAACAGGCAGTTGAAGAATTTGAATCACAATACAAAATTTAATAAAGAATCATATAATTGTTATAATGATAGCTCAGGAAATCTCTAAAATATGTATTTATACTAATAAAGTGTTTCATTTGTCTTATTTAAGATCGCATGGTTTAAATTAAATGCAATATTAGTGAACAGCATCCATTTTTTTCAGGCAATTTTCTTGTCACTTTTTAAAATGTTTTGTAATAAGAAATAGACCTTATGTACTTGGTTTCTGCAAAGCATATAGTCCCTCCGTGTATTAATTTTAACTGACATATGTTTGACACAACAGCATTTTGTAGATTAGCATTTGTGCTTATTTTCTACTGCCATCAACTTTCCTTACTCGGAGTATTTTAATAAGTTCTACTTCTGCTAATTGATTTTGAGGGCTGCCTATTTTTAGAAGATAGTAACCAACAGGGTAGAACTTCAGTGAGAAGAAACACTATACTGCAGTCAGAATAGCAGTGAAGTGATGGCATTGTTGATATGTCAGAAGGTCATTTGACTTTATTATTCCACCCAGAGTTGTATTAAACTGTATTATCTGCATAATGAATTTTATTTGCTCTTCCACCTTTCAGAATGTTTACAAGCCAGACATCCAATATTACAACCACTGAAACATGCAAATCAATTGACTTTAAACAATACATTAATAGGATTATATAAAAAAAATCCCTTATATGCCTGGAATGAAAAAGCAGGATGTAAATGGGCCTTAGGCCACAAACAAAAGGAGTGGTGCAAGGCACTGGTGCCCTTTTTGTTTCTGAACAGGACTATCCATTGCATTCCTCATTAGAAGGGAAAGGCAGAACTCTCCTCCACCCACCTGGCCCCACTGACCAGCATGCAGGCAAGTGGAAGTGTTTAGTCCATAGCACCTGTTACAACATCACCAGTGGCAGTACAATCTACCCTCATCAACAATTAGGTAATTACCTCCTTTCATGGCTCTCTGAGAACAATCAGAATGTCAAGCCTCTCATTAAAGGTATCAGGAGAAGTTCTATGAGCCTCCAGCAGAGGCACTGCACACCAGAGGGATTTTTGTGGGCAGTGTGTGCTACCAGGCAGCATTGAGACAGACTATTCCAGGCTTTGCATTTGGCTTGTTCGCTTCAATGCAAAAAACATGAGGCATGCACAGAACTGTACCACCACTACCCAAAGCCTCATTTATGTTCCTATTGTATTATTCCCAATACAAATAGTATTCTGGAACTTAGATTTCTTTTGTCCTGCTGTTGGAGAATTATTTCTTAATGTAGACTTTCATTTTGACCAGCAACCATTTCCTACCTCTCTTCTCTCATAGTGATTTCATCCTTTAGTCTTTTGAGCTCCATCTCCATGTATTTGCCTTAAAGAGTTTTGCAGCTGCAGCATAGCAATAACCTTACAGAAGATGCTGCATGACTGCTTCACAGCTATTGCTTAAAAATCAAGGACAAAGAACTGAACTGGCTGATAAAAGCAAATACAATTTTCCATTCCTGCTTCACTAGTTAGCCAATCAAATGGGTGACTCTCGAAAAAAAAATATTTAAATTAACTGGTTACTTCTAAAATAGAAATAAATAGGAATGTACTAAGCTGCTTAGGACAAAAATAGAACAGAAAAAAACTCAGTAGTTCCTCACTGTATGCATAGTCTGCACAGTTGAGTGTTGGAGCTTACCACTTTCATTCCTAAAATAAAACATAACTTGAATTCACAATAAAAATAATGGGTCAAATCTTACGTTCTTGATATCAACCATTTTTTTTCTGCACAAAGACCATTGAACACCCTGAATCCAAGCTACGGCATCTATTTCTCTCCTGTGCACTTAAAATCTAAGTAATAATGAATTCAGTGGGTCACAGTCTTTGAGCAATGTAGTTCTATTTTTAAATCATCTAACATACTTCATTGATAGCATTAAGTAGCTCTATGTTCACTTTGAATCCACTGATTTTGTAAATTTTTTAAAATGCTAATTAGTTATACATAATTGGCTTGCAGCCTATCGAGTGTGTGAACAAATACTACCTAAATTACAAATTACATTACAAACTGCTGTTGTTTTAAAAGCTTTTCTGACCATTTGAAAACCTAGTACAAACCAAAAAACCAAAGTCTAGTCTCAAGATCTAATTAAATTGCAATAAATCAACTGAAGCAATTATTGTTGCTCTCCACAAAGAGCTAAAATTCAACCCATGAAATGCACTGAGTCCTGCATCCACTTACATAGCTGTCAAGCTGAAGAAAACTGGCAAGTTTATTAAGTCATTTTATCTTATTTAATATATTTCATTTCATTTATTTCCCTGACTCATTTCCTAAATTATGTACACAATGCCTTCAAATTCAGCTAACACTGTTTTTTGCTTCAAACATCTGAAAAAGTGTTGTCATCAGAAGACAAGTTTCTGTCATGTTTCCCCACCAATTTAAAGCAAGAGGCATTGCACTGAAATAGTCTGGAGTCCACAAAGGTACCTAAAATTTTCGCTTGAAGCGTTAGATTTTTAATGCAAAAAACTTTTTCAGCCATCAGTCTTGCATTCTTCTACTACACTCCCTTCTTAGAATGGAATTTGTTCTGAAGAATGAACACATTTTTAAAACTGAAGTTACAAACTAAGTAATTTATTTCCAATTCCTATATATTTTTTATTATTTCTTCTTCTAAATCTCTTCTCTTTCTTTTTTCTCTTTTTATTATTGCATTATTTCTTGCACTTAGAATAGAAAATGTGAATAGAAAGTTTTTCAAATTGAGAAAAGTTGCAAATCACATTTTAGTTTTGTGAATTTTTACAGATTTTTAGTTTTTGTTTTCAAAATACTGCTATTTCATAGATTGCCTGAAAGGTTTTTGTTTGAATAAGTAATGACAACAGGTAATATAAACAAATCCAATACTGACTATGTTAATTGTCCTCTAAGCTACCTAAATAAATGATAATATATATGCAATAATTATTACTAAGTTTTGCAATAACCATGCCATGTTTTTTTATAGATCCAAAATAAGCAAATATCAAATGATGCCTATTCCACTTACCATGAATAAGAAAAAAGGGGGAGTCAGGATTTACCTCAGATCTGTAGGAATGTTTATGAAAAAGTTAAATTTTTTTTTTGAACATGAGAAAGAGACATGTTTATGTTCTATAAAATTTCTGTTGAAGTTGTTTCCTCATCAGAACAGCAATTCAGAGAACAAAAGAAATGTGGAGCTATATGAAAGAAAAGAGAATGCAAATTTCTCAGACACAGCAAATAACATTGCTGAAATGTGTGTGTGTGTGTGTGTGTGTGTGTGTGTGTGTGTGTGTGTGTGTGTATGATGAGGCTGGCCTAAGAATGCATGAAAATATGTGTGAGAAATATGATTGTATGAACTTGTGAAACTGTGACACACCTTACATAATACACAATCACTACATCATATACTCCTTAGAAAAAAGTCAAAACACACATGTCCCTGAACTAATTAAAACTGTTCATTTGTAAAAATAAGTATCTTCAATTAAAGTTCTCTAGAAATGTTAAATATGAGACCTTGCTTTAAAAAGGTTTCTTACTGTAATAGTTTTCAAAATGTTTATCATTTTCTGTTTTGTTCCTTGTGTTCCTTATCTATTTTTCTTTATCCAGCAAATAGACCAAAGTGTTTCTTGATATTTTGCCTTGATGCAATAAAATAAAAAAGTGGGAATTGTAGGGATCAAAATGCAGTGACCAGCAGAAAAACAACTAGCAAGTTTAAACAGTAAGCCTTGGTCAACAACGGCTGAGACAAATCCCATCACCGAGGACTGGGCAAGGCCTGTTGATGTTCAACCACGCTGATTAGCTGTCTCCAGCTCCAAGACAGATATGGACCTTGGGATAATGTTATCAATTAATGCTGAAACCCTTTGTTTTCTCCTCCCCGTTGAAATCCCTGTTACAGAAAATATTAACTATTTGTGTGAACTAGCCCAAACTTGTATCATCCCCTAGCTAACATATGTCACCGTAACCTTTCCTCCTTATTAGCATATCCTGCCTGCAAGCTCCTTAAATTGCGTGTGGCGTGTTCAATAAAGTATTTCAGTTTTTACCCCATATTTAGGCTTTTCAGTTTTTAGACTTACACTGATTCTTTCCATTTTAAGCACAAAAATATCAGTCATGCAAACCAGCATCTCTGAGAGCAAAATCCACTTTAAAATAGGTGCTGCAAGGGGTAGCAAGGACTGTTGTTGCAATTCTTTTGCCATACTTAGGGAAGTATCATGGCCTGTATCAGCAAGAAGGAACTTTCCTCCAAATCACTTCATCCGTATAAATCTGAAATAACATCAAGTGAGAGTCACAGCAGTTCATACCGTTCATACAAAGCAAAGCAATAAGAAAGTTGATATTATTGTAGTGTGATCCATTTGTTGTGTATTACCAGAAGAATATGCTTTCAATTATTTTTTTCAAATATCAAACTTCATAGTAAAGCCATGACCTTTCATTTGTAACTGCTGTTAACTAAAGTCAAAGTTCTGTATTTTATTTGTAGGGAGCGAAATATATCAGCATCTATGTTATTAAAAATGTTAGATTCTCACATACACTTTGGGCATCAATTACATATATTTGAGAACCCTATGGTTGTTAAATACAATATACTAAACAGAATTAAGTCTTTGAAAATTTAGTCACTCTTTAGTCATCACTCATATAAAAGAAATGTAGAAGTATATGGTGAACCCTTACCTTAACTGAAGCTTCTGGAAGAATGAGTTATAAGCAAATGTGTAACACAGGCTAGGAATAAGTTCATCAATGACATAATTTCTTGGAGAAGCATTGCCATATTTCAAAATTATAAAATTCTACCTTACAATTGCCAGAGGTACTTACTATAGAGACAAAACCAGAAATCTAAACAAAGTAGTTCCACATTAGAGCGACCATTAGTGACCTCATCCAGCTTATTAACACATACACAACACGCAGAATTCAGAAGTTTCTTCAGTTTTACTCCAGACAGTAGTCATTGGATAACAAAATCCTAGTCATTGACCCACCAGCCAGTGAGATATTTAGAGCAAGAGTAGAGCCTTTATGTCTCAGACATCATTTTTTACTAGTTCAGTCATTGAAAATTTCATCAGAACATAATGAAAATCTTGAGCAGCAGTTCCCAGCAAAACAGAGGTACCAACATTTTCCCTGAGGGGTGACACCTTGAAAAGCCATTGTGATTAAGGAAGAGTTACATTGCAGACAAATCTTTACCTTTCATGTCAACTAAAATATTACAACCTCTCTATTGTTTTGGTTGCTCTTTGATGCACAGAGAAATCCCTCAAAACATCCATCCTTAGGAGATGGCCATAGGAGTTTCTGAGTGGACACCACATGCCCCCCTGGGTTCCACTGCCTCTGCTTGAGACTCTCCATCATAAATGTGTCATTCTCACTCTTCTACTCCTATGATCAACAGGCTTTGAACCACTTATTCTTTCACAGTCATCTAAGGGTTGATGGAAAACTTTAATGTCTCTTTGTGTTATGTATGTTGCTTTTCATAGTTTAGAATAGATCCACAAGTAAATAGTCAAAGCTTTAAAAAGGGGAAATGCAAACAGAGTGCAGCTGTCTTCCTAATAGCCTCTAATAAAGTGTGTTGGAATGTTCTCCAGCCTACAAATACACTCTGTGTAGAATATCATTAAAAGAGAAACCTCATATCTGTCCAAATAGCTTTCCCAGAGCAGCAAATAGAAAGACTTAGATGGAGAGGCATTCATCAAGAGCAGAATCTTTTCCTGATTTGTATGTTTGCCTTCTGGAAATTTCTTCTGTGTCATAGACATTGGGATGTGATCTACCCTAGGAAAAGCAGCGTTGTCACCAAGCAATCATGTGAAGAATTTTTTTACTTTATCAGGATAACATACCAACTAGCAGTAGCTATGGTTGAACAACACACAATGCTTAGAATACAGTCATGAATATCTGAACCTCCATGCTCTCTCTGTTTCGGTAATGTTTAGACATACAAAGAATCCCTCCAATATCCTTTAAAACTGATGGAAAGGACTGTAGATTTTAATAATGGTAATGACAAACTCTCAAGTTACATACGTGTTTTTGCAACCTTATAGCATTCTGGTAATCTATTTAACTTCTTTAAAAAGAATCAGAGCTATCTCTTTTGAAGTTCCACTAGTTCTAATTTTCAGCAGATCATAACATAAGTATGACAAAATTAAAGCTGAGTTTTCAGCTAGATACTTATGGTAAAAATATTAGAATTGTGTTCAATAAAAAGTGCATTCATGTCAGTTGCAGATTAGTCAATTCTGAGGGAACATAAACTCAAAGTAGGTAATCATTAAAATTCTTTCTGAAATTCTCTTCAATATTACTTTTTAAATATAGCATTTCAAAAGGCAGAAATCCTTTTTTTCCTTCTTCTACCAAGCTTTCATATTTTCCAGGTTATCAAAAATATGTAAATTATTCACACTGGTCAACAGAGTCATTCACGACTTGTGCACACCTTGCAAACATACACTACAATGAACTAATGAACTCAGAATTCCTATCTAGTCAAATACTTGCAAATGTACATAATAGAAACAAACAAGTAAACATAACCAAACCTTGAAGGATCAGTTTTGATAGGGACCCAAAAGGAATCCTAAACTTAAATCTTCTAAGTTCTTACTTTAACTTCTAGGAAAAAATCTTGCTGCAAAATTAGGTACCATTTTAATTTGGGTTATACTAATCTGAAGCATCTTAAAAGCCAGATTCCACCCAATTTGTTTCACTTTGTAGTCCATTTGCTCTTGTGTATGATGAGCTCCTAGACAGAATCAGAATCTCTATCATGTGTGCCATCCAAAATTCAAAATCAAATAAATCTACAAGCCATACAACATCACCAGCAGCTTTCTCAAAAAATTCAAACTTACTCTTTCAAAATCAGGGGAAAACTGAGGATGGTTACAACCTTGCAAAAGCCAAATATCAAACTAAAGGATTTTGAGAAATGTTAAACTTGACATTCCTACTTAAAAAGAAATTCAGTGTCGCCTGTTGTACAAGTTGATTTCCATTCATAATGTTGAAGGTCTGTATGGCACTGGATACCTGCTGTGAGAATCACAAAACCACTTCTAAGAAGGTGATGAGATTCTCCAAATGTAAAAACATACTGCTATGCATAATAAGCCTCTAGAAAAAATGAAATCTTCACAGTATGCACCCTAACTGCTTGCTCCTAAGAGTATCTGATTTTTATCATTAAGTATATCCAATTAAAATTGCAGTAATTTATGCTTGAAAAATTTTGGTTGTAGCTGCAGCAGCAGACAATATATAGCCACTTACCGTACACGGTACTTGTGTAAATGTACACACACACAAACTATTAATGAAGTTTGCAACCTATCACTTAATTGAGTCCTTGCAAGGAAGAATTTTTTAATGACACTGAGCTTCACCTCCAAGTTATTGATATATTTCTTGTCTGAACAAAGAGCCACTGTAGCAGGCCATCCATAGGCTGTCACAAGAGGCTCCAAGTCCACCCTTCCCAGCTCCAGTGCACAAAAGATTGTATTACTTCTGGGTAACCAGTCCTACCCTCATCAAATGCCTGGCATGATGTCCATGCCTCTTACACTTGTACACTCTGTCCATGTCAAGCAGACAGCGGTTTACATTCACAATGAAGATACAAAAAAACCTCAGTGTGGACATATCTGAGCATAGGGCTACTTTTGCAATATCTGGCTATTTCAGTTAGAGTAGCAGCTGGTGGTTCTCTTTGGAGAGGCTATCCTGCAGCTATGTTGCAAACATGAAAACAGAAGACAAGCCTCATTGTAAACATTTTATATTGTAAGTTTATCATAAGTTATAATCAATCTAACCTTCTTGGCTTTTCACTTATCTTCCCGTCATTATCTGAATGGATTTAGTTTGTTATATCATGCCAAAAAATGTGAATTTTTAGATGGTCAAGATGAAATTTATAAAAAATCACACTACATTTTCAAGTTATTACTCATAATTATGCAAGAAAGAATTAAAAAAAACCCCGACCAACCAACAAACAAACACTCTCCATTAAACTGTAGAATCCCCCCAAAAGACCATAATCAAATTAGAGAAGATATTAAGTTAAGCCCATGGGACTAGAATAATGATCATCTGACTCTTTTAATTGAAAAGGGTTTTCCTTTTATAATGGAATGCTTTTTGGTGAAAGACTAAGCCTGCTTGACAAAAGACATCTACTGTGACCAAGCTGTATTTCTGTTTTTATTTAACAGTTATGTGCAAGGGGAAGTAACAGAATGACATATTATGCCAGTTGGTGTTTAAGTATTCATTGCACACAATCCTGCTCAAGAGTGTATGAAATTTCACTTTAAATACTAATTGAAAATTGCACAATACAGCTTCAAGAGGAAATAGTAGCATTATAACAGAGTGTGCAGGCATTTTAATACAGCTGCTGCCACTGCTTCTGAAATTTTAAAGCCATTATGGAGATCTATGTATATCAGTGCCTCAAGACCAAGGAAAAGGCTAAAGATTAGTCAAGTGTTGGGAATAGAAAGTGATCTATTCCAACCTGGCAAAAAGTTTACTGGGTATGCATGTTCTTATTCCATAGTAATGGCAGTTCACACACAGTACATGGAGAAGTTTATGCAGTAAGTAGGGAAAACTTGATATTTCAATTTTTATCTATGAGTTTAGTTAGTCAGGTAGTGCTCGGTTTTCCTTTGTAGTTATTTTTCTTTACTAGAAGAGAAAGTTGTAACTAAATCTACTGCTAGAAATGATTATCCAACAGAAGAAGATTTCATTTGAAAGAACTGAAGACTAACATCTCTAGCATAGCCCTGAAGTCTAAACAAATGATAAGTAGATGGTAAAAATGTCCAAAAATGCTAAAATACAGTCATCATCAAATTAGATTTAAAAAAGGAACTTGGACTTTTGACACAAACTACCCTGGAACTTGCTGTATTTTCAAAGGAAATGCTAATAATTGGGACACTGACTAGAAAACATGCCACCAATCAATATGATATATAAAGAATTAGGAAGGAATTTCTTCTCAAATCTAACAATGCTTAGAAGGATATTCTGTATCCGTTACATTCTCTGTTAAGTAATATGTAACATTTGTGTGACAAAATTTCTGATTAATTTCTGATCAAACCTGAGTTTAATCCTAGAATAGCCCCAGTCTGGGAGTAAAGGAGATACATTCAGGGTCTCCAACAAGTTTGTTGGTTCCTCAGACAGAGGAGAATTCAGTCTGGCTCTTCCTGAACAGTCCTGCCCCTTCTTCATTCAAAGCAGAACAGGAGCACTGTAAGTGTCTCACATATTTCTGTAGACTAGAAAACTTTTGCTGCCCAGAACTAATACTACATAAATAATCTTAAAAGTTAATTTCTACTAATTACAAGGCCTCTGTACTTCCCTAGGTTTATACCACTATTTCCAAAGAACTCTAAAAATTATCTTGTCTGGATTCCCCTAATCCTGTTTTTTAAGCAGTATATAATCTCTACCATGTATCATTTTGAAATCATGTGTTACTCTCATACCAAATAAAAGGACAATAGCTTGAAGCAGTGTCCTGGTTTAGGAATGGTATTCCCTAATTTATTGTTCCCACAGAAGTACTCCAAAGCATGCAGCTCTCATTCACTTCCCCCTGCTCCTCTCCCTCCCCTCTGTGGCAGTCTGGAAAGGAGAATTGGAGGCACAAAAGGCAAAGATCTAGGTTTGAAATAAGAACAGTTTATTGAAAACACCAATGAAATAAGAAACAGAATGACAACAATTCTAATAACAAAGCCTACAAGAAAGAGGCAAAGGATTCACAGGATTCACACTGAGTTACACGATTGCTCACATTGCACACAAACCTGCTGCCACACTACACAGCTCTGAACAGAACCCTTCCCCGATCCCCAGAAAATGAGGTAAGGCAGTATAGAATAACCTGCAGATCCTAGTTCCCCTCCTGAGTACTGTAAAATTTAACCCTGTCCTGGCCAGAACCAGGACACGTAGCCAGTTCCTTTGTCCCAAAGCAACCTACTCTTCAGCAGAAGCATTTGGAGTAGTAAGTTAATAATGATTCTTGCTTTTTAGAAAAACTGCAAACTAAGCTGCTTTTAGCCTGATAATATATGTTAGATTAGCTGTAAAATCTACCTTAGATAGTGTCTTTTCACTTCAGATTGTGTGTGTAGTTTAGACAACTCTGCTCATTATTTCGCTGTAAGGGCAAATGAGTGGCTGGTTAAGCACTCTTGGTCAAAGCTGAACATTTTATCTAAGCAGGTTAAGCAGGCTTCATTAAAATGCCATCCTAGAGTTGGATCACATTCTACCATCCTATTTAATCATGAATTCTACCCTGGGAATACATATTTTACTGCACTTATTGCAAAAGGAATTTTGGTCCCTAAATTTACATGGTTACACCTAAATTATAAGAATCCTATTTTGACTCAAAAAAGTACAGAAAATTGCTGACGATCTTACATTCCACACAATAGACCAATAGTGGTATTAATTTTCATTTAATTGCCCTTTTAATTCTCATCTCTAAAGCAATTCAAAATGAAAAGATAAATAGCACTTTTTGGGCTTGGAAGAAAACCCTTAGTAAATTCAGGTCATGCTTGCTCTGAAAGAAAAAAAAATCCTAAAAGGTATGCAAGATCTTGCTGGAAAAACAGCAGTGAAATCTGGGATACTGTTGCAATGTGATTCAAAGACAAGAAGGGGCACAAGAAATGACATAATAGAAGATTTTTTTCCTGCTCTCATTCCTTCTAGTGCACATAATAAAGAGGAAAGTAATAATTTAAAAAAATGGTCCCCATCCCAATGTCTTCAAAATTGGCTACTTAAAGCTTTTGTTTTCTTTGAAGCAGAAGGAGAAGTTAAAATTTCTGTTCAGGGTAGGTCATTTACCCTTACAGCAAACAATTCTAATTTCAAATAAGAATAAAAATACTTTCATGTTAAATTATTGCTGTGATATTTGCTGTCTGACACTGAGAAGCCAGATTTATGAACAGACAACTGAGACTGTCTTCTTAACTATATAGAAGTTATATTTTCACTTAATGTAAATAGTTCTGTCAATAAAATTATTCATTCCTAAATCTGTTTGCAGCAGAAAAAGTAAACCATTAGTGAGGGTTTCAGTTATAAGAGAACAACTTTATGATATGAAAGGACTGTTGACAAACAGTTCCTATTTTTATTACTCCTTTGGGTGAATTTCAAAGTTGACGCTCATGGGTGAACTGGCATTCATTACACCAGAGACTGAAAACTGATAGTAAATCCACTGAGCATCCAAACTCTACCCTGAACACAGAATTAGTGAATTCCTCATTCAGATCCTATGGCTCTTATTAGTTTGGTATTTGAAGTGCTTGAAATCTCAAGTTCCTTAATGAAAACAACAAAAAAGAGGAATTCCTAACACTGTGTGAACAGACACTCAGGATGCTTCTTGCCTCTAGAAGCACACAGTCTAATGCAAAGGCAACTAGACAGAAAATAATATTAAATGAGACCACACAGCAAACAGATGTGGCAACTTGTTTGTTGCCACAACATCTGCAAACACTTGAAAGAATGAGAGTACCTGAAAGATGAGAATGAAGCAGGTTTGCAGACACTTGCAGAGAGCTCCTTCCAAATATGTATGAGCACATGAGGGGACGGGTAGTCCTTTTTTTTTTTTTTAAATAAGACTCATAAAGTGATTAAACTTCTAAAAAGACCTATTCAGAAACAAGGAATGTACTGGATACAGGATACTCCTCCAGTCACTTTGAAGTCTCAGGTCAAACTTCGAGAAGAAAATTTTGATCAAATGCAGATAAAACACAGAAGTTTGCTGTGCACTAGAGAATATTTGTCTCTCAACTAGCTCTGGAAGATGACCAGACTATTATTTTCTGAAACTTTTCAAATAGCAAATAGTTACAGCCTGAGGCTGATAATTGCAAGAAATAGAGACCTCAACAACAGAAACTTTAGTGTGGAATCATCCACCCTAGGTTAAAACATCATCCACCCTAGGTTAAAACCAGGAAAAATGCTTAGATGGTAAGTGAATGTGTTCTTTTTTAAATTTTTTATTTCTATGGTCCTTAGCAAAAAAAGTCTTCTTTCATCTGTTTAGTTATTATTGTATATAATCACATATGCACCTTGCAAAACCATTGCTGGTACAAATGTTAGTCTTAGTTCATGCACCTGAGGACACTCCTCTTGTCCATGAAGGGACCAAGAATGAAAGGAGATAAATATTCAGGGTCTCGTGCAGCTGGTTCAGTACAATTTTCAAGGACCATTAAGTCTGTTCTTGCACATCTTTCAGGAACAATTCCAAAAAAAAAACCCAAAACATGCACAGTTTTTGAAGACACATTCATCTTTCCCCTAACCCAAAGAATGGGTACTGCCCCTTGACTGGAGATGGGATTCTGACTTCACATATTGAAAGCCCAGAAAAATAAGAAAAAAGTTAAAGGACAATACTAATAAAGACAAAATTTGAGAGTTTTAATCTAGGATGTCTTTATGCAGCATTGAATCAACCTTCATTATAAAATCACTACAGTGATTAGAGCATCCTTGATTCCACTTTGTCAACCCCAGTCCTGTGTTTGCACAGATTTTTTCTTCTTCAAGTATGCAAGCCATCCACATCTTTTGCAGAGTTAAAGTGGAGGCTTAAATATTTTGCAGATCAGAATTTTGGTCCACGCAACCTCAAGAACCTTTCATACCTTCCCCAATGCCTTACAGTGAAGAAAATAGAGGAGAACTTCTGATGAGCCACTATTTTCAACAAAAATAAGATATAACAGTGGCATAAATTAGAAGCAGTTTGGTAGCAGTTTACAAGCATTCCTTGAAAAGTAGTGTCCAATTCATTTCAAATCCAAGAAATACAACTTTTACCTTTTATTTTACCTCTTATACATGCAGTACTCTTTACAACTCCTGTGTTGGGTTAAGCCTAAAGTTGATGAATTTTTACTTTTCTTATGTATGGGAAGGACAGAAGGACACAAGGAAAGGCCAAATGTGTGCTATATGCTCTGCTAATCATTATGGGGAAAGGAGGTGTGCTCTCAAATTTCAAAGTAATTGGTCTTGAACTTTTTAAAAATTTCATTCATTAAGAAGTAAATTCTTACAGAGAAGCATCTAAGTTAAATGTAAAATTTCAATAAATAAAGCTTATGTTTTCCCATTCAAGCTCTTTCTACAAGCAAGTACTTTAAATTAAAGACTACAAGGGAAATAAATTTCATCAACAAAGCTTTAAAAAGCAAAAAGAAACCTCTATTATTCTAAATGGTTTATAAATGAAGTAGATGAATCTGTGTCTCCATAACTCCAAGAGGGTTTTGTTGTTTCACTTTTTACCTTTTGAACAGAATATATATCTGTAAGTGTGCCTGTACTGTTTTCCTGTGGTTGTTGTGGCAGTGCTTTTCATTTTGCTGGTTTTCCACAGACCCTGATTCCTCAGCACTCGCTGGACTCTTTCAACAGAGTCTTCCTTTTATAAGATCATTAATTTTATTATGAAAATTTAATTAGATATCAACATTAATAAACTGGTGAGGATTGTGTCTGTTGCCTTTAGTGAAGGGATTTTACATCTGTTTGGAGTTAGTAACCTCTTTTTTATCAGTACTTAACTGACAGTGCTCACATCAACATATCAACACTTCTAAAGATTTTTCTTCGTCAAGCTCTCCAACTTCCTTAACCTGAGTCTAGAGTATACGTAAAACCTGGAGGGATAGATATAGCAAAGCAGAATCAGATCCACAGAGCCACAAAATGAGGCCTTCTTAAAGAAGCAAGAAACTTTTACTCTGAGAAGATGAAGCAGAGGCTGAATAAGCACATTCTCTAGATGGGAATACATGTTTTGAAGAAGGTCTTCAAGGCTGTTGTATTCACACAGTGATTGTGGTGTTCCATTTTCTCCTCTGCAAACTCACAACATTTCTGGGAAACCAAGGTGCAAGGATTGGCTTGCGTGTTGATGTGCACCCAAGACTGCATTAGGAGTTGAGCTAAAAGTTTATGTAGTCTTGGCCATGGAGGAATGTTCTGGGGTCAAGACGCATAAAAAACTCCCTCTGATGTATTTGAAATCATAGCAGGCCCCGAACATCACAGCTGGTGAAGTGAACAGCTGTAACTAAGATGCCAGGTCTGCAAGTAGAAGCATCATGGAATTTTACCCTGAAGGCAGTAAAAATAATGAAGTTATTTGGTAAAAAGTGTGTCTAAGAAAAAACTAAGGGAAACGGTGCTATTAGACCTTTAAATGTGAAGTTGTTTTCTCAATATTTTCTCAGTGCTTCAGTCTCAAAAGATTACTTATCTTTCTTCTGGGTGGTTTGGCACTCAGCCTCCAGGTACCATTCCACCAGGGTATTTTAAGAATGCCATAGAAGTGGCATCTATATTTACTTGCTCATGTGGGCTGGAGAAATAGGAAGATAAAAGCTTTAAAGCACTGCAGTGAAGAAAATCAAAATGCTGATACAGAGCTGAGCTGAGGGAAGAAAGGATACTTCAGAGCTGATTGGAACATAGTCACAGAAGTCTGACCTGAATGAGGAGCAAGCAGATAAATGAGGAGCCAAATGAAAGGAAATGGGAAAGAAACTGGTCTAGAGGAAAATTTATCATCAAAACAGTTTTGAAATAAAATTTTTCCTATTCAGTTTATGTGTTTCTGACCAAACCTTGCCATACATTTTCTAATCAGTTCTAATGCACAAGACCAGAACAATAAGTCTCTACCTCAAGAAAAGTCTAAATCATCATCCCTCATAGAATCCAAAGCCAAAAATAAATTTGTGCACTTAAGTTAGTATTCCTGAATTTAATCTGTACAGCATCTGTAGCAGCCATCTCCTTCATAAAGCTAAAGAAATCTTAAACAAATAATCAGGATGTTGATTTAAGTTGCATTATAAAAATCTAATATGTAAGAATTCAGAAGGATTGACAGCATTGGTACAAAATTTTTTTGAACACCATTACTGACGACACTAGTTCCCAAAATGTATTTATATGTGTGAACAGCACAAAAAACACAAGGTCGTATTCTACCTAAAATTGTTTAAGCTCTTTTAGCTAAAGCCTCCTGCTGACATGATATTTTTAAATATGTCTAAGCTCTTATAAGACGTCTGAATGGTATTATAATCAGAAAGTGGAGCATGTAACAAAGATATTAACAACAGATTGTTTTGCATTCAGGGATTACAGGTCTTGTGATTTCCAGGAATATAGTAATCTTTCTGTTATAAACTCTGTTACCATCACTAATAGGCAGAGGTGTTGGGAAATTGTCAGGAGACTACATGTTTAGCAGTCAAGGTATCTTTCATTAAAGAGGTATAGGAAAGGAAGATGGAAAGAAAATTCAGGTCTTCCTCAAGTTCTGTCAAGAGACTGCAAAACAGAAAAGCAAGATCTGCTGTGACACCACTTTATCTCCTAGAATTATCTACTAATATTATAAGAAGATGCCAACTTCATAGAACATGCATATAATTACAGGGAAAGAAAAACCCGTATGTATGCAGTCAAGCACCAAAACAAGTGAAAAATGTCCATTGATTTTTAAGGTTACTTCCTTCCTTAATAGCCACACTTCTGCTACATCAGTTTTCAAACTGTTATTTACAGAAAAGTGAATAATTTTCTAATGCAAAGAGGCTAAGATTAAAAAAAAAAAATAGCTAACCCAAGAGACAGACAAACAGATAGATACAAAATACAAGGAAATACTTCCTTGACATCATTTTCCATTTAATGCCTAGAATTATCAAAACAAGATTCTGGAAGAATCTGAACACCAAGACATTGCTGTGGGCTTACCTGTTACACTAGTCAATATCAACCACCATACTACAATACATCATCAATCAGGTTTGTGCATGTGTTCCCTGTCCCCATAGTACACTAGCTAGTATATGAATCAGCATTATAAGAACAAAACTTCTGAGAACATACAGAAGTACAGTACACTGACACCATAATTTCTTACATTTTATAACCAAAATAAAATATAGCATTTCCTGTTTTATGTATGAATAACTTTTCCAATTACATATTGCAGGTGCATATTTATTCATTTAGGAAAATATTAAAATCCTTTAACTGAATCAGAGAATAAGACAACAATCAGTTTTCCTAGACTAGATACATGTATTTAAAGAAAAAACAAATCAAGCATCTTATTACACTAATCACTTACCTGCTTTCAAGTTAATCCACAAAGTTAAGCCACAAATCCAACCACTTTGCAGGAAGTACAGTAGCAAATCAGCTCCACTGCTGATAGTCTTTCAACACATTTCCCATAGTTTAAATGAAGGGACAGAGAAAGTTCAACGCAACACCTGGGAAAGTAGACCACGTGGTAGACTGTTGAGATATGTGGGCAAATACACAAGCAGGACTACAGTAGCACAGTAGGATTTGTTCTATTTCACTCCAGCTTTGGCTAGCCCAAGGAATCATGCTCAGCATCTGCTCTGGGGCTAGTGGTGTAGTTATAGCCTGTCTTTGTACCTGGGCTGGTTCTTTAGCTACTCAGAACCAAAACAGTGCTACTTATTCCAAGGCAGTGCAGTTACCTCTGAGTATGTGCACCCTCACTTCTTAGCAAGCACAAGCCTGTTCAATGGAGCAAAAGCCACTTAGCCTTTCTCCCTTCATAAATCCATGACTGAGCATTATAGAAATTCTCATATATAGTGGTTTGTTACATTTGAGTCAAAATAATTCAGAACATTAAATTCACATCTTCACTGAATCAGGGCCAGAGTATCCAGGACTTGACTGAATCTAACTCTCAATCCAGTTTACAAATAGATGGAGACTAGTATCTTAAAGTATTCAAGTAATGACAAAGCTGTAAAAACCATACTCTAATACCATCGAGGAGATTGGGAGAAGATAATAAGGAAGAGCAGCAAGGTAGCAGCACTGCCATCAACATGAAACACTAGTAACACATCAAGCTAAAGTTATATTTGTAAGTCACAGAAAAATGCAAGTACAGAAGGAAAAGAAAAAAACATGTCTCTTTCCCTTCCAGTCTCAGCAGTTGTAATTGATTTTCCACAAGGCACCTTAAATCTTCATAAGAGTTTATATCAATGAACAGAGTGATTCATCAGACAAGTATTCAACACAGACATGTTAAGTTCTACAAACTGCATAACATAATCAGTCAATCAAACAGGATTGTACATATAACACACCTCCACAGATATATAAATGAAGTAATAGTAATAAAAAAGAGATTACTGACTCCAAACAGATGTAAAATCCCTTCACTAAAGGCAGCAGACACAATCCTCCCCAGTCTATTAATGTTGATATCTAATTAAATTTTCATAATACACAGAATTAAGAAACAAATTAGTGATCTTATAAAAGGAAGACTCTGTTGAAAGAGTAGCACTTGAAGAAGACCATGGCCTGTGTTGAATGGCTTTACATTGAATGATATTCTTTTTCTATTTATTGCTTGGAATTAGTCTCATTATTGTAAATGTTCATTAATGTGCAATTTAAAACTGCATAATTTATTTCCCAAACACTCTGAGATGCACAGTGTTTTCTGCCTTCGAGGAGAATGAGGAGAGTAAGAGACAGCATTGTACAACAGCGAAGTAGATGTAATAGATCTGACCTAGGGAAAAAATCAGAGAAAAATGAGGAAAACTACTGTTTGAAGTTATAAACTTCACTCTCAGAATAATTGCCAATTTCTTTTTTGAAATCCCCCACTTTTAAAATAGATGCAAATGCCCTTCTCACATTCTGATAATGACTGAATTATGAAGGATTAATGTGTTACTTGGCTACTAATGACTGTCATTGGAAAAAAGGTTCTACTGATATCCTTGGTTTTTTCTTTATTTTTCTTAATAGCACTGGCAGATATATGGTTTGCCTCCCAGCAGAGCTGGACAAATTGTGTAATCAGACAACAACTCAGTGTTTCCAAATTACACTGAAAAGCAGGAAGAAAGATTAATAAGGTTACTAACAGAATAAGAAACAAAGTACTGAATAACATAATCAATGGACTTCAGGTCAGGGAGCCAGTCATCAACATAAATTCACTGAAAATTATGCAGAGATAGTAGGAGAAATTCTGGAATTACTCTAAATGAAGTACAAAGAAGGAAACCCCTGTTGGGTATGGAACACATGTAAACAAAAACATACTGACTCAATGGTAAGAACTCAACTACTTTAATAAATAAAATATTAACAAATATTTAAAAATGAAACACACCAAAATACCTTCATCCTGCACATTCCGTATTTCTATTTTATACTGGAGAGGAGCTCAATTTCTCCGAAGGTAACGCAACAAAATCCTGCACGTCGCCTATTTCTTAAAATCCTCAGAAATTCATAGTAGTCTAATAGTCTCCACTCTTTAAATATTTGCTCTTTGTCTTGTTGTAGTTTGGAATTACTATGTAAATTCTCTCCCCTGCCACTAACTGCCCATGTCATTAGTTAACAAAAAGAAGTAGTTAACTGCTACCATCTTCTTCTTGATCGGTTGGGTGGGAGCAGGCTGTCTCTTTTGTTCTTGGGGACTTTTTTTTTTAGCTGGGCGGAACGCAAGCATGGGGTCTGGGTGTGTGTGTGTGTTGGGGAGAGGAGAAGCCGTCTCCTGGCTGCTGCTGGCTGCCTCAGACTGCTCCTCGCTGCTCCTCCTGCTCCTTGCTGCTCCTCGCTGCTGTTGCTGCTGCTTCTGGGTGAGCCATTTCTTTTCTCCTCACCACGGCTGTTCTCCTGGTTCCTGCATCTGGGGTCCCGGTCTCTGCTCCAGTCTCATCGCCACTTGCAGCATCACGACCTGCCCGCCCCTGCTGGGGCAGCGACCTGAGAGAGGGAACTTGCAGCTGCTTTTCCAGGACACACAGTGGTTCGTTGCTTCCAGTTTTCCTTCTTCGTTTGGGACAAGAGACACAGAGAGAGCGACAGAGTTCTCACCCTGCAGCCAGACAGGCTGTGACACTGATACTGGCATAAGTATAACTTTTTCTCCAGGAGGAAACCTGCTGGGTTTTGTCGTTTTTTGTTGGGTTTTTTTTCCCTCGTGTGGTGTTCGGGAAGTGGTTTGCTCTGGTCTGTTTATATATAGATATAGATATAT
>JAWWLZ010000094.1:15854159-15867312 GCA_035041345.1 Poliocrania exsul | reverse complement strand
TAGATACAAGAAGTTTCACCTCAACATAAGAAAGAAGTGGCAGAGCACTGGAACAGGCTCACCTCCGTGGAGGCTGAGGAGTCTTCCTCTCCAGAGGTATTCAAAACCTACCAGGACAGGATCCTATGTCACTTGCTCTGGGTGCCGTGCCTTGACAGAGGGTTGGACTGGATGGTCTCCAGAGGTCCCTTCCAACCCTAACAGTTCTGTGATTCTGTGATTCTGTGTGATTCTGTGATTCTCTTATCATCTCAGGGGATGAAAGGGCTAAACCTCTTATTACCAGAGGAAAATTTGTATCAGCACTACAGTTTCTTCCAAACAAGGGTAATCAGGTAAAACATTGGATTAAACTTGTCAGTATCACAAAGGAAGTAGAGCTGCATTAAAGTGTTTATACTTCCATAATATCATTTGTAGGATTTCTTAAATGTTTTACTAATATCTTGTCTCTACAGCACTGAGAGATGGCTTTCTTCTCTAGCATTCATTCACACATGCCTAGCAGTTAGAGTGAGTCCTAAATTGATCTTAATTTCTCAGTTGTAAATGAAAAATAAGAATCTGCTCCAGCATGGTTACTTTCTAATTCTATCTTCAGAATGTAAGCCTGGAATGCAAATATTATTCCAAAGACTATCCTAGGCCCATAAATGAGGAACTGGAGTCCACATGAGAAATTTATTTTGGGGTTTTGTAATTGCAATGGCAAAATTTTCCTGGAATGTATACCTTAAAGTGATAGACTTGATTTTACAGTCATTCTTTTTATTTACACTATCTGATTTTAAAGCAGAGGAAAGTAATGAATAAATGCTAAGGTGCAGGAGATTCTAATTCTGCATCATCCCTAAAATAAACTTTGAGAATATTTGTATAATCAGTTCAAATAGCCAATTGATACTACAACAATTTGCATGACTCCTTCTGTTAGTTCAATATCAAGGACACATTGTGTGTACAGAACAGAGACTAACAGTCTGCCAAAGAAACTCATGATGTACTGTCCCAAATACACCTGAAATTAACAACAACTACCTTAATTTCTACTTCACTCTATACCTCTCTTCATGTGAGTATTGTACCAGTTTGTTTCCAGGAGTGTAGAGACAAGCTTTTTTTACTATTGATTAGTAGTAACCATCCCCTGCGAATTATAAAGTCTGCTCTTGTGGGGTAAGATATCAATCATATTGATGCCTTCCTTCACTTTGCCTAACAACTTTTCATTTAAAGATACAGTACTTTCTGCATCAAAGCAGAAAACTGGAATTACCTAAATTATTGCTTAATTTAACAGTTATTTTCTTCAAATCAATCAGGAGTTGCTCTTCTATAAACTGGCCCCTTCTTCACCTATTTGCTTACACCTCCATAAAGAGTACTGGAGACATCCACTTTTTCAAACACATTCCAATTACCCAGAAAAAACCCAGGAGATTGTCAGTAATTCTGTTGACACTTTAAAACACTATGCTTGCATTTGCACTGCTGTATTCCAGATAACACAGGGCTGAGATCAGCAAAATTTCTGGAAAAATATCCTACAGCAAGTACAAGAAGAAAAACACTTCTATTTGCCACAATGAGTGAGTTGTTGCAGGATGCTCAGGGCAGACCATGCTCCATAAACACTGCCAACACCTTAACACTCTCCACAACTACCTGAGAGAAGGTTGTACCAGATGGGGATCAACCTTTTCTCCCAGGCAACAGATGACAGGATGAGGGAACATAGTCTCAAGCTGCTCCAGGGCAGGATCAGGTTGAACATTAGAAAGAATTTCTTCACAGAAAGGATGATTTGACAATGGAATGGACTGCACATGGAGGTGTTGGAGTCACCATCCCTGGAGCTGTTTAAGAAAAGACTGGACATGGATGTAGTTCCACGGTTTAGATGACCTGGTGGTGTTTGTTAAAGGATTTGACTAGAAGTTCTCTGAGGTCTTTTCCAAACGAATTGATTCTGTCAAATCTCCTGCCCAACCTGCTATAAGAGGGATTATGTGCTGCCTTTCACAAAGTTCTTTGCATATATGTAAACTAATACAGATTTGTTGTGCAAAATACAGTTTCTACCACTTTTGTGTATTCCAGATTATCTTACTTCCTGATCTTGTAGTACCTAATCTGTTTAGAGATATAAAAGCAGACTGTTGCATTTCTAAGTCATTTGAAGCAGTCTGTACATCTATCTTTGGGAACAGAACAAAGTGCAAGTGATTATAAGTTAATTTTACATAAAGTAATTCCAATATTTTCCAGCAACCACTATAGTAGAACAATGGCTTATGGTACGTTGCAACACTTAATTAACTGTCTTTACATTAGTGTGATAAAGGTTCAAGTCTTCCTTGGGTTTGAAAAAGTTCTTATTTTGTAGGATAAATCTCAAAGCATCCTCCAACACATACAACTTAACCTAAACCTATTTCCTGGTTTGCACACTTTTTTTAGATAAGTAAAGGTATATCAATGCCATTACTTATCAAATCAAGAACACTTGCTATTAAATATGAAAGTTTGTAGCTTCAAAAACCTCTATCTCTTTTGAACATTATCACTTAGGATGTATTTTAAAAAACCCCAAACAACCCAACAAAACAGTAGAAAACATTTTCACACTGTTTACTTCAGACTTCATTTCAGCCACAGTATTATTCAAATTCTAATGAATATGAGTCCCAGTGAGTCCCAAAAGGTAATCTGTGAGTTTCAGGTGGGTATTTCTACTACAGTGATATGGACTGAAATAAATTATGCAGAAGCCAAAGTAATTGGAATAGCTATCTAGAAACTTGCAGTTCAAGGATGGGATATTTATAATTCTAAAGACAGCATGTTATAGCTGCTCAGGCCATTTGACATGAGAGGTAGGTTAGGAAGGCTTAAGACCAGAATGTCAGATATGTACAAGGTAAAAGCATAAAACTAGGGATCTACAACTGCAAATTATTTTCACAGCAATTTTGTTATGTGACTGTTTAATTTTCACATCTCAGTTTACTCAGTAGTGATTTTCAGATGTGTAATGAAGATTCACTCAGTGACTGATCATCTTGTTACCAAAATAATTTACAATTTCATAATTTCTGGCAATCTCAAGACTTTATGAACAGCTAATCATAAATTCCATGTTCAGTAAAAAATTTGCCTCTGGTCTGCTTATATGACAAAAGTCTTTAACCAGCTTAGGAAACAAAGACAACACAGACTGCCAGTACGATTTTTTAATTTCCTTAGTTATGTCTTATGTTCCAAAGTGAGAGGGACAATACAGGGATAATAATTATTCAGATCAGGATGCAGGCAGCAGTAACATTTCTGAAAGCTTCCTAGCAGAGGACTGGAGGATAGAAGAATGCTCGCTCAAGTGTATTGTTGCAAATGATCAAATACAGAGCTGGTGCTTGATAGCTCTGCTTTCACAGGTAATCAATCAGGAAAGTAGGCAGTTTTCAGTACAACCTCTAATTGTAGGCTAAACTTAGGAGAGTACTGTTATGAGGATTAATTTGTTAATATCTTTAAAAGGCTTTAAGTATGGAGTCATATAAATGCTAAGTGGCAGTATTATTTTCATAAAAAGAGGATGAGTCACATATTTTCATTTTTCTTTTTTATGAACAGCTACAAAAGGCCTGCTTTCTCTACAAAATATGAATCATTATGTCTAGGCTTCATGAACAAAGATGTGGGAAGGGCTCTCCCCACATTGGTGTGTCCTTTGAGCCTGCGTAGTGGATTTTTTAGGTGAGGCACAGTGCACACACAGAACTGGCCCCACCGATTATCTCCTGAGGTTCATCTACCATGGGTGAGGAAGCTTGGACAGTGACAGTGAAGTCCTTGGGACTAGAACCTTACAGCCCCCCTGGTGTTCCCAGGAGGTCTCCCATCCAAGTACTAACCAGGGCTGACCCTGCTTAGCTTTCGAGATCTGACGGGATGGGGTATCAGGGTGGCATTTAACTGCCTACAAAATATGAATAGATATGAGTTATAAGCTCAAAACTGTAACATGGTGGACAACTGGAGCTGTCTTATTCTGTTTATAGTACATAATTCATGTCTGGCACTCAATGCTACAAGACAATGCAGATGAGATTATATATTTGTTGCTGCTTTTTACAAAGTAACTAATATGACAATCCTCAAAATCAAATTCACCAACTCAGAGACCCCTTAAAAGAATCAGATTATCAGAAAAGATAGTCAGTATTCCTGTACTTGACAGGACTATGTCAAGTATGTCAAAACAACTCCCAGCAATTGAGACCTCAAAAATTGTTTCCTAATATGGAACTCAAGTCTTCATAAAAACCAAGAGTGGCAGTTGTCTAAAGGTAAAAGAACATATTTCAGTGCTTTTACCAAAGTCTTTCATAATTTAAGACCACTGCCAATTGCCTCTGATCAAATAAAACTTTCTGTTTAAGGCAACAACCATGTAAAACTATGGACATTTCAATTTTTTCCCCCAGAGCCTGTTGAGGAAGAAATAATAAAATATATTGTTTGAGTGGTATCCTGAAACCCTACTAATGTTAAGTACAAAGTCTTTCATGATGTAAAGCTGTAAGAAGTGATACAAAACAGCAAAGGAAGCACACTGCCCAACTACTTGACAGCTCAGTAGAATGAGGCTTTCAGAACTGATGCAGCACCAGCTTTCCTGTGAGAGCAGCAAGGCAGAAAACAAAACTACTTTAAAGCTCAGCCTTCACAGGACTATGTAAAGTCCAGAAGCCCTTCCTATTTCCCCAGCTGAGTATTAGAGGAAGTATCATCTTTGTCATCACAGCAGCAAGATAGATGATACCCTAATGCAACACTGAACACCAATCTATTTTAGGAATGACTAAATGTGACAAAGGTGCTCAGAGCTTTCATGAAAGAACACCAACCAGCAGTACAGGACAAAGTTTATTTAGGACAATCATTATTATAACCAGTAAAGAAACACGTAAATTTGTCTCTTAAGCTAAAGTTACTTAAAATAATTTTACTCTATTATCACATAAATTTAGAACACAATTTCTTAGCATCAACAGATCATTACTGAAATTATCTCTTTCCTGTTATATGTAAAGTATATGTCTCATTAAAGTGAACTAAATTGTTATTGTAGTGCAGAAAATGCCATATGAAGAATTCCTAACATGAGCAAATACTTCAATTTTCTCTACCACAGAAAGGCTGTCAAAGTCACACTTTGTTTCACATACAATTTTGTTAGTGTTTCTATTCATTCTTGCTCTACAGATTCTGCAATCCATAGGCACCATTTAATTTGCAAAATGGCTGCAAAATTGCCTGTCCCAATATCAAGGGAATAAATATACTAAGGGACATCATTGCTCCAGAGCTATCATTGCCAACTTCAAGTTCACCTGTCAATAATTATATGTCTTTATTGGAAGGTTTGACAGAGTCACATAAAAATTTCTTGATGAAAAAATACACAAGCAGAGATTTTTTAATGAGGAAGACAGGAGAGAAGAAAGGCAGAATATATAAGAAGTTGCTGTGGGAAATATGGATTTAGGCAACTCCTTTTCCTTTATTGGCTAAAGGCACTGTGATGTGAGACACCCTCAACAGACTTCAGCTCCAGCCACAAGCATCTTGCTGGAAGACCTTGAGTACAACTTATTCAGATCATTGTACTCTGATGTTTACTTACCCCTGGTTTATTTCTGTAGCCATAACTCCATTAGTAAGTAACTAATCACATATGGATGTTGTTTCTGTGGTCTCAGTTCCACTACATAGGATATATATCAGAAAGGCGAATTAGAAAATCTGTTTACAAAAGCGTTGTTTAAAAGGTCTTCAGAACACACAAACCACCTCTGGGCACTCTGCTCTGCCCAAAGGACAAGAATTTTAACATTTCATTTTGACTTTAAGTCAAAATCAGAGAATAAACTAGAATAGATATTAAAAGGCAAAGAAAAATATTTAAATCATCATGCTTTAACTTTTTAAAATGTACATTCCTATATTCAAAATTTAGAAGAAACTTAGATACCATTATTCAAAGGGAAGAGAAAGACAAGGAACAATTGCTGTCCTACTAGTCCAGTGGATGGATCATGTCTCCAGCTTACAAAAAATCTGAGACCATGCCTCACTTCTGTTTCATTCTAAGCCATATTCTTCAAATTTCGAGCACCAAGGCAAATGTCCAAGCTGGCAGCTTATAATGATGCTGGCACCACTTTCTCTTTTCTTCCTCCCTGTTTTTGTGAAAGAGTCCTATGTTACAACATGGCTTAAAGACCAGCTTCATTAAAAATAAAGAAATTAGAACCCTGATAAGAACTGGAAGTCAAAATGTCAAAACACTATTTTTGGATTAAGGTTGTCATTCTTGAAAAAATGCAGATTTTTTTATAGTTTTAAAATACTTTTTTTTTTTTAACATTAGCAGGCAACCTGAAAAACACAGTCACTAATGAAATGAAAATCTCTGTAAGAATTTCATTTGAGATGTAGAAAATTGATGCTGGTCTAGGACCTAAGCTGCATGAATAACTACTATTCAAATTATCTTTCAATGTTTTCAAAAGCATTCAACTTCTAATATAATTTAAGAAGAGTGGTTTGAATTACTTTTAAAAATACATTTTCTTTAAAATAATTATTTTGTTTAAGTTTACTTCTCTAATAAAATAAAAAAACTTAAATAAAAAATTATAACATTTAAACTTTTGTTTCTAAAAGACAGAGATCAACTGACATAATTGATAATTTTTACACTACTTTTAGTTAGCAGTTTCTAAAAATAGCAGTAAAGTCACACTTTTTAGTGAAAGAAATTAAGCTGAAAAATTTAATGTCTTTTATCATTTCTTGTCTCCTGCCCAGGCCAGGTGATTTTGAAGATCCACTCTGAGGGACAGAAGGGAAAAGAGGAACTATTTCTAGGATAGATCAATTTTTTGCCAAAATGTCAACAACTTTAAAGGTTTTGACTGTACATTTAACCCAGAAGATTCAAATTAGAAAGGACTAATACAGTACAAGGCATGAAAGTTTTCCACAAATGTAACATCTCAATACATGTACTATATACATCAACATACGGAATGGAAAACTAATCCATCTATGTACTTCTGACCTCAGAAACTGCCTTCAAAATATTTAGTGTTTCACTAAGTGGAGGTGCCCCTTTATTTTTATATTTTTAGAGGTCCATAACATCTTTTTGATCTCATTCACAAGTTACATTTCCTTTTAGTTTCTCCTAAAAGCACTGAAGTGTTGATGCTTTAGCTGCAAAGCAGACTTTGGTTGCATTCACCTTCACACTTGCACAGCCAAAAAGGCAGCAGCTCTGGATCTACCCAAGTCATTGCTGAAGGACAGGAATCAAGAGGTTTAAAGCTGAAGCCTAAGCACAGTTTCTCTGAGAAAGGAGCACAGGAAAAAGATGATGGGGTGAACTCCAAATATTCACAGTGAAGTCAGGTAAACCTGAACTACATTCACAGACATTAGATAAAAAGCTCAGAAGAATTTACATAAAGCTATGCTTAAATTCCATTTTAAAAGAGACAACACTTTGGCAATCAATGAGAAAGGTTAAAGTGTTGCACAAATTTTTAACCTTTTTTCTAACACTTTCTGAAATCATCTCCTACAGCAAACAATAGTCTAAACACAGTCTTTCTCTCTGAGCAGGAAAGGATTACTCATACGGAATGCCAAAGTACAGTTTGTGGTAAAAGGGGGTAGTCTCTGATCTGAGTCATATTGGTGGCTTTTCTCACACACAGCAAAAGGTAGTGTGCAACACACAGCAAATAAATCAATGAAACATTGTTTTCCTACTGTCTCTGATAATATTACACTTGTGGCTGTTATTTAACTGAATAGGACCTCATTGATATGGGTGGTAAAGGAGAAAAAAATGGTAACTATGCATTGTAAGTTTTTGTAGATTTGACTTTAAGATGGTTTGATTAATTATATTGGATCAACATAAAAAGCTAAAAATAAAACACAGGACACAATCCAAATTACTTCTGCTATTACATTAATCCTTCAGTTTCTGCCAAATGGAAGTAGCCTATTTATCAAAGTGAAATTTCAACCTCATTTACTAAAATAAAAAATGTGCTTTCAATGAAATTTAATGAGATTTCAAAATATGTCAAGTATCAGTCCTATTTTGGGATAACACTGTTTCTAAAAGTCATTCTTTCACAAGCAATTTAAGTTCTGATTGATTGGCAGGGCTGTATCTATTAGTCTTACTAGGCACCATAATATTTGAGATTTCCTTGTTCTCCTTTACTTGGTATAGATTGAGAAATAATGTAAAATTATCTTCTTATCTCTAACTATTAGGGAAACATCTTTGCACAGATTTTTCTTATGTATTTTTTTGGCTGGTGCAAGACTGATCAGGAAGTGAAGAGGTAGGAGTTTTTTTGGGAGGGGTTGTTTATTTTATTTTGTTTATTGTTCTTTTTGTTTGTTTTTTGTTTTGGTGTTTGCTGGTTTTGGTTTGGTTTGTTTGGGGTTTTCTTATGGAAATAGCTGAGATCTTCCACAAATACCCAGCTGAATGGACTTCATGTTCTGAGAAGTCATGTACAAATTTGCACTGCATCTGCTTAATGAACCCAAATTTCAGCTGTCAGTGTCACCCAACACTTTACAACTCTAACAGGGCAAGAGGCTCCCCTATTTCTTTATTTTTCCACAAAACCAGTGGAATTTACAATAAAGATTAAACTTGGGTTATCTATGCTTCACAAATCCATACTGATTATTCAAGATAAAGAATTCTGTGAACAAGATTTGACTTTGAAATTTGTCATAACTGTTCTCTGGTTCCTTAGTATGGAAATAACCATCAAAACCACTTTTATACAAGCATTTACTGCCCTGGATTAATCTAAAACTTCCCAAGGAGTGGAGGAGGTATCCGCTACATTTACCACTTTTACCTTTGAAGGAGCAGCTTAGAACATCCTAACATTACTCACACTTCCACTACTCTTGGCTTCAACCTTAGACTGCAGGAGCAAAGCATCTAACAGGCCTTTTGGCAGCCCTCAAACCACACACAAACTCCTGAAATAAGCAAAGGCAATTGTCTGCCCTCCTACCTGGTTTCTGTGGGCTAGTACCTAGCCTATCAAGCCTATGCTTTACTAAACTGGAGGTTTCTTTAAAAAACATAATTTTTAGGTCCAGATCCAAATGCACAACCATAGTGTCCTAAATAGAAATACAGAGAGTATAACCCTCATCCACCTGAGATCTGGAGTCACTCCACATTAACAGTTATATTAGCTCCTTATCACAGTGGGACTATGGAGAAGAAGAGCAACAGAGGGTCTACAGTGCTACAGGTCCTCAACAAATGAGTTTACCCCACCCACGATCAGTGGTTGTTTATGCCTGCTTTCAAGTACTTTCAAACCACCAAGTTTCACCCTTAACTTCACTGGGAGAATTTTTCATTGTTTTCAACAGTTCCCAACTCATCCACTTTTACTAAAGAAAAAGCAAAACAGATCTCAAAGTAAAGAGACAGGCAAACATACTGAAGGGAAAAAAACACCACAGAGAGCAGGCCCAAGGCTCTCAGGATTACACTCAATTCCAATTTGATGTTTTCAGAGGCATAACAAAGGCTATTAAAAGAGATTGCTTGCTCACAAGTAAAGAACTGGAGGAACATCCCATTACTGCTCATACATATGTGATGTGTCTAAGTAGATGGCTTAGAGCTGCTAATCTCAGCCCAGTGATCCATTGATGGCGAAATCACTGTTTAACTGCTGTGTGAATGATAATATACATACACTGCGTTATGAAATATATTCATACAAAGTATCTACTGCAGCAAAGTGTGGGGCAAACCACTTTCTGAAATCCTGCTTATGGCTTTTACCAAGAGGAAATTTTTACTTTTGGTGTGATCCAGTACGTAATTCCCCCCTCAAAAACATATATCTCTACCCTTTCCATCTGGCTTCCACAGCTATGTGGGATGTTGCAGGCAGCCACTTTCCATGTAGAAGAAAGAAGAGAAAGGCCCTTGAAAAACTGTAAATCATTCTGGAAATTTTCTGTAGAAATCACCTGTCCACCTTTTCACATAATACATTAACTATGGTTACATTATCTTCATTTCCCAAGAAGTATCGTTGATCTTGTGTACTCAGCAGAGATAGAAGACCGGTGAAATAAATTTCAATTAATAATCAAAAAAGAACAGAAAAAGAAAGTTGAGTTACTTTCTTATTTCTGCATTGTCAGTTCTCCATTATACTCACTTTTCTTCACTCACTTTTTTCTTCAGACTCTGCTCCCATACAGACTAGCTGTGCATATGCAGTGAATGTTAAGTAAGTATTGGCAATGCATGGGAAAGACTGGAGGAACACAAATGGGTCTATGAGTATATCTGGCTTCATAAAAACTTTCATTCTTAAACAACATAAGGACAAAGATAACAAACTAACATAATACTAAATTGGAGTTTGTATACATTTGTTTAAAAAGATGTATTCATGTAATGTGTCTAAATGAGAAATTCTCAGTCAACAAACAGTTGTTTACTATATATTGTATATAATGGTAATGAATTATGACACTGTCTTTCTGTTCTTATCTTTATCAGACTTGGCTATTCTCTATGTTATCGAGGAAAATATATTAATTTCTCTAGAAAAATATGAATCTTGTTAATATTTGATATTTCTCTTAACCTTCAGTGAGCCAAGTGTAAAATAATCAGTATAACTAAATTTATCAGTATATTACAATAATCAAAATTTGATATTATTTTCATGTCATATACCATGACTAATTAGTATTGCAAATACAAATCTTGATTAATGAGTGTTCACTATAGCCATTTATTAGAAGCTTGGAGTAATCAGGTTGTAGCTTAATATATGACAACTTGAAAATAAAATGTGAGCCACATCTTAACAACAAAAGAGAGATGATGAGACAAAACTATTTCATTCCTTCTAAGACCTCTGCAAAATACATGGATCTAGACTATTTCCTGGATTACTCATTTTTCAGCATGGGCAACTGAAACAAACCAAAGGTCATGACTGACAACATGTAAACTTTATCTGCTGCCATGGCTGCATTTTGGGACAGAAACACCCATGTATGGGTGTTGATCTATATGTGCATCCGTGCAATGATGAGAGTAGGTATCTAGAAAGCAGAACCTCACTATTCTGCAGATTAGTGCTATCTTGATTTTGAAATGGCCTTTGAAATAAGGTGTTCATAAACACCAGAAAAGTCCAATTATTATACCTTTTATTTGTCAGTGCACTTTATATTATTTTCACTTACTAAACTAGTAGGAAAATTTCTGTTATGACACTGTCACTACAATACTATGTCTTTCTGATAATGGAAAAATTTATAATACAAAAATCCAGTCAAGATTAACAACCAAAGAGTGCTTTGATCATGTGTAAACAGCCACTTCAAATATATATTTTGTCCAGAGGTTCTGCTGATTGTATACACAGGAACTGCATTCAGAATCTGGGGCAAATATCAAGAAGGGCTGCACTGAGATTCTTGCCAAGCACAGCAATGGGAAGGAGTAAAGACTCTCTCAGAAGATATCTCAGCTGTCAATAACAGCCACTGCTGCAATCTTCAGGAGTATAAAGGAAATAAGGCAGCCTCTAAATGACCAAACCCAGTTTTTAACATTGCAGTTGCTTCTTAATGGGTAGTTTTCTGCATGTTCCTGTTTTGAAGTGAAAAAATTCACCGTTTATATTAATTTTTAGTATGTTCAAAGCTGTGCAAAACCTTTGGTAAGGCAAAAAGTTCTCTGTTTCTTAGGACTTTTCAGTTCATATGAATTAACATGCTGAAGGTACAGGAAATAGCCTGTTCTTCTATTAGTTATTCACATGCATGTGAAATTCTCTTTAAAAATATGAATGCCTCATATTTTAGTGTCAGTTTGAGTTTAGCATATGTAACTGCTAAAGTATTAAAATTCAGTTCTGCTTTCTGAATGCTATGGTCTTTTTCAAATGTGCGAGGTAGCAAGGTATGAGCAAAAAGCAGGATATAGCTCCAAACCTTTAGTTTTATCCTAGTCCTCATACTTTGTTACTTTGCAATATACTACTTATTTTGCAATAAAAATACAGCAGGACACAAAATTAAGTAGAATAATACTTTCATTTATAATATCAGAATTTCTTACTGGCATAAGAGATTGGAAACTGCATTCTCTCAGAATAGTTCTATATTTCATTTCATTTTTCATGTTTTGCCATCTCCTTATTATTTCCCTAAGCATAGTAACACCTGTGAATAAATTCTATTCATGACCTATGGTGAAGAACTACAAATGCTACAGAAATCATGACAAATGCTGTGAAGACAGGGCAAGGAAACACATGGTGCATGAGTGCATAAGAAAGATGGCCATATGCCTGTCATACAGTGAGGACTGTACATCAGAAGACAAATGAGGTAGAGCCACTCAGTGCACCCATGACTACTTGCATCCACTGACAGAGCCTCAAAATCCAACATGCACATGGATGACAGACCACTGCAAAATATGATGCAGTTTGGGCTGTAATGAGGAGCTAAAACCCATCCCTCACTAACTGGTACAGGGTCTCCACCTTCAAATTTTCTATCTAGATTAGTGGTGACAAATGTATAGCTAATAATAATGCCAGGATTATAGAAAACTACTGAGCATAGGGCTCTACTGCTAGTCAAGTTCCCAAATCCAGAATCATAGAATCATAGAATCAGTTGGGTTGGAAAAGACCTCTGAGATCAAGTCCAACCCTTGATCCAACTCCAGTCCATTTACTAGATCATGGCACTCAGTGCCACGACCAATTTCACTTTAAAAGCCTCCAGGGATGGTGAAGCCACCACCTCTCTGGGCAGCCCATTCCAATGCTGGATTATTCTCTGGAAAGAAATTTTTTTCTGATATCCAAGTTAAATTTCCCCTGGCAGAGCTTGAGCCTGTGGCCCCTTGTCTTATTGTTGAGTGCCTGGGAGAAAGGACCAACCCCCACCAGGCTAGAACTTCCCTTCAGGTAGTTCTAGACAGTGAGGAGGTCACCTCTAAGCCTCCTCTTCTCCAGGCTAAACAACCCCA
>JAWWLZ010000094.1:15822028-15854012 GCA_035041345.1 Poliocrania exsul | reverse complement strand
TCCTGAAGGTGCTGTGTGATTGCACTCAGGATGATCTGCTCCATAACCCTGCCAGGCACCGAGGTCAGGCTGACAGGT
This sequence comes from Poliocrania exsul, assembly GCA_035041345.1. Lineage (NCBI taxonomy): Eukaryota > Metazoa > Chordata > Aves > Passeriformes > Thamnophilidae > Poliocrania > Poliocrania exsul. The sequence goes on along the minus strand of JAWWLZ010000094.1, from coordinate 15,853,934 downwards.
CTGTAGTTGCCAGGGTCCTGCTTGCAGCCCTTTTTGTGGATTGGAGTGACATTTGCCAACTTCCAGTCATCTGGGACCTCCACAGAGAGCCAGGACTGTTGGAAGATGATGGAGAGTGGTTTGGCAAGCTCTTCCACCAGCTCCCTCATCATCCTGGGATGGATCCTGTCTGATTCCATAATGTCAATATACTAAAGATACCCCAAAACTTAACTGAGGGCCTCACTTGACACCAACTCAATGTGAAGCTGAGGGACTTTTAAATAGCTATTGTCATCACTCACCTTAATATTACTGGATTTTTAACTTGGTTAAGAGATATTTAGTTAATGTTTTAAGGCTGCAAGACATCTGAAATTTTGGTTACACAGTTTGTAAATCAGGAACACTGTAAACATTATCTAATTTACCAGGTTTACTGGAAGGCAGATAAGCTAAGTATTCAAACAGAAAAAGGAATGGAATTCACAATATAGAAAAACCCCCAAATTAAAAAAAGGCAGCAATATTGAAAAGCAAGGCTTTGATTGCAGAACAACGTGAGTAATGTTGGATATGTTTAAGGGTACGGATCAGAAAATGTACACACACACATTCACACACACACACTATTGCCTCACTTCTGCTGACTTTTAGATAGAATTGAATTTTGCTGCCCACATAAGAACACCTAACATGTAACTCAACAAGTGTTTCATACAGATAGACAAATGTACAAGTTAGAAAACTGCACTTCATAGTGAAGATTGCACTTCTGCTTTTGTGTGTTGATTCTTGCTCCTTGCACCAAACTACCGAAATTATAAACTATACTATTAGTGCTTCCATCTATCTATTTACAATGCTTAATAGGCATTGGTAGCTGTGTTACAATTAATTACAGATACCAAATTAAATTATTTTCATTTTGACAACAGGGTAAATAATTGTTAGCAGACAGAACAGGAAAAAAGAAAAAGTTTCATTGCACTATGACATAGAGTAGGAACAATGAGTTATTCATAACATCCAATGCTGGAATGACAGGAAGCATCCAGTTTCACTGCAAAAGACCAAATGTGCTCTCTTATAATGGAATTCCTTTTTCACAGACTCTTTTCTGTTTCATACATCCCACAGGCTTCTTGCATTAGTATCAACAAAAGGCATACTTTGAAAGGAAAATGGCACAAGTCAGCCTCTTTGAGATCTATAAATAAATCACCTAAAAATATTTTGAATTATTTTCCTGTTCAATGCTAGGAAAAGGTAGCTAAATGAACTAGCAAGCACATGGTTTGCCTGTAAAATGATAAATGATCCATCTACAGACATTTTACCTTGTTTCTTCCTTTCTTTCTTCCTTCCCTCACACTTGCTCCTTACTAGTATGCAAATCAAGTCAAAGAAAGGAATTTCTAGTCCTCTTGCTCACTAAATGAAGGGTTATTCCACTGCCATTCTATTTATAGATTTGCTTTCAACTGCAGTATGGAATTCACCATTTGCTGTTCAGCATTTTATGCTCAGCTAGCCTCCTTGGGACTCAGCATTTTCATAAATTCTATGAATGGCACCATGGTTACTTATAATATTCCATCTGCTTTTCTACAGCACAAGTCAAATCTTATACTTCTTCCATTTTCTAAGCTAAAAGGTTGTCCTCATTAGCTTTATAATAGAAAAGCAAGGAGGCAAATGATCTTGCTTCTGCAGAAAGATTTTTATGCAGTTTTTCTGATAGCACTACCTGTTATAGTCTTGCTGAAAAACTACCACTGGAATATTGCAAGCACAAGTTAAGTAATGTGATACTAAATTTATTCCTGAAAAAAAAATTACTCTCTTGATATGGCATCATCACCTGGCACAACATCCCCATAGAGAAAAGATACATACTTCCTTCTTGGCAAGCTCAGTTCCTGCAGCTGCTCCTTTGATGCTGTTATAGTAAATCCCAGGCACAGTGTGCTGCCAAAGTGAAAAAATTCAGTTCTTCATCTCTTCCCTATCCATATACTATTCCAGCCACACAGAGGGATCTGAACAGAACACTTAGAGGCCAAGACTGGCTTCCCTTAGAGCAATGAAGTTCAGGCTGCCTTAAACAGGGTGCACAAAACCCAGCAACAACAGAGAAAATGGCAGGCATTGAAAACAGTGGGTAGAATACCTCCAAACTTTTTATATAGTAACAGGGATCTGAGATTGCAGAATAGCCTACCAACCAGCCCATGGAAAATGAACTGATTCCAACCTGCCTGAGCTCTTGTGATTTTCTTCTTGCTGTTTCTGCTCCTCCACAAACCCTGTCTGGTCACCACATGCTGCATGACAGAAGAGGACAATGATTAATGCCAGCTACAGAATGTTGGGAAGCAAACATGAGACCCCACTGCTTCTGTGTGTTCCAAACAAAATAAAAAATCACGCCTTCAGAGGGCAAACAGGATCCCCACAAATTGTCTTACACCAGCAGAGGACATTTTACTGTAGCACCAGAACTGATTTAAAGACTTTTGTGTTTAAGTACATTATAATTAGTGAACTATGCATTGGTCAGAGTCCTACCATCACAAGTGGTTCTACAAGGAGTCTGAACAGATACAATCATGAACCAATTTCTTATATACACTTGCACTAACACCAGTCTCAGCCTGGCCTTGGGTCCATGACCCAGCCCAGACCTGTTGCATAGAGATGGCCATTGAGCACTCCAATTCCAGGATGAATACAAGCCCATGATGCCTCTGTTTTTTATCTCATCACCAAGGAAAACTTGACTCCCTTGCAGGGATTCTGTCTGTCACTGGTATCCCTACCTCCAGCCGGTTCAGGCCCTTCAGCTGAGCCTTCTTGCCCTCCATGCCCCGTCACTTCTTGGTAAGAAGTCACTGCTGCTGGGCAGTTACAATTTGAATTTCCTTTTCACATCTTTTACAATACATGTTGTTCTCTCTTTTCTCCAACTGTGGGCAATAGACCTGTAGTGTGCTCTCACTGAAGACAGTAGCAGTATTTACAGGGTGGTAGCATAAGCTCTGAAAGGCACATGGCAGCAGACACTGAATAGAAGAGCCAGGCAGCTTCCCATCAGGGCTCTCTGTTCAAAATAATCTTGCCATGGAGCACCAGAGAAAGCACTAGATGGAAATCTTTCCCACACACACCACCTCCACCTTTTAGATGCCAATTCAGCCCTTCATGCCGATACACAGAAGGTACACTGAGGGTAGACATTTCTTATGCTGAAAATCCACATGCCTTGAAGCATGAAAGGTCTTCACTAAAAAGAAAAAAAAATAAGAAAAAGGGCTTTAATTTGTATGCCAGCAAAACACATAGATTTTTTTACTGCATGTAGATTAAGCACTCAGGGCACTTGCCTACTAACACCAAGTTTGCTGACATAGTTGAAGTGAAAACTACATGGTAACTATCTAGCTTTTCCATTTGGCTTTCCGCTTGCCTAATTTATGCTATGGGGAAAAAAGCAAGAAACACAAACCAACCAATTTGATTCACCAAAATGATTAGGGGTGATATTCAAAAGCATTTTGTTTTGGCAAGCAGTCATATTTTGGAAAATTAAAGAAAGAACAGTACAGTGACTGGAGGGATAGCAAAAGACTTGGGAGATCATGTTCTTACCCTTATGCCTATTTCCAGCATGGGCTTTCAATTTTTCTGCTTATACTGTCATGTTATTGCAGCTTTGAAAACAAACTCACAGGTTACCAATAGCACCTATTGCACAGGTCTCCCTCTGCCTGCAGTGCAGAACAAGCTGCCATAGCCAGATACTCTGGTGTCCTGCTCTGGGGAAGCTTGCAGAAGAAAATCTGAAGTCCACTGGCAATGCTGTCAGTTTGTATCTCTGTTCAAAGAAGGGTCAGCCTTAGCCCCATGTGAGCAGGACCAAACTTACAGCTGCTGAGGCTGTGGGTTTTCAGTACCGACCAGGATGTTTGCTTTGTCATCCCTTTCCAAACACACAGGCAGATGAAGGGGAGACTAAAAGCCTGAGCCTGAAAAGCTCAAAGCCAGCTCTCTTATTTCTGCACAGACACCACCATCATGGGATGTCAAAGACGGAAACTGCTCTGCCTTGGCAGAGGGACTCAGGAGGACTGCAAGGAGCACAAGCAGACAAAATAGAAAGCAAAATGAAACACTATGTTCCCATGCTGAAAGGGATGAGTAGCACCAAAAGATTTATGAAGATGAAAAGTTCAAAGGAAATATCCTGTATTTTCCCCCCAACAACTTCTGCACTTACAGACAAGTAACTATAATACATAGTTAGGGAAAGAATTCAGGGTGGCCCTGTTGCAGGAATAAATACAATTTACAACCTTACAGTGCTCCATATAACACTGTGAGGAAGTGGGCAAATGTCTTCAGAGGATAATGGCTCTGTGTTTTCCTACCCTCTTAATCTCACCATTGCAAATGTTCTGGCTGTTAGATCCATTTTAAAATGTAAGTGGGTGCATTTCTTCACAAGTGTTCCTTGATTTAAGTGTTTTCTACTTTCTCCACCTACAGAAAAAAACCTAAAAGATGGGGCAGAGGCATTCTGTCCACACAATATTAGATAAGAAATTGACCACTGTTTTTCTGTAAGCTTAAGACATTAAGGAATCTGTTCAGACTGAAGGCATTCCATATCCCTAATAGCAATTAGGAAGTGGAAGCACAGCACTTAATTAGTAAAAATAATTACAAGTTAACTAACCCATCTTGCAGCAGCAAATACAAACCTGACATACTATCTCTAGGACTTAAGTAATGGGAAAGCACTGGGAAAGTTTGCCTATGTGCTGGTGTGTCAATGTTTAGAGATTTTCAAACCTCAGGTGGGACATGCTTTGCACAAGCTGAGATTATTTGAAGTTCACTCTCTCTGTGCAGAGAGTCAGACTACACAAACAACATCTAATCTGATTTTTTCTATGATTGCATTTTAACAATATTTAAATTATATTTATTAATAGAACCAATACAGAAAATGAAGGCAATAGAATATTTTTTTTTCAGAATAAATCTTTTTTTCCACCATACAAGTAGAAAGAATAAATTAGTTCGAGTGAGGTATACAGTGATGTCAGCCATGTATGCTGCAAAATAAATGATGACTGATAAGCACTGAAAAACACATCAAAGATCTTACAGAGCAGTACATGCAGTGGCATGTAAAACTATGGTATTATCAGCATACACATCACTGATAAAGAATAATGCACTAACAGCATTTCTTTTACACTACTTCACATTACCTCAGCATGAAAATTTTAGCCTGACAGAACATCACAAGGATGACACTAAAAAAACCCCCGATTTCTGGTTGAAACTTGAGTAACTTGAGTTAAAATCAAAATTATCTTTGTCATTGGGAAGAAATGGATTTCAAGAAGATGACATAACACAAAAGGATGAATGCAAAATTGTGAATGTAGGTGTGATTAAGTGGCCATGTAATTACAAGAAACACTGGTTCAAATTCAACAGAAAAAGAAAACCCAGAGTTAGGTATATGTAAAAAATTGTTATGGGAGGTGTAAGCAGAGTCAAACTTGCATGACATATAAAGCAATTCTTTTACTTCACTTGGTGTTGGTAAGGCTTCTTTTGGTACGATTTGCATTAACAAAGAAGCTCCAGAAAACAATGAAAGTAAATAAAAATCTAGAAAATATGGCCCCTGAGAAAGTTCAAATGAATTGGGGTTGTTCAGATGGACAGAAATAAACTGAGAACATTCTGATAACAGACAATTAGTTGTTCTTTTATGAGCATAATTATGATAGTTCACAATAGCTGAGGAAATTGATGAATGTTTGTAAAAGTGAGGAATGTTCTCAAGCAAATAGAAGCTCACAAGGCACATAGATAGGGTGGGTTTTTTTGGAGACACATGGTAACAAAACTATTATGAGATGCATGGTCTCAAATCTTACCTAGATGTTTATTATTGGGGGTTTTTGATTGCCCAAAACTGGAATGTTAGCAGTAATAACTGCAGATGTGGGTTTATTATATACATAGGGAACAAAAATATGTGGGTGCCAAGAAGGAGAGGTGGAGATCTGTGGGAGATTCTTTCCTCATTTTCTTAAGGGCTGAACTGCTGACTTTCCGTAGACTAAGTTAATGTTAAATTTGAATTGAGGGTATTTTTTGTAACACTTCAAAGCAGATGTGAATAAAAAATAAATGCTTACAAAGAAAAACTATAAAAACACCCCTTTTTCTAACCAAGTCTAAAGAGTATAAAAAGCAGGACTGTAACCAAGCAGTGTCTTCAGACTTCCAATGTAACACAAGACTGCAAAGGAAATTAGCTTTGGTACAGAAAACATATGCATCTTGATTTATACATAGTAAAGCACAATTAATAGTCTTATAAAGTCCGGCTTTATGGCTTATGTATTTGTGAATTTGGTTTGCTGTTGCAATCTGCATTGTGTAGAAAAAGAGGAAATATAACTCTGAAAAATCTTCTCCTTTGCATAGGACAAACAATTCAGAAAGAAATGTATTTAACTGGCAGATTGTCTGGTGAACACATACACATCTGGAGAAGAAATAATTTAAGTTAATATTTTTTTGAGGGTGTAATTTCTGCAATTATTCTTTGACAATAAGCTGAGCACCTACTAAATCAACTGAAATCAAAAGTCTTAGGGCAATCAGCCAATCTCTGTGTTCATTTATCTGTAAACATCATTTAAATATAGCACATCCACTGAGGGCAAAATTAATACCAAGTATTTCAGCCTTTTGAAACCAAATGGATATAGAAAATCAGCAAATGTTTTGACTGTAATTAACACCCATATTTTGCACAATGTGCTGCATGAACTTCGTTAAAAATTCAGTGTTAGTCCAACAGTAAACTTCTCCAGACTTACAAAGGGTGGGGATTTAATCCTGACTTTTCTAATGAATCCAAAGAACTATTTTATTGCCAAACATCCAACTTCTGTTTTACTTTCAAGTCTTTCCTGATTTTCTTCATGACATGAAGGAAAAAGAACAAACAAGGAAAAAGAACAAACAAAACTTTGAGATCTGCTTCTTAGACAATTCTTTGTTATAGGTTTGCAGGGAATTAACTGTAAAAGATCATCCACAATAAAGGAAAGGATAGAAGGAATAAAATTGACTCAAAGCTCCTAAAAGTAGTGACCTACCTTACAGAATTTTTTCAAAGGCTAAACATATGTCACAGAAATTAATATTGTTGACATACATCCTATGTAGGCTAACTCTAATGGAAAGTGATTAAAAGGTTGGTACTGTCATAGTGAAAACTATAAGTTTGCTGAATGCCTAGAGAGGGCTGCCTTATACAAAAGCTTTGAACAAATATTACATTCACAAAATGGTGATATTTTACATCAAGCTGAACTCTGCAAACAATGGGAAAGCGGAGAAAGGTCAATTTAATTGGCACTCACACTTCCAATTTCTTTACTATGAAAGCCTGAGCAGATTCAATCCCTGTACTCCATTGTCAACCACAGTGCTTGCACCAAGACTTGATTGGTTTTGCACTTAAACAAGCAACCCAAAAGTCAGTCTGCACACCCTCTGAAGTGCGTAAAGGAACCTTTACAGACAAAGTCAATGTAGGCTTATTTTTCCCAGAATGTCCCCAAAGAAGTAGAATAGAATATTTGTATTAAATAGTACCTTAAAGGTGTTGAGATCAATGGTAAATGTTAAAACCACTCTATCATGGCCTTCACTACCTGCCAACACCAAACACTGGAGTGTGCATAATCCTTCTTTTCCAGGAACACCATTTTGCCTAGGGATCACACTCTGGCAAACATCTGCCAGGCATCTCAGCAAATCCCAACCCCCTAAATTTATTTGGTATTCCCATACTTTATGAACAACTTCAGTTTAAAGATTTTTTTTCAGACAAAAATCTCAAATGCTCCATAGCTATCTGTACAGCTTCATTCTACCCTTAAATGATACTGAGTCTTTAAGAGAGTGAACTACAGGCAGAGGAATGCACAGTACAGTCTTTAGCTGCCTGAACCAGCAGAGCTGTGCATGCTGTCCTCTGTGACTGTGACATGGAAAGAGAGATGCTAGGAACTGGAACAGGCTACTCTTGATGCTTTAAAACCTAAACAGAACTGAACTTTTCCTGGGCAACTCTGGGAGGAACAAAGCAAACACACAAGGACGCTGCTCACTTCACTGCTGGGTGCTATGCTTTCTGGCCTTAGAAGAGAAGCTGTACATATAATTTACTGAATAACTTTATTTTGTCCTCTGTAACTTGACTGTGGCTGCTTGTTAAGTGGTTTTTTTATGTAATTTCAATCCCAAATTTGTCAATTGAGGGCATCCATGTTAGCATATTGATAGAAACAAATTTTTGTCAGATGGGAACAGAAAAGCATTTCAATTTTCCAGAGTCTTTGCTCTAATTACTGGATTCCTCTTCTTCCTGTCATATAACCAAGATCAAAATGTTAGTATGTCAGTAGAGTGGCAAGAAGTTAAACATGCAAATTACAACTTCTGTAAAAGTTGTAAAAACCACATGAATAGAAGCAGAATATAAATAATCAGAGTGTTTGAATCAGTTATTTCTTGGCCAAAAAAAATATAGAATCTGTTACTGATAGGTTTTGTCTTCAGCCACACTGGAAATTGTGATTATCTGATTGGTACTGCAACTCAGTACTGTTCTTATTTGCTCTGCAAGATTATGAACAGAGAAAAATTTCAAAGGAAATACCCTCTCTCATAATTTACAAAGATGAGTTGTTCAACCAGATGTTTTGTGCTTCATACAATGCTGTAGTCACTGTCACTTTCTTTGTTGTCACTATTCTCTGTCAATGCAATCTCAACCTTGCTGTTTCTAAGGCAGAAGAATGTATTTCTGGCAGCAGCTTCAGTCTTCATCTCATGGAAACCTTTTGATAACAGAACATCTTTTGATGAAGGCATGATCAATTAGCGCAAGACTATGCTGGAAGGTTTTCCATGTGAAGGGAAAAAAAATTGTGAGTTCTTCTATCCAGAAAGTGAAAGACTTACATTTAGTTGCTATGCATACCATTCAAGTTCATTGTAGCACTTTCTGATCACACTGGAGATAAAATGTCAACCATAAAGAAGTAATGCTAATGTTCCCAAAAGAAACGTCATGAAGAAGCTCTGATGTTTGCCAGCTGCTTTTACTTTCCTCACCACAAAACAAGATTGAAAGGGTTTTCCTTTCAGAAGTAATGTAGTCTCAGGTGATGTTTCTGTACCTATGCAAAATCACATTCTGTGGTATTCCTAATGGAATAGAGTACTTTATATATTCAAACACATACATACACACAAATTCAATGGATCTAGACACAGATTTAGTTATAGTGACACCTTTAAACACTCCTATTTGACAATTTCAAGACCAATAGAGGAAATTACTTTTATTTCCTGAACAACCTAGTTTTGTCACTGGAGTCATAATTAACACTCAATTACATCAACACATAAGATATCTTAGTTAAGGATGACATCATGTTATTTCAGGTACACATCAAACAAATTACAGCACGACATGAGACTTATTTCTGAGCAAGTGATTAATGAATGATGCTTAAATAATAAAGTAAGATAACAACTAATCTTCAACAGGTATAGTAAGGAAAGACACTATCAAAGAGTTTTAAAACAAACAGGAAGAATTAGCCTACTTTTAATCTAGCCAATATTACATGAAATAACAGTCTGAAAAGTAGTGTTTAAGCAGAAATTTTATAGATTATTTTGAAAAGACATTTAGATTTTTTTTTATAAGCATTCCAATTTTTTTAGTGAAAATAAGACAAAAATGCAACACAATTTCTGATAATTTAAGCATGTGTGCTGGTTTTGGCTGGACAGAGTTAATTTTATTCCCAGTATTTAGTATGAGTTTATGGGTTGCATTTGTACTGCGAAGGGTGTTGATAACATTGAGATGCTTTTGTTATTTCTGAACAGTTATGACACGGAGCCAAAGATTTTTTTGCTTACAGAAATGTCCTGCCAGCAAGGGGACTAGGACAGCACAAGAAGTTGAGAGGAGACACAGCTGGGACAGGTTACCTCAACTGAACAAAGGAATATTCCATACCATATGGCATCATGTTCAGCATATAAAGTTGGGGAAAAAGAAGGAATGAGGTGATTTTCACACTGATGATGTTTGTCTTCCCAAGTCACTGTTGCTTGTGATGGGGCCCTTCTCTCTGGAGACTGCTGAACACCTGTCTGCCCATGGGAAGTAGTGAATTAATTCCTTGGTTTGCTTTGTTTGTGCATGCAGCTTTTGCTTTAGGTATTAGACTCTATCTCAACCATGACTTTTTTTAACTCTTCCAATTCTCTCTCTGATCTCACAGATGGGGAAGTGCACAAGCAGCTGCATGGTCCTTGGTGGCCCACTGGGCTTAAACCATGACAGAGGGGAAAAAAGGATTGGATGGTAACTACTACTTAGGGAAAACATCATTATATTCGGTGTGAGAAAAAACTCACCACCATGGAAAGATTTTCAGAAAATTTAGGAAAAGTTATAAACACTACTCATCTGTCTGACTCTGGCAGATTCCACTGCTTTGGCACCAGTATTCAGAGCCATTTAAGCTGGTTTGTGAAAGAGGGATTGGTTTCTCTGCATTTCATTTTAGAGCAGTGCAAAAAAGGACAACCACTGGTGTGCACTGCTGGCATAGGCAGAATTTTGAAGGGATCATAAAGAATTGTCTTTACAAGGTGATTTGGAGTGCACAGCATAAGTAGAAACTGACCTGAGAAACTGACTTTCTCCTGGTTCTCTCAAAGTGGTAGTCACAATTAGCATGTCATTGATTGAGGCATGCACTGCCCAGCATCAAGGAAACAGCATGCTGGCTACATGTGAGACAAATGGTACTCTGCAAAAGTGGATCTCATGTGTCCTCGTTAATTAGACACAAGAAGATCAAGATGTATATAGAAAAGCTCAAGAGTGCATAGCAGGTGTTCTTTCAACTCGTTTGTGTTACTGTGAGTGGAGTCAGATTTCAGGTGTATGAAATGAGCAGTCATCTACCATGACAGTAAAGCAAATGTGGAAATGGTAAGAATACAACATTCTCTATAAATTTTACCTTCCTGTTAGAACTGGAAAATTGACAGGTTTCTCAATGCAACTCACCCTGTTGCTTAATCAGTGAATAGGGTAGTCAACTGCAAAAAAATAAAATCCTAAAACCCAAACCAAACCAGAAAAAAAACCTGCAAAAATTCAACCTGGCAAATTTGAAGCAAGTAGGTGTACAGATTTGATTCTGATGGTAAAAAAGGTTTAAGAATAGTGAAAGGTTTTCTGAAAAATACTTGAATTTAAATAAATTAATTCAATTCATGGCTAGATTCAATGCTGAACTGAAGTACATTAGCTTTATGATTACATATGCAGTAATGAGAAAGAAATCATCTGGGATAAAAAATCATTGTCACATTGTCTCATGCTAGATATAAGTACAGAGCTGAATTACACCTTTCATGGAAAGTATCCACAGAGCTGATCCCACTGTCATAAGCAGTATTGGAGACTAGAAAATGTTAGGTATTATTGATAGAATGTAGGTTTTGATTTTACACAGTACAAGTTCAGAAACAGTTACCAATTCCGCTAATTCAGGCAGAGAACAGAAAAAGTTTTGACAAACCACTAAGGTATGCTTCAAAATAATTTTCAATCAGCAGATCAAAAGCCTTAAGTAATTCTCACTCATTGTTTATTTTCATAGAAGTGTAAAATACATAATGGCATAAATAATTTTTATCTTTGAGTGAACACTTACCTCTTTCCTGCCCATCCTGGTTCTATATTGACAATCAGGCATCCAGCTCCACTTTTCAGAGAGCAGCACCAAATTCTTGCCTTTATCATCTTTTGGAAGCAAGAGACAATCAATAAAGATATAACAAAAAGAAGGAGGATGTTCTACAATAGTATTGGAATAAAAAAAAAAAAAAAAGACAAGCTTAAAAATCATCAATAAGTAGAAAAAGCAGAAAGTACAAAATATTTTTGACAGGCCAGCAAAAGAAAAGTGTGTTCTGGGACAACTATCTCAGAGTGCTTCAGTTAGAATTCATGCACATTTCAGGAATTAAAAATATTTTTAGTCCAATTGTGAATCTAAATTCAAAAGGGACATTAGTCTTGTACTGAGCAGAGGACTAGTCATCCTCTAGAACTCTGTTCAGATAGACTTAGGAGAGCTTAAATCAAGCTTCTCTTCTTTAGGTCAGCAATTGATTAACAATTCTGGCAGAATTCCAAGCAGTTTGAATATGAACTAAAATAAAGGTAATTTAAATTATCTGTTTGTTTTGAGTCCATCAGTAATTCACTGCTAGCACAGTTGTCCTTAAGAAATTTTAAACAATCAAAATTTTAGGCCCAGAAAGAATGCAATACAAAGTTATGTCAGATAAAATCAGTACAAAGCAATTTAACACATGAATAAATCCATATGGCAGTTTACATGTTAATTTTGTTTGCAAAATCGGTAATTTTTCAAAGGACTTCACAGATAATGCATTTCATTCTATTTCTGTGAGCTGGAGGAAAGTGTAACGTTGTATTGAAAATATCTCATTACTCTGGCCTTTTAAATAACAGCAGTAAGAGTTAATTATAATCAAAGCCAGGAAAATCACTTCCATAGCATGCATTGGTCACTTATGCATCCTGGAAAAAAGCATCTTTGGCACTGTCTTTCACCATTACTTTAGGGAGGCTGTTGTGGAAATCAAAGTATGCCTATTCTGAAAGCTTTGTATTTTTCTGCCCCAATGTAGTTCTGAGGAATCTGTAGTACAGGAAGAGCAAAATGTAAAAAAAGCCACTACCTGGTGGCTTTGAACCACGTGTCTTCAGCTTTGTATTGCTGCTGGAACTGGTGTGGTGTTTGCCAGTGTCTCAGGACATTTGTGCCCTAAGGCACTTTTCTTAGCATGAAGAGTGTTTAAGATTAAAAACAGCCAACAGAAGAGGAACATGTTAATAGTTCTTCCAGTATGTGAAGGGATAGAGGAACAAACCATTTTAAGACTGACAGCAAGAAAACACTTATCTTGGAGTGCATTAAAGCCTGAATTTATTTTCAAGTGGTAGAGAAGATCCAGAAGACTACAAGACAGACAAGACATACACAATTAGAAATGCAGATTATAAAAATAGAGGTGATATGAAATCAATACTTTTTACCATCATGCCTTGAAGAACACATAGGATCCAGGTAACAATGCAGCCCTTTTGTTCTGCATGAGCCATAGCTGGAGCATTAGTTTCCTGAGCAAGATCTTCACTGCTAGCACCTCTGGGCACAGCCAAAGAAGTTCTGCTTATTTACTCTGGCTAATGATTGGGTCTAATCTTGCTCAAAGCAAGAATTAAAAATAGACATTCCCTATAAAAAACCAGCACTGTTTTTCGACTGTTAACAGTGCTCCAAAGGTATGAAGACAGGTCAGTTAGACCAGAGCAAACTCAGTACTGAGTTGTATCAGCCACACTCCAAATATCTGGAGGTGAATGTTGAGATATTCTCACAAATGCATCAGAGTTCAAGCATCTTGTCAATTTCTGGGTTCTCTCCATCCTATATCTGAAGGAAAATCTTTGCCTGTTAAGACACTGGAAGATATTATCACCTAAAAGACAGATAAAAGACAAAGTGAGAACAAGCCAACAAAGTTTTCTTAAACAGAAATGTCTATGAGGCATCTGAACATGCAGTCCCTGTTCTCACGTCCCATGAACAAATTCTCACATTTTCTCTCTTGATTTAATTTTTTAGAGGAATAACAAAACTAAAACAAACACTGATGCATGTCAGATCAGTATTTACTAACACTCTCTCAGGCAATGGTGGATTGCCAGTCTTCTCTGTCGAACTACATGCACCCAATGGGACACAATCAAAATTTCTGCATATTCCGAAGTCAGGGATATGCAGGGAAACTGAATAAATGCTCCATATTGTCAAATGACAGTAAGAAATGCTTTTAAGGAGAATAAGAGGATATGTTTGCAGAAAACCAAAGGTGTGTCTGTGTGTTTACAAATTAGTAAAATACTGTAATATTTGAAATACAACTTTTTTTTGCTTGACATATCAGGGGGTTGGATTAGATGGTTCCTTTTCAAACCAGGACATTCGTTATTTCCATAAATTCAATGTTATTGCTAAACTGGTTTGGAGGGCTTTCCCCCCAAAGAAAGCATTTTAGGAACATCAATCTCACAGGATTTTTAGTGAATATTATGCTTTTGGAATCTAGGTTTGGCCAAGTAAACGCTCTGCAACTCTGTATTAAAAAAAATCTAAAAAATGTTGAATTGGGAAGTATTTTTTAATAATTTTTCGCATATCTGTACACTTGTGTGCAAGAATATTTATAGATGTTAAAAATCATTTACTTACAACTGCAACTTCAAATCAGAGAATGACTGAGAATAAAAGCTTTATATAAATTTATTAGGCAAACTTCATAGTTTGGAAGGATTGACTGTCATGGCATCCTGAGTGCAACTGATAAATATTATTCTTGTGTGTGTAAGAGATTACAATAGTTGCATTTTCACCCATGAAGAGACCAGTAGGAAAAAAGTACCAGTATTCAATAAGTCACCACACTTTCTAGAGAGGTGCAGACCAACTCCTTCCAAGCCCAAAACACTAGGCTAAGAATGTGTCCTGTGGTGATGCTAGCTCCAGTTAATAAAACCTTAGTTACATGAAAAAGGACTCGAGAAATGGAAGTGCTGAGGGGCTTGTGTTAGGCTGGCTATATTGTGCCCTTTAGCACCCATCAAAAAGGGCATTAGGTATTGGCATATCATTTCTCAGAAAGATCCAAAGACAGTTAACTGAGGCCTACAGGGTTTAAATGAGTGCACCCAAATGACATTTGTAAATCTGATCCCCTACAATATTAGCTCAGTAGTTTAAATGCAGTGAAAAAAACCCATATTTTCCAACAAGAAACTTCATTCTCAGTAAGCTAGCTTTGCTTACATAGCACTGTCAAAGAAAAACTTAGGGGAAAAAAACCAAGCCAATTAGAAAAAACTCTTCAGCTGAAGTTCTTTCCAACTGTATGTCAAATCAATAGTCCTTCTGCAGAATTAATTGACTTTGTGCCCAGGTAGACAAAATTGAAAATTTAACCAATAAGATAGAAAAAATTTGTTTGAACATCCTGGGTGATAATGACTAATGTGTTTTCTATTGGGTTTTTTTCAGCAGAATCACTGTTTTGTGGCCAAGGAGAAACAATAATACAAATAATAAATAGAAAGCTGTCCTATCTATACAAAAGCCATATCTTCCAGGCATAGTTCAGTGGCAGAGCAGCATTCTAAAACAAAGGAAAAGATAAAATAAGTGATGAAAATGCCCAGGAGTTCATCTTGGCTATGAGCACTTTTCTGATAAAATGCTATTTGATTACTTTCCAGTAATAAAGAGAGGCTTATTTAGGAGCTAATGACACCCTATTATTTACTGGAAGGCACACATTTTGTTCCAGAAAACATTAAAAGAAAAAGAAAAAAAAAAATACTCAGAAAAAGACAATCCAATTTCCCACCCTCACTCAGCCAGTAAACTGCAGATCTACTTTAATAAGAATTTCTGCTCAAATTTGTTATTCCTTGTCCCAGGAATCTACATACAACTCTATCTTAACAGCCCTTGCAATGAAAAACTTCTGTAACATGGGCAATCCTCACGTTTGGATTACCAAAGGCCAAGAAAGAGATCCAAAGTTCTTTGGTGCTCACAAAGATATTCATCATCCTAGTATCATCTTTTCCACATAAAGATGAGGATTCAAATTCAAAACAGTGGCACAATTGCTGTCTCACTTCCACAAGATAAAGACGTAATCTCACAGGCAAGTTTATGGTCAGTGTGAAGAAAGAACTAAAGGTTACATGTATGACACATGTAAGACACATGTATAAACATCTTCAATAGTGAAGAGAAAAAAGCAGAGTGAGAAAAAAATGTAAGTTTTTGACAGGCAATACATGACACATTACAGCTGTAACTGACATCATTACATTTCAATTATTCTTCTTTAGTAGTATAGAAAATACTATGTAAATGTGTACATATATAATATATACAATTGATCATTGATAATTACTCAAATAATTTTCTCTCTTTACAATACATATAAAGTACACATACATACTAAGTGATAAGCATCATATATATATATGTATATATATGTATGTATCATGTACACATACACATATTACATGTAAGTGCCATGCAAATACATGTAGAACTCTCTTATTTTAATATGAGATAGATCTACCTCAACTAACTTGAGATACCTATGAAGGATTTGTCCACAACTCAGGTCTCAGTGTAATCGACAGAGGGAAAGAATAACTGTTAATATCCAAGTCCTCTACATCTAATTCCACTTCACAAGGATGTATATGTTGAATAACAAAATTTCCAGAATTAGACTGAAGGAACATTAAACCACTAACCCTCACCTCTCCATGTCTTTCCACCCCAGCCCTTGGTTCCCAAGATATACCAGCTGCCACAAGGCAATTAGTTCAGAATCAAAGGCAGCTCTATAGGAAATGTGTGGCATTAGTCATATTTTGTCTATGCAGCTCTAGCAATTAGTAAGGTCTTTCTTCCATATAGAAACTGAGGAACAGTTAAGCACAAAAACATGGACAAGATTCAGTATCTTGACTGATAAATTATATTATTGGAAGTGACAACATGAATTATTTTTCCATTTTTATATCCTGCACTGTACTTTTGATGGTCTGAGTGGAATTAGCATGCTTTTGACCTTACGCTTAAATAGTGTTTAGTCATTTTACCACTATTTTTATTTGAATAAAATTTTCCAGTTAGTGCGGATTAAAGTCTCAAAAATACTACCCATTTTTCTTCTCAACCTCTTACAAGTGATTAAATCTTACTTACAGTAGATTTTGAAGCACAGCATGCCTCTGGGAAACTGCTGTTTTGAAGACCATAGTAAGCAGTGTGTTGTCATGAAGTATTTCATCTCTCAAAATGCTGATTCCCTAAGATGATCAATAGCTAGTTCCTCCTGCACCTTGTCATTGTTTTCTTCAATAAACAATCTCTTTGGTTTTAAAAGTTATATACTCTTTGTTGTTGCTGTTGTTGTTGTTCATACTTGTAAAGTTCTCTTAATATTCCTCTCTGCAGATAAACTAATTAAAATTACTAGACAGGACAGACAAATCCAGAGATTTGAAATTTGCTCATTGAACAGAAAGCCTTGAGTATTTGCACTCTCTGTGGGTGCCCTGTTGAAGCACAGTCCCATAGCCCAGACTCAGGGGTACACAGACTCACCACTGCATGCCGACTGGGAATCCTCTTAGGCCCACTAGATATTCTTCCCTATCCAGTACATTCTAGGACATGGCAGTATTCTTGTGATCCATTGGCTAAACAAGGTCCTAGCTCCTGTGAAGAACCACATGGGGTAGGAAGCCTGCTGCCCTCAGGGAGAATTCAGTCTTCAGTGCACAAAGCAATGCTTTAAGAGATCTGTACTTGAATAAACTACATAAATTCATATAGCATGTGAATTATATTCTTCTTCTTCATCATCATCATCATCATCATGTGAATTATATTAATTACTTAGAGAAGCTCAGCTTGCAGAAAAAACACCTGCAAATTAAAATCCAAGTAAAGATTACCTGTCATATTCCTATGCTCTATGCAGCTGAATGACCATGAAGGAAACTATGTAATGTATAAACAGAACCTCTAACAGAATTGTTGAATCTCCATCTGGAATAGCCACTGATTATCCACTGGTCTGGAAATATTATGCAAAAAAATCAATCAAAGTAAAGATGATGAAGAATGGGCTGCATTTCTTTGATAAATGACACAGAAGGAGATAGAATGGAAAATTAGTGCTGTTAATATAAAAAATATATAAAGAGCCCACACAAAGGAGACTACTTAGATCTACCATTAAAAATATGTATAGTATTCTGTAGTGCTTCCATTCTGTACTGTTGATAAGTATTCGTTTCATGGAAGGGAGTTGTTCCATAAGGGAAGCATCTTGTTTATTCAAGAATTGTGAGCAGAAACTCTCATCCTTGAGATTTCTACATCAGGTATCAGAGATCAGGAGAGATATCGTCACATAGGGGTACTGGCATAACCCTTCAAAGTTCCCTAGTCTGAGATCCTCCAAAAGAAGTAAAGCCAAATAATGCCAGCAGCTTTCTCTCACTATCTTGTAAGAATACTCGAAAAGTCAACTCCAAAGGAGCATCCTTCCTATTTTAGTAAAACCCAGAAACCATCAACTCCATTGTATGTTCTTTACTCTGAAATAACGGTTTTATTTTAGTATTTTATTTAAGCTAGTGTGGAAGCTGAAAAAATTGTGAATTTTGGCAAAAATTTCCTTAGCATCCTGGAAAGTAAACCATTTTTTAAATGTACAGATTCCCATGGATAAGAACTTAGAACCTGCAAAATCATTAGAGAAGGGCATTCTTAAGGTATTAGTGTTCCTGAAAAGATGTAAGAAAGCTTTCTAACTCTGCAGGCTGACTCTGAAGAGCCAAAGAGTCTGAGGCAGTTCAGATATGAAATGAAAAGCACAGGAAAATTGATTTAGTCATTTATTTAAATAATCACAAATAAATTTAACTCATAGCAAATGGAAAATTGCAGAGGGTTTCTAATGAGTAATAAATTACTCTGTTTATATGTGGGAACATATGGTTCCAAAAAAACTGGAACAGAAAAATTCTGACTACTCTAATGATGGGGTTGTTAACACAATTGTTATTTAAGCACTCTGGCATTTCCCTTTCTTCAATTTCCTAAAACCTTGCCAACTGTTAATCTTTTTCACTGCAATGCAGAGACCTCCAGGGCAGCACTGTCATAACTACTAGATCACCCTTTCCCCTCCTGTTATTCTCTGTTTCATCCACTACACATTACAGATTTTCAATAAGTGACACATCAATTTGACAAACAGCTTCTTTTGCAAAAGAATATTAATTAAGCCTTGGAGAAGCCTTTCTTCTGTATAGAAAGAAACATTCTGTGGAAAATTATATTTAACCATGTAATCAAGGGTTTAATAACAATATCTCTTGACTTTCATAAAAGTAATACATTCTTTCCAGCATCAATTTTAGGTATAATTATTTACATCTTACTGAGTACTGGTTTGCAGGCAAAACACTCATCACTACTTTGAAAAAGTAAGATGAAAAGTACTTGTGATATGCAGCTGCAGAAAACCAGTTTTAAAATGTATCTTGAGTACACAGTAATCAATAATCCCTCTTTAGTTCTACTCCTGTTCATTACATCTAAAACACTTCACTAACACTCATTTGCTTGATAGACTTTGTGTATTCCCATTGGTATTTTGGGGATTTTGCTTTCTCAGGGTCAAAATACTTATAAGAAATTACAGCTTTGCAGTGGATTATTCCTTGTATCCTATCTTTTTTTTCATACTAGCTATGCCCAAGAGAGCACATGACCCAGTTGTTCATTGGCTTCACTTCCCAGCTTTTGGCAAAATCCAGCTTGCAGCAACCAGCTAAGCACTTCCGGTATGGTCCAACACTGGTATGACAGTGACAGGAGTTGCTGTAGGATCCTGACTCCCAGGTACAGCAGGAAGCAAGTCTGCAAAGGCTGCCGAGTACAACATCAGCAGCCTTGGGAGAGATTGGGTGCATACCCTATCTTAGAGGCTCTAGCACACAGTTCAGAGAGTCAGGGAAATTGGTTTCTTTTTTGTTAAATCATCATGTAATGATTTTTAAATTGCATCTCTTGGCTATTACGGAGATGTTAAATAGCCATGTCCAAATCATATCCCAGCCAGGCGGCCATCTGTATTTCCAATGCCCATGCTATGGATTTTTGTGTCTCTCATGCTCCTTACAAGCATTAGAATGGTTAATCACTTTATTTTTGTTTATAAGAACAGAAAGTTGACTTCAGGCAGTTTACATTTGATCATATCCATTTTCTCAATTCTATCAAATTTTGTTACAGAGTGAGAGAGGATCACCAGACACTCAAAGCCTAGCAAGATCAGTATACTAATGACATAAGGCAAAGTTCTGATTAGGGGATATTTCAAAACCATCTCTTTGCAAAAACTGAACACTACTTTCAGACCTTGTTTAAGAAATTCATAGAAAACAGTATAATAGTCTTCCTGTTTGCCATGATTATAAATTTTTAGATAATTACATTTTTAATTATTTCAATAAAAACTACAGCCTTGTACCCAACTCATAAAAGCAGATGGTATTTTGTCTTTTAAAACAAAGCAGACCTAAAATATTTTTCAGAAAAGGAGAGGGGAAACAGATGTATTTTAAGAAACTACAAGTCATCCAGTTTAGGTCTCCTTTGGTCTGCTGAGAACCAGCAACACTACCTTCATATATAGTTAGCAATCAGTAACTTTTGAACAAAGCTGCTTGCTTAGTGAAGTCTGAACTCCTCCATATGCAACATTGTCAGACTACTGATTAGAGACTGCCTATACAGGAGAGCAAACACCTTAAGACATGTCTCCTCTGTGGTATTTAGGAGGTGTTGTTTTTGCAGCTGCACTCGGAAGCTGTGGATCTTCCCCACTCCACTGGAGAGCAATAGTTCCTGGACATGATTTTCTCCCTCTAAGTGCTAGAGCCCAGGGGTTATGTTCTGCCTCACAGTATATTAGGAGGATTTTTCCAGTGTAATCCTATGGTTCATGTAGCTAGAGAAGTTTTCAGAAAACTGTACAGGTAACCAGAAATAGTTAATTCTATCTTACAATTCTCCTTGCTATTTTAGAAGATCTTGGTAAAGTATCTAAGAAGGAACCACCAAGGATAAGTTTCAGCTTCATTTTGCATTGTCAGATGCCTTTAAGAGGAAACTAGTCATACAAAAGGTATGGGCTGCCCTGTTGGGCTGAGAAAGAAAGAAACTGGTGATCTTAATCATACCACTCCTCAGCATGGGTTAAAAAAATCTATTGCATTGCTCGGTATTTCCCAAAATCCATTCCCAATAACAGATGTTTTAATCTCACAATGAGGAAACTGAAGATTATAACTCATCCTACAGTTTCAGCTTAGCAGTTCAGCTCCAGGTGATTTTTTTTTGACGATCAAAATGGTAAAATACAGAACCTGACCATTGTATCAGAGTACCTGAATGTGGACTATGTGTCAGCAATGCTCTGCTACAGAGTCCATTCCAGTGGAAAATGTTTATTGAAATGACAGTGCCAGCTGTAACAAAAGGGTTTTTTTAGTAGCACAACACACTTTAAGTCTGTCTCCAGCAAGGCTATCTCCAGTAGTGGGAGGAGAGGAAAAAGAAGGAAATAAAACTTTAATTCAGAGAGCAGATCTCTCCCAAGCAAAGCATACACACACACACATGCTGGAAAAGACTGAAGGAGATGAGAAGGCAGCATGAACTGATGCCTTGCAATTTCTGTAGACTGATAGGTATTTAGGAACTCTTGCCACATCCCTGACTAGAAAATGTATACATGCTGGGGATCCCCACAGACCTCCCAAAATACTTGTAACATACTGTGCTGTTTTAAAGGTAAACCAGCAGTAGAAGTGAATCCAACACAAAAAAGAGATTATAAGTCAGAATTACAATTTAATAAAAATATTGCAATGAATGCAATGATACAAAGAGAAATTGGGTTTGACCCACAAAACCCAGAAGTATAACCCAGCACACTGGGTTCAGTAGCCCCTGTGCTGAGACCCACGTTGGTCCCTCAAGTCCAAAGTAAAAGGAAGGGAAAACCTGTTGGTGAAGGTGATGTTCTCAGTCTGGCTGAGAGCAGTGGTTACAGTCCTGTCAAGGTTCTACTCCTCCTCTGGATCCAATGAGTGGTTCCCCAATTCTCAAAACCCCAAGATTGTATCCCCTCTGGTCCAGGAGGGAATGCCCAGTACCTCCCCTAGGGTGGGGAGTACCAAAATGGGTGTTTTGACTCTGTGAGTCATGGAGTATTTTTGGAATCGTTGATGGCCATTAGCAGACATGACCCCTCTGGCTGGGTGTGGAGGTGCTAACGACTTCCTGGAGGGAGTTATCACAACTCCTATCTCACAGGCTTTTTTAACACCTAGCTTGCAGTCTGAGGGGTTGGGTGTGCTCTGGGCAGCTGCTGCAAATGGTCCATTGTTAACAGCTGATGAGAAATGATACAGAGGGTGTAGAATACACAGCTTTGGTCATACTCACACAGTGACAAATTGGTCCCAGCTTGCTGAACTAGGACACCTGTACAGTCTGGAGAGAGTTGGTCATAATCTCACCACTGCAGCCTAAGATATGGTTCACCTGGCCAAGATGGGACCCTGCTTTGGGGTGAGATAAACTACGTATAAATTTCACCCCAGTGCTGTCCACCTCTCCACAGCTGAGAAAGTATGAACCTGTTCAGGCACCAGCACATCATCTTTTCCTTCTTCTAATGTAAAGGTTAATAGTAAAATTATTTCTTTCTGTCCCAAGAACATAGATCTAGAAATTAGAATACATTCACCAAATAATCACTGACTGAATGTATTTTCCTTCAATTATTATCTGAAAAATAATTGCAAAATATACTTGTTATTTTTTATAATTTCCCAGATTATGAAAGCATAATTTCTTTTTTGTCATTTCAGCGTAGACTGAAGTGAAAATAAGGCAAAACCATAATGAATTATAATCCATATCTCATTTAAATAAACCATCCTGAGTGACCCTGCCAGTTTTATATCATATCTAGAAGTGCGACTACATTAGACAATGCAGCACTGTGCAAAAATATTTGGATTAGCAATAAACTTATATGCCTGTGCAGCATAGGACCACACAACACCAAGACGCTGGAAGCAGTAAAGATGTGCTTATGCTGCACTCTGCCTGGGACATATTCCCAAGAGGATTTATCAGTCAACTCAAATGAAGCATTGTCTTAGACCACCTAAATGTTTTGTTTCCAGATGAAGTGTTTTGGAGTAAACTTGGGTTGATGTACCCAATGAGTATTAGCTATGGACCCTCACTTTCAACAAAGAAAGATGGGTTGATCAATCTTATTCTAGCTAATGTTGCTTCTTAACACTTTCATTTCTTCATCTTTCCATAGCTGACTAGATATTGTTTTTACTGCAGCATGTGAATAACAACTGCATGTTTATTTTCCAGATCAGAGAAATCCATAATTCTAAGTTGGAAGCTCTCCTTTACCTAAGGAGTCCTCATTATCCACTTACTGACAGATTATTATTCCTCTGGGCCACCAAGAGGGCCCTGGAGGTCAATATTTCAGTAAAAACTTGCTCAGTACAGCATGGCAGTCTGCATCAAGGATTTTCAATGCTAAGACCTAGATGAAGTTTAACACTTCAAGACTTTTCTGTCTGGAAAATCACATTATCTGAAACAGTAATATTATTATTGTCAATGTCAACAAAGTTATTGATTTTCCTTTCCAGCTCCAGAGAACCAAACCAAAAAAAGTAATAGTTAGTTTGGTTGATTGGTTTTTTGCTTGGTTTTGGAACTGAAACTTCCCATTTCAAAGAACTGTTTCAAATATATATTGTTCTGAAATAGCCTATTTTATTTTAAATAAAGTCTGAATAATGCATTTAGATTTTCTTCATTCAAATTCTTCAATTCTTGGAAGCTATCTGATACTCAGAATTTCCATACCAATTTGAAAGGGAGATGAAATGTCAGTATTTCCCAAACAGTGAAAAGACTGCTGTCCCAGTTGACTGAGTTTAGCATAGCTAACTAAAACCAGTTCTCTCCATACAAAGATCAGGTCCTTTAAACAATAAAAATTACAATCTTGACTACTTTTATTTCCAAAGGAACCAGTTCAGGAAAATTACTGTAAGCAATTTTTAATGAAGTACAGAGAACAGGCAAGAAAGCCAAAAGCAGAATGCTAAATGGCTGAATTTCATTTTATATATATGCTAGCCAAAAGGCCAAGGAATGGATCCTTTCACAAGCACTGGCATAAATGTAAACCTGCCTGTGTACTGGACTTGTACCACTGAGATGCACAATGGATGCAATTAGATTAGAATAGGGGGAAAAAAAGAGAGAGAACAGTGTTTCTCTTTTCGTTCAATCTCTTCCAAATCCCAAATATCTATGATGTTTCCTGGTGGTTCCAAATGAATATTTTATCACCAAAAATAAAATTCTCTTTCATTTGTAAGTTCAGAAGTGATTGCTGGGGTATTTTTAGTTGAGGCCCACAAGGTCATGAACAAGAAGGCTATGGATAAGTTCAGAAGCATCAGTACCTTCCGCAAGTTCAATCTTCCTCATAACATTATTCATTTTTTATACATATTTTTCAAAAAAACTCCCAACCAACCAATAAAACAAAAAACCACCAAAGTCAAATAAGAGATGTTTGGCCCTTAACATACCTTACTATCTTCCTTTCCTGAGTCCCTCAAGGCAAAAGAAATATTTGGCCTCCAGTAAAATGAGATTAAGAGGATTTAGTAATTATTTTTTTATCATCTACATCAAATCAGATTGCCCTTGAAACTGTCATGTACCACAAAACAATTTCTGGAGCACCACATACAGATTGTGCTGCCCTCTCACTGCTAGACATCTTGTAAGAAAAACCTTGCTGACCAAGATCTTAAACAATATCAGTTTAACAACTGCTGTCCTTAACAGCTGATCTCTTTTTTGAACTCTCAAACAGCTCTGGCAATGGCATGCAGAGGGTAAAATCACTTAAGTGTACTCCCAGTGCACATCCACGAAGGGAGGCAGAGGAATAGCAAGAACATGGGTGTGAATTCACCAGCTGCTGCAGTTACTTGTTCCTCCCCATCTACCCTGGGCTGAGGTGCAAAGGCAGTTGATTCATGTGACAACAGTCCTAGGAAAATCTAAAAATATATGTGGAGAGAGAAGGGTTCACTGTTTCTTTGAAACATAGTTTTGCAGCAATTTGATATTAAACTTCTTTAATTTGTGGCTAGACAGTTAACTTTCAGAAAATGGGCAGAAATCCACACTGGAGAATCTTCCTTTCCAACTGAAAATACTGGCTGTGAATGCACATCTTTTCATTCACTGAGTTCCCATCATTTAACACTGATAACTTGAAATAAAAAGTGACAGTGCCACCTGCGAAACAGTGGGAATGAAAGATGCTTTCAGCAATTATAGCTGGCAGTCAGAAGGAGTCTACCTGTAAAATTCCTTCATCCAGAGCCAGCTTCTGAATGCTGGGCAGGACTCTGAAAGTAACACAAATCTAGCAAATCTGAGAACTTAAATACAGTGTGTTGTCTGTACTTGTTAAAAAACCGGCTCTAATGAGTCAGGACAAACTGCAGACAATGCAGGCCTATTTTTATGCATTTGCATGCTTTTTCAGGCAGGTTACCCCTCTAGACTCTGTAACAGCAATGTGCTCACAGAATACACTAAACAGTAAGTCAAAATAAAGAGAATAAAAAATTCACTGATACAGTAAAGAAAATAATGTAGAAGTTTTAAAAGTATTCAGGAGCAACATATTTATGATACTGAAAAAATCAAAGGTGAAGTTACTAGCAGGTGAGACAGTAGATTTCCTCATGGCTCACTAGGAGAAAACTAATATTATCCCAGGGCTTAAGGGGATAAATATACCTAAAGAAAGCCTTTACTAAATTCCAAGTAGACAAAAATTATTTTTCTATATAATTTTTATGGAGTTTTATTTTGTACAATTACTTTTTTCCGCAAGAAAAGATTTTTCTCCTTGGTAAATTATCTCTGCACATAAGCATTATAAGAACTGAATTCTTTAGCCAGGAAGGATTATGTAGCCAATTTTATATTAACCATTTGACCTTAATATACAGAGGAAGTTCCAAACAGCATCCATATTTAAGGATTCTTATTAAACTATAGATCAAGGTCATTTAATCAATCTAAAACTTGCAATTAGCTAAAAGAAATACCCAATCAACAAACAAGCAAGCAAACAAAAAAGAACCACAGCAACCTGACATGCTATTAAAAGTGTCATGAAAGCAAGAACTTTATTCAGGGAAACAATTTTCCATAGAAAATATATCCTCACTTCTATTCAAAATTCTTTATGGATCTGTCCTTGATTTGTTAAGCCTTCAAACATCATTTGGGGTTTGTGCTCTGGTACATTTTCACATTATTACAGAGAAAAAACACTTCAGTGAAGATGTTTTCCTATTTTTTGTATATATGGCTAGGAATCACTATTGGTATTGATTGATTGATTAATTGATAGATTGATTGATTGATGTGTGGTCCCAATCTACAACAATTTATCTTTATCATCCAGAAATGCTGGAGAATACAAGACACCATCAATCCTTATTTCAAACAGGCAGAGAATCTCACACATACAGTGAGCTTCCGCAAATACTTCATTAGTACCAATGTTATGGTGGATATTACCACTTCTTTTAAATACCTAATTTTCTTCATAGCTGAAGTTAATAGTCTGCTTAGGACTCTGCTTTGAGTTTTTTTAAAAAATACCTAATGGTACATTTACTTGAATACAGTATTCAGTTAGTAAATACTTGACTTTCTGCAGTTGACTGGCCACCTTACTCTTTGCTTACATTAAAATTTGTAGACTTATACACTCAAAAATACCTCATTGTTTTTGCTATTCTAAAGAAAAATTGATGTTTCAAGCTATTGTTTTAACTGCTATAAATTCTTTCTTTCCAGTATGCCACATACTGTGCTGAGCAACTCAGAAGCTGGAAACAAAAACTGAACTTTGCATCTGGAGTCTGTATTTAATATTGAATCACTGACTGTCTGAATGTTCTAAAAATAGTGATAGCCAAAACTCTACCTCAGAAGGAAATAATTTGTTAAAATTCAAAGTGATCTGCTACACAGTGGAAGACTGGCCATTCTATAACAACCAAGTCACTTCCCACGTTCTGTTGGGCCAGTCTTAGACACAAAAAAGAGACTCCAGCAGGATGCCCTTCACAATTCTACTGCAATGCAGCTACCAGATTCTTTTTATCCGTGTACCCTTATTATTAAAGAAATCTAAGAAATATTTTCTGCTTCAAAATGTTCTGAAGCTTCATCAATCATTCAATTAGAACGATAAGCTCTATTATGAACACCTCCTACTGCCCACTTTTTAAATAGTTGTGCATATTACTCACTTCTGTGTTTTTTCACATAAAGGGTTTTTAGCCTTTCTCAAAGCTCTTCTCATCATAAGTTGGGTGAACAAAGCTATTCCTTCTTTTGAGGGGAAACAGACTTAAGAAGAACAAACTGCTATGTAATGAGGGAGTTGATTTTTAGTCCATTGCTACCAACAGATCCCTATAAGCAAATAAATTTACTTCTGTCTCACATGGGTTGTACTTCAGTCAGATTGCTACCACTAGAACGACAGCCTTAATTGGCATATAGACAAGCATTCAGCAACTTAAGCTAAATGAAATTACTTCACGGAACATGACATCTTCCATAAAATAAATTGGGACATCAAGAGATGTCCATAGGGTCTTTATTTTCCATAATACATAGGGACATCAGCAGAAATTTCCTCATGGAAGGGGGGGCTAAGCATTGAAATGGGCTATCCAGAGTGGTGTTGGAGTTACCATCTTTGGAGTTGTTCAAGAAATGACTGGACACAACACAGTGCCAGTGGTCTAGTTGACAAGGTAAAAGTTGGACTCAATGATCTCAGATATCCTTTCCAACCTAAATAATTCTATGCTTCAGTGAAAATTACTACCACATATTGCCTCCTCCATTACCTCCTAGAAAAACCTCCAAAGTCTTCAGGAAGGTATGAGCAGGAGATTGGGCAGAACAATTTTCTATAATGCTGATTTGATTCCCTGAGATCACTACAGCCACCTCCAACATCTCTGAAAACCTCAAGCACAACAGAATCTAATCCAATCCTGACTTACAGTAGGGTCAGTTTAACCATGCAGTCAACATTCCCAAAGGCAGATAATATACCTAAGATTATCACCACTAGTACATAAATGATGGTGTTGTCAAACTGATAGAAATATGAGGCAATCTTATTTATCACACTATGAACTGAAATGCAGACAAGAAAAAAGCTATTCTTGAAAGCCCCAACGGTTTCTACAACTACTTTGTAACCACTGTTATACAACCTTTCACAATAATCAGGGACCTGCAGCAACAGTTATTACCAAGCCAGAAAGCCCTGAGAAAAACAGATTATTTTAAACAAGCCAGCTTGTCTTGTCAAATGGAGCAGATGGCAATACACCACCATCACCTCTGCTCCTTAAGCAGTAAAAGATAGCCCACTATGTTTCATAAGCATCAGGACTCTCACAAATAAAACTGCCTTAAATTCAACAGGGAATAAGTTTTCTCCACTGTGCTCCTCATGTTAACTGCTTTATGATGAATCTTGAAGAATGCTTCTCATTTTAACCCAAGTATCTATGAAAGCTTCTGGCCAGCAAATGAGGTTGAACTTCATAACCATAAAGACACTTAAAAAATCACGTTCTGAAAGAATTTGAAAAATAGGTATGCGAGTGCAACATAATTCCCCTAATAGCTTGAATAATTTGAAAGATTTATCTTTGCATGTAACAACATGCAAGATCAAGTAGCAGTGGTAGTATAGGGGTATGTTGGGGGAAGTGTGAATGTCGGTCAGAGGAGCTCAGCCACAGCAGGCATCAGAAGGCTTGATCAAGAGTTTATTCAAGATAGTTTCACAGACAGTTCCCTCATAGCTCATAGATCACAGTAGCAGTAGTTCATAGTAGTAGTTCCTAGTAGTAGAAGTTTCTAATAGAAGTAGTTCTATTCTCAGTAACATCCATACCTTTTATATCCTCTCACAACCAACATGTCATGACATTATTGGCTAGTCCATTCACCTCATCCACCAAAGCATCTCATGGGCTAAAAGACATCACACACACCACAGGTAGCTCTCTTTAAGGGAGAACTCCAAACTGCTTTCCTTAAGGGATGCACTCACTGTCACCCCTACATGGTAGCATTTAGAAAAGGAATTGAAAATTCTTACAAGAAAATTAATTTTTTTCAAGTGGAAAAAATGTTACTGCATTTTTACCTGAAATTAATGACATAGAGTCCAAAGAAGCAGCTGTATTCCAGTTCCTGAACAGGAAATTCCCAGGAACAAAAAAACAAGCTGTCTTTTTGTCTTTCCCCAGATGCTCATCAGAACATCTAATTATCAACTTTGCAGCCGGTTTAGAGGGTATATTTCAGTGACAAAAGAAATTTCTCCATTTCCTTTCTCGATTTCATTGCTTCAACAATGATTTACAAGTGCAGTAAAACATTGAATCTTGTTCATAGGAACACCTCTGTGTTGAATCACAGCAGCATTTTTCTAAAATAATGATAGAAAATACTAGTTTTCTAAAAGTGGAAATCTGCAAATAGCAGCTGTGTTTCTTTTTCACTATAGCCCTTTTGTGATTATAATTACATTACTTATCAGGATTGATTTTGCTTCCCTGAAAATTTACGTATTGCATGTCAGTTGAAAGGACAAATTAGAAATGCAAAGAATCCATACGTTACTGTTGCCATTTGCTTTATCTACAGTGTTGCAGATTCCCTTCGGGCTCCTAATTGGTTTCATAATTTGCTTAGATGTAGAAGAACCTGACTCCATAATGAAAACCTGTGAGCCTGTATTTCCATATAGTCTATCCGAAGTACTAAGAACTAAGTTAACAGTATTTCAGGAAACTCCTGCAATGTAACAGGCAACAAAATATTTAAAATTAATTGACACAGTAATAGTAAAAAAATTGCACATTTTCATCTATGATTCAATATTTACAATGGTAAAGCCTCCTGGAGCTTGTAACCTGACCGAGTAGGATCACACTTCTTCTCTCTTTGATTGTGGCTGAATAAGTAACTTTTAAATGTAACTCAAATATATGTATAGACTCCCAGACCAAGAGTAAAACTGTTCTTTTAGCAGCTTTTACATAATTTCCTTTGTACTCAGAAGGAACAGAACTATTTGGCAGTGGAGGCTGGACCTCTGGCAGTATTATAGTACAAAGCAGTCTGCTGCCTCCCTCCAATATAAGGGACAACATGGTAAAAGAAGGCTTCGGAGACACAAAGACAGCAGCCTAAAACAAAATATTGGCTGAGATATTAAGAAAAGTCCATACTATGTCATTTCAGATTTTAGCACATTGAAGTCATAACACCGTCCATTGTTCTTTCCTCTAAATTACCTCCATAGCAATCTCACCTCTGTGGTCATTACAAAACAGCATTTTCTACATGAAAAACTGTTTCCTCCCATCTGTTCCAAATTTGTTTCTCATTAATTGGCACTTCTGCTTGCTTACCATATTTAAATTGAGCCATCATTGTAGATTAGGATGGCACAGATTCAGCAATTAATGTGCCCTCTCCATATTAGTTTTAAAAACCTTTCTGACCACACACCTCCATGCTCTTCAATGCTCAAGAATGGTTTGATATCCTTTTATTAGACACAAACATAAATTTCTTCAGTATTGAAACTCAGGTCTTCATCATATCTAAATTTCAGCAGTGATTTCCTTAAGGAATAGACTAGATCAGGAATCCAGAACTGCATTTCAGATTTGGCCTGTAAATCTCAGGCTATTTGTTCTAACTGCCTTGTCTGATTTTAAAATCTGTGATCCTCCCACAGAAATACAAGTCAACCTAGACAATTTTTCACATATATATTATGTGTGCCTCAGAACACAATAAAGTTTTACTCATTTACAGAATTTAATTTCCAACAGATAGTCTACTTAGCTCTTCCCGACTACAGCTCCCTTGTTTTGCTTTCAATTTGCCCCTATTTAATACAGTGTTTCAAATCTTAGCTTCTTGCTCATTCAAAATCAAAAGTTTTCTCTATCTTTGCATCACTGTGTCTCTTGTATTGACCCAGGAAATATGGAATTAATAACAATAAAGAAGGTATAAGTGCTATCAATAAACTACATATACCTATATATATTAATATCTAGATATTATACAGCTATAGGTTGATATCTCAGATTTATAGATGTATATTGAGTTATCTAACCACAGCACTTTTCAGAGGTAGATCATTATCACTAGTCCAGTGTTAATGCTCACAAAACTGAAAACAATATAATTTTCTAATATTTTACTATATATAGTTGAATTCTCAAGATATGTCTCCCAACAGTTATTCTAGACAATAAGTCCTATGAGCAGTGGCTGAAGGAGCTGGGGTTTTTAGCCTGAAAAAAAGGAGGCTCAGGGAAGACCTTATTGTTTTCTATAACTACCTACTCTTTAGCAATTTCCAAGAAATTAGCTCTTTATCACAGTCTACTCCTGTAAAAGTGTGCAGGCAGACAACCCATTTCTACACTCAGGGATATTTCCTAACTGATTCAAATTCATTGGAACAGACTCAAGAATGTTAGGCCTGTGAAGGTATCCTTAAGAACATTTACTGATGATATCAAACCTGGAGGAGCAGGTGACTCCCTTGAAGCCAGAAATGCCCTGTAGAGAGACCTAGAACAATTAACATCTGGGTAATCACCAACTGTATGAAGTTTTACAATGGGAAATGCTGGATTCTGCAGCTGGGACAGTGCAGCTCTCGATGTATAGACTGACTGAGGTATGAGAGTCTGGGAAGCAGCACTGTGGAAAGGGACCTGGGGGTCCTGGTCAATGGCAAGTTGAATATGAGTCAGCAGTGCCCTGGCAGCCAGGAGGGCCAA
>JAWWLZ010000094.1:15787063-15821268 GCA_035041345.1 Poliocrania exsul | reverse complement strand
GATGGTGAAAGGCCTTGAGGGGAAGTCATATGTGCAGTGGCTGAGGGCACTTGGCATATTCAGCCTAGAAAAGAGGAGACTGAAGACAGACTTCATTGCAGTCGACAGATTTCTCATGAGGGAAAGCAGAGGGGTGCATCCTGACCTTTTATCTCTGGTGACCAGTGACAGGAACCAAGGGAATGAAAGGATGCTGTGTCGGGGGAAGTTTAGGCTGGATATTAGGAAAAGGTTCTTCAACCACCAAAAGGCTGGGCACTGGAACAGGCTCCCCAGGCAAGTGGTCACAGCACCAAGCCTGACAGAGTTCAAGAAACATTTGAACAGTGCTCTCGGTCACATGGTGTGATTCTTGGAGTTGCCCTGTGCAGGGCCAGCAGTTGAATTTTAATGATCCTTTTGAGTCCCTTCAAATTCAGGATATGATTCTATGATTGAGTGAGGTGCCCAGCTCCCAGACACTGTACTATCATGTCTGAGAAGTACTAAAAACACCTTGATATAAAAACATAAAACATGGAAAAAAGGTACAAGTATTTTAGCCATAGATTATTTAAAATCCATCCCAGTCACAGTTTTGTCAGATGATTGAAGAAAGCTGGGGACATAACCACCTTGCATATTTTGGTTACATCTGAAAATGAAACAGCTTTGTCAGACCTAAAATGTTACTCTGTGAAGTTCATCATGCTGAGCAGCTTGCCTTGTCCAAACACTTGAAAAGGCAAAGTAATTGCCATCTGTGGATGGAGCCAAAAATGTCTTAGTCACGATCCATTAGGCACAAAGTCAGCAGAGCTGCATTAAAACGACTTTGCAGTTCTGTTTATTCAATTTGGCTTGGACACCGTTCTTGAGTATAGAAGATCTCTATCCATACTACTTTAAAGAGCTACACTGGTCTTGCAATGTGTGATACTCAAGCTGGAAGGGAATGCAACTCACACACACACAAAAAATATGACAGATCCTGAGCTGTCTTCTCAAATGCAGAAGGAAGTGCTCACATACCACAAGGACAATGCAGCAGCAAAGCACTAGCCTGTATGCAACAGGGTCCCTACTCATTTGGTTCAAGGCTCCAAGGCTCTGGCCATTTTTCCCAGCATAAAGCTGCCTTTCCAACTCACTTACATATATCAAATAATAAATACATGTCAGTGCTGTGCTCATATATATATATATAGATAGATATAGATATATATACACACACACATACACACACACACATATATAGTGTGTGTGTATATACAAATACATACATATATACATACATACATAATATACATATACATACATACATATATATACATATATATACACATATATACATACATACATATATGTATATATATACACACACACACACACACACACACACATACATGAGCAAGCAGATAGATTGTCAGAACAGCAATGCAGCTGTATCCAAAACACTTAACTACTTTACTACTTTAACAAGTTCCTGTGAATATTTACAAGTTGACCTGTTTAATAACTGCCATGTAGTGGTCACCAGAAGGTTAGCTGTGGCAAAACACAGCTCAATAACTGCCTGAAACACAGTAGATTTCTTTTATGGTTTTAAAACTGTTAAATTGTTAAAAGTGTAAAATTCAGGAAGACACAGGAGAGTTTGGTCTCAGTCCTGCCCAGAGAAATTAAAAGAGTGAATTGCTATTAAATATAATTAAAGCATCTAACCTTTATTTATTCCCTTTTTATGTCTTTTGAAGAAAGATGATTCCCACATTACTAGTTTTCTGCAAATAACAGATTTTTTCCAGTTATTTAGTGTAATAAAGATGTAGTTTATTCAGATGTTTGCCTTTAAAAAACACAATTGTACACAAATATGTGCTTATACTGGTTCAGAAATAGATTTACCTGAGTAGAGTGCTGTGGCCTGAAGGGAGGATCACATTTAGCAAAAGACAGAAAAAGAAGAGGAAAGTCACTTCTATGAGCTTATCTGCATCTATCTTTGTTGATATGAGATGTATACTGGAATGGAATTTAACCACTATTGCACACTAGGAAACAATCTGGGACACAAAAGAGATATTTGGACAACTGGAAGCATAGCTTCATGGCTGCAGCAAACAGTGGCCTTAAATGTAGAGGAAACAAAATAGTTTTGCCTAAACTACCTTACAAGTGACTGCAATTGCAGTCACCAAGTGCAGCTCAGAATGTATTAGACCAGTGTAATGTCTATCAATTATTGAAATTGCTGCAATTTTGTCATTATGACTCCTTGAATCTACTGGAAAGCAGTGTACAGCCCAGGAGAACTAATGCCACTTTCAGTAATCTTAATGTGATATCTTGCCTTCATGCATAGACTGACAGTCTTCAATAAAGCTGTAACTGAAGACATCTAAAGGATGTTGTTTCTCTTTTACTGAACACCTCCCTTGAACTTATCATCAGTACCTCCAACTGAAAATATAACGCACAAAAAAGAAATAACAGAAAAATAAAAACACAGTTTTAAAAACAATGTGGTGCTTACATACATCTTGATTGGATAAATTTTCAAAACAACATACAAGTTAGACAAATCCAGTACTTCTTGAAATAACTTTTCATTTCCAGTCTCTAAGAAATGCTGCAGCACTAAATTGTCAATGCAAACATCTTTCACCAACTAGACCTAATTCAGATACTTAATATCTAGCCACAGCATTCAAGACTACAGCTGTCCTAATTAGTAGTGACGGTTTAACAGAAATCTAAAAGCACTCGGACAAATTTGAGACAGATCCATAGGGTTAAACAGTGTGTTCTCTTTCCTGAAAGAGGATACAGAGGTGACTAGGTTCTGACTTTTACACACACAAGAAAAATGTGAATCACGAGTGAGTTTATGGAGCCACTCTGCTCTGAGATGAGTATGGTCACCTGCCACAAGCTATATTTACCTATTAGACTAACATTTTCAACATCTCACTGTAAAGACACAACACAATGGTTTGTCTACTACCCAAATCTTTCCCCCATAATATATCTTCATCTCCTACCATCTACTCCACAATTCCTACCCGATCCTTGGAAATATCTCTTCCCAAGCAGATCCTGCTTTTATCTCATTATCTCTTACCATGAAACAGAAAAATCCCAGTTGATTCCTGGACTGTTTCTTAATGAAGAATTAAATCCATCTGTTTGAATAAATGGAACAAATAAGCATGCTTTGTTGTGCACCCTTACACTGTAAACAACAACTAGGAGGAGGAGGGGAAACATTCTTTTAATTTTGAATTTTGAAGGAAATTTCTATCTCTGACAGTGAACGCTGCTATAATTCAGGTGTGATAGGATAACTCACCAGTCTAAGACTTTTGAATAGAAACTAAATATCATGCTCCAGTGGTTTCTCTCAGAAATAGTGACCTAGTTCCGTTACCTACATTGTGGAAGGTCTTTTTCATTTCAAGACTGAAATTACTTTTTAACAAATATTACTGTGACAGCCAAAAGATTGTCTGTCAACTTCAGAGTCAGGCAGAAAAACTGAATAAAAATATTTCCATTAAATCAAAGTGAATCATAATGAACTGTTTATAGGAATCATTTGCTGCTAACACGCTACACAAAAATTAGCTATTCCCCTGGACTTCAATGAGTGTCCAAGTTACTCACAGGTGATCCCAACAGAGTACAAAGGAAATTAAAACAGGAAGACCCAACAGAGCTGCTGTGTTAGTTTTCGTTTCCTATTTGCCAAGAGGGAGTACTCTGATTTCACTTGCACAATGATTTAATTGGTGAAACTATAAAAAGCCATAGAAAACTCTAGAAACCACTGACTATAGGAAAAGGAACAATGGTTTCATTGTTTGTTGGTTGGTTTCTTTGCTATTCTGTATAGTTCTCCTAAATTTTAACATGTCACTTTACCCCTTGTTTGCAACGTATTAGTTCCCTCCTGTTCTGATTGTTCCTGTTTGGATTACAGAGCACTTCAGGAGCTCTTCCCAGCACTCGAGTAGTATTGCTGCCTTGCAATCTGATGTTGAAGAGCAAGTACAAGACAATAAAAAGTACAATGCTGCTCCAGAGATTTTACTTTGCTCCAAGTAATTGCTCCAATTGATAAATGAGGTATAGTATGAATATAATACAGCAACTGCATTATATCCACTTTGTCTGTGGTGACCTAAGGTACAGAAGGACCAGCCTGCTCCTCTGTTCCTATTCCTCCTTGTGGTTCACCCTTTAGGTCCACATGGAGAAATGCAGTAATCAATAGTTTACCTTCCGCAGGAATTATTAGGAAGTAGAGGACAAGAATTTCCCAGGTTAAACCCCAAGTGTGCAGCATAGCTAAGAATCAGATCCATGTCACCTATGCCACAGTTCTGTGCTTCTGTGCCATTAGCAACTACCAAGTTTCCTGTTCATAAATAAATGGACACAAGTGTTTTGAAATACAAATGCTAATTCAGAAATAAGCATTTGCATCAACAGAGGTTTCAAAATGCAGTATATTGAATGAGTATTTTAAAGAAATGCACTGAGGAAAATAAGATGGTATTCAATCTTGTTCCACTATTCCAGTGGAATTACCTTTATAGAAAAGGAATGAGGAAGACTATGGATTTGAAATGCATAAAAAAACTGTCCAACCACCTCTCTATGTTTTACTTGGAAAAAGAGACTTTTCTTTGTCATTTACACTGAAAAGAACTGCACAAGAGGAACTTACCATGGTGACAGGGAGCTAACTAGATTATGAAAAATTTCCATTTCTATGGTATAAATGGCTCTGGTCTATTGTCATACCAACCTCTTAGACCTCTACAGAAGACCAATTGGAAGCTGTACTGTACCAAAACTGATTTGTGGCTAATTGGCTGCTCACAGTGAATTTTTCATCATGCCTGACAATAATACTTGATACTTAAGGGAGAAATACTATTATCATTATTAGTTTGATTTCTATGGCTTAATAATTGTTGACCTTCAGACAAAGAGCTCTTTTTCTCTGGCGGATAATACATTTCACTTACATTTTTTTTATAGTGCTAAGTGACAAGTATCTTTGTTTCCTGGCCTGAGCTTTCTTTTCATAAACAACTTCTAATGATTAAAATCCCAGCCAGCCATTTTGATATTATCTGGAAACATTTCACAAATCCAGAACCGCTAGGAAAGACTCATCATTCTGTATAAAAACTGATTACCTGAAAGTTTCAATTACCTCTCAATGTCTCAGCTGCACATGGCTAACACACATCTGCTTACATGGTAAGAGCAAATATCTAGTCATTCATGCATGAATGGATGGTAAACGTACAACTAAAGTCACACTTATGGACTCAGTCCTTCTTTCTTCTGCATGCTCTAAATTAACATTTTCAAAGCAGTTTAATAAAGCATCTCAAGTAAGGAAGCAACAAAAAAGACAAATAATGAAGACAAGATTTGTTTTATTTATTCCCATATATTAGTCTTTCAGTAATATGAGCAGTAATACATTCTACTGGGAATGAGAACTCTAAAGTTTCCTCTGGAAACAAGGACAGATAGACAATTCATTAAAAAGTGAAAATGCCCTTTTGCATTCTGTGTCTTCTGAATTCATCAATACCAATAAACTACATATTCTTAACAAGACATTGCTTATGACAAAACAAAGAGAATAAGAAACCATATGGCCACTTCAAAAGCAACAGCTTGAGTGCTTCCATCATGAACACTGAGTAAGTTGCAGGAAAGCAGAAATTGTCTGCTCGGCACAATTAAAAAGTAATGTTACTGAATCAAGTGTATTCTAGCAAGGTGCCACCAGAGACCATCTGAAGGAAGTATTCATGAACAAAAGTATCTCATGAGCACCAAGTCTATTTCATTCTGCAAAGTGGAAAAACAAAACTGAAAGTAGACTAAAGTGACATCTCTTAGACTCACCGCATATCAGGGGCAGAAATACATGTTGCACATAATTAAGTTCTTTTTAAATTGCTGTGATCAGAGTTCCAAATACAGCAATGAACACTTTACAAGTAAATCTTGACTCCATATTAAGTTCCTGCAATGCCAGTGAAGAAGGATATGAAACCCTTGGTTTCAAAATCTGAATCCTTATACCAGGGCACTTTAATCTTGTTAACATATATGTGAAAAAGAATTAAATGTCTCTTTAGCTCAATGTATTCTGATTTGTGGTGAGTGCATTAAAGTAAAAGAAAACATAACGGTTCATATGCACTATTCCAAAAGGATGGATACTTAAATTATGCAAAACTGGTGGAAGAAGAGCTCACAAATTCAAGTTTGTATTGCTGGTTCTGTTGCCAGCTGGCACAGAGCAGTGGAAGTTTCACAAACAAGAATTTTGCCAGAAAATTTAGCCAAGTACAACCCACTGAACCTTTTCCAGACTCTCAGTGCTGTTACAAGTGGAAAGGATCATGATGTTCTTTATAGTCATATTAAAAAAAACCAATTTGCCATACTACCAGCTGATGTGCCAGGTCTCATTTTAACCTTAAATACCTGTGAAGAGGAAGTTCCCATATAGCTTGTGTGCTGGCTTGGTATTTAAACCTTTTCTGCTTCCAAGCTCAGAGAAATCATATATAAGTGAACTAGACTTAAACTGCATGAAAAATTTCTTTATTTTAATCATTATCTTACAAAGCAGGGAGATTTTAGCTAATCCAGTCTTAAAAATCTCTTGTTATGTTAATTCCACAATGTCATAATGTAACCACCTCTAGAACTGATAACCAACCTTAAATTCCTTTGGAGCAAAAGAACTAGTTTCTTCCTGCCCAGCTCTTAACTGACAGTGCGAACAGTTAATTATTGTCATCTTTAGTAGCAACCTGTTTGTGCTTGAAAACTTTTCTCTTTTATCTTAGTTTTCTCTTCTATAGTTTAAAATGCTTACCTTGAATCTTAATTTACAAAATTATCATTTTTGGTTCTTGGCTCTTCTCCTGATCATTCTCTAGTCTCTCTACCTCCTTTTTATGAGTGTTGTCAAAAAATCTCACAACTACAGCAGAGACATGGAAACACCAAGACCAAGAATTCTCCTTCAGTTTTTAAATATTACATTTGTTAGTACTACCCAAATCAGCATTTTTGTTTTCACAACTTTATGGCATTGGTTTGTCTTTGTGTACAGAGTACTGTAAAAGCCTGATCACTTCCTCCACTGTAACTGGATATTACTCAATCTTTATATATTCACATACACCATGTCCAGCAATTGCAAAAATTGTCTTTGCACAAGGTCTCCAGCCTGGCCAGGATAGAAATATTATTGAAGGTGGAGTACTTTTGCAGCCCAATACTTCCCTTGGCAGGTCCTTTGCAACCTTGCTTCAATTCATATTCTAAGCAGTCTTTAACCTAATGCTCACATTAACTTTCTCAAACCTTCTCATTGTGAGTAGTCACTATATAAAGGAAATCTGGAAATTTTGGTGGGAAAGGACCTCTAGAGCTCATCTAGTCTAAATCTTTCCATGTCTGAACTGTATATCTATATGGTCACTGTAATTTGGCACTTGACAAATACAACCCTTATCATTTTTTTTTCCTAGAGAAATGATTGGTGCTTGCTACTCTCCTACAGGCTGTCACAGAGCCTAAACCCTTTAATCCTAAATTAAATACCTTTGTTTTGACTGCTGTAATATGTACACCAGAACTAATTACCCTGTCTTTAAGCAGTATTTCTATTATTCCCTGTTGTCAATGGAATGCAATACAAAGACCAATCAGCACATGTTCCATGCAGGTCATAGAGCAAAAACACCACCAAAAAGAAAACCAGTTATTTCTCCTTTGCATACATTGTACAGTGAAAGCAAAACTGTCCTGATTCATTTAGTAGGAAAATACCAGTGCTTTTATGAAGGAGCTCCCCAAAACTTCATCCTTTTACCTCTGATTATAAGTGCAGCACATTTTCACAACGTAATCAAACATTTTTATTACTTAAGAAACATTGTCTCCTTGCTTTTTGGAAGTGTATCCAGAGAAAAGCAATACCACAATGAACACCTGCCAGTAGAACTGACTGTAAACATGATTCTGACAAACACAATCAGTACCACTACTATACGAGGA
The DNA here is from genome assembly GCA_035041345.1 of Poliocrania exsul. NCBI lineage: Eukaryota > Metazoa > Chordata > Aves > Passeriformes > Thamnophilidae > Poliocrania > Poliocrania exsul. The sequence continues at coordinate 15,813,177 of JAWWLZ010000094.1, read as the reverse complement.
GAGTTTGTTTGAAATGGGAGGTGAAGAACTCTTAAGCAGAAGTGTGTATATAGAATTATTATACATTCTTAGAAGGAAGTGAAATCTAGGACAGAAAAACTGACCCTTACTTTACTGATGCCTAAGGATTTTAGAGTATATTTTGTAGATTTTTAGAATTATATAGGTTAAGTGAATTTTCCTGTGTTACTCGTATATTAGGTGGTATCAGAAGTTACTAAAACTTTTTCTCTTTCATTCTTAAGCTCTTAAGGACACGTTGTTTTGAAGAAGCCACTTGCAAGGTAGTTTGAAGACAAAACAGAGGAAGAAGGCCTAGAGGTCCTGGACCTTCTCCAAGGGGCAGTTCACCAGGGTTCACCAGGGGAAATAGAACCATGGTTGGTCATAGATAACATATACGCTAATGGCTAGAGAGGTTATAAAACTGTAACATCCCTGGCCATGTGTGTGCATGTGGGGGTGTGTGTGCACACTTCTTGTGTGTGCACTGTGAGAGCTTTCAATAAAGTTATTCCACCTATCTTTCTTAATATTATTGTTATATTTCTTTAATACTGTTTCTAAGTGTCTATTTTCACATGAATTTAGGCAACATAATCTTCACTTCTTAATTGCAGTCAGAGCCCTAGACAAAGTAGCACAAGACTCATACAATGGTCACACAAGTCAATATCTGCCTAAAATACATCCAAGTGATACCTTACAATCTATGCCTTCCAAATTTGCTACTGCATTTACAGTCTGGAACTCGTTTGTAGGAGCCACACCTCACTGGCCTCTTCTGGGAAATGAATATTCCACCTTACATGAAAGTCCTATATAACAAACTTTTGAAATATGCTAAAAACTTCATTTACCAGTCTAGTCATTGTGGCTAATACCTGATTTTGCACACATAAAATCTCACAAAACATACATACAAGACTGATACATGTAAAAATTTAAGTGAGATAGTTTTAAACTAATCAATTTGGAAATCATATAATTTTTCAGTTCCTTGAGGACAGAGAACACATGATGTAAAATAAGGCATTACAACCTCAGGCAGTTCTTCAACACTGTTTACAACAGTATCCTTTCTCTAGCACTTCTGTAGTTAAAGAATACACCATCAAATTTGTAGTATCTCTGAAGGTAACAGAACACTTACCAGCATACATGTGAATATCACTCTTCAGTTAATTAGTTTTACAGAATCAGGAAGGTGCTCAGATTACTACCCAGAATCAGAACGGGCAAGGTTGGAAGTAGCCTCAGTGGATTACTTTATCCAACCTCCCTGCTCAAGCAGAGTCATTCTAGAGCACATGGCACAGGATTGCATTCAGACGATCCTTAATATCTCCAGGGAGGGAGAGTCCACAACCTCTCTTGACGGTAATGTATTCACAAACTTACTTAAGGTAGGTTTACATTTACAAATCCAGTTAAAAAACATGTTTCCTCCCAAACAAAATAAGTAAAGGCAGGCAGAAAAACAGTGATGTGTTTCCTTACATTTAAATTCATTCATGTTTTAAAACTACCACAATGGAGAAGATGCATACAGTTCCCCTTTACTGGAGCAACAGAAAATACTCTCATATTTCTGATGCTTCAGTGACTTCTCCAAGTTTACCCTGTCATCCATAACCCCTCACAACAGTAAAATCACAGTGGCAGAACTGTGGAGAAAAAGAAGGCCAGAAAGGATATTGTGTGTCTCCTACTCAACATGCATTAAGACAAGATCAGGACAATATTCTTCAAGCAGTTCTTAAAAATGTTGATAGCAATATCAGCTGTGACAGCAATCTTCTGTAGTGCTCTGTGATTGAATGTGTCCTAACAGCTAACTGTACCATTTTTTTCTTTCTTTTTTTTTTTTTTTTGGCACAGCTTTGAAGCTCATTAATTTTTATCCTCATCATCATCTTGTAATTTCAGTATTTTTTGCCCTACTCATCACAATCATTGAAAAAAGATTATTCCCTCTACTCTACAACAAGACTATTTATTTGAAAACTGCAACCTAATTCTATTCTTATAGTGCTCATGTGTATAAAATTATGTAGTTTTTTAATATCCTTCTTCTTTGTAACTGTATGAAGCCTAAACAGAAATAAAGGACAATTTTCATAAGCTTGCTGGATAAATTATGGTGTTCTCTACACTAATATCAACCTGGATAACTATAAACTCTTCGTACTAGAAAATCTTACAACGTTATATATATATTTCATAACAATTTACTTTCCAAAAACCATGAGTAGAAGGAGATTCAAGAGGTCATTTAGTTCCCCCTTTTCTTACTAAAATTTAATCACTTCTCTTATTATTTCTTTGCGTAATGGGGTGGGAGTTAATTAGTCCCACATATTTTCCACATAGAAGTGTTGACTGACGTTGTCTACTACTAGAGTAAGTACTGTTATCATTATCTAAAGTACTGCAATGGTGGAAAGTCTCCACAATGATCAAGTTCAAGCAACTAAATCCAAGTTCTTGGTTGCATGCTCTAGAGAGCCATCTACTGATGTTTTACCTAATCAAACACTATCTTAGAGGTAACTGAGCTGGTCCAAGACCAGCTGCACTGCACAAATAACAACATAGGTTGCTTTTGCTGTTGACTCCAGTGATAGTATTTGTTTTGTAGTCACATGGAGTATCAGACAGTGTTCTGGGCAAAAAGTGTGTGAATTGACACAAATTTGAGACTACAGCCATACAAGAAAAAAAATCACATTTTGAATGTGACTGCATGTCAATTCTGATTAAATCATCAAGAAAGGTGCAGTTTCACCACACAACAGTATAAATCCAGGTAATCTTAACACAGGTATATAAGTGTATTATAAAGTTTACACTATCTTTTATCTTGTCAAGTTTTATAGAATCTCAGGTGTCCTGAACAACAGGGTTTAACTAACATGACTGCTTATACCTCTCCCCACAGGGCACAACTAATAAAATTTACTATTACCTTATGTACTGTTAGGCTAGGGTACAGTTAGTTTTAGCATAGTAGCTGGTGTTGGGCTGTGCTTTGAATTTGTGCTGAAAACAGTACTGGCAACACAGAAATGTTTTCTTTACAGCAGTGCAGGGCTTCCACAGAACCAGGGCCTTTTCTGCTCCTCACCACACCAGTGAGCTGGCTGGAGGTGCACGAGAATCTCTGAGGGCACAGAGACAGGACAGATGATCCCAATGGGCCAAAGGAATATTTCAGCCATGCTGGTCATGCTCAGCATATAAAACGGGGGAGGGGGGGGGGGGAAGAAAGAAGAGGGGTATGACCCATATTATGACATTTATCTTTCCAAGTTACCATTAAGTGTGATGAAGCCTGGCTTTCCTGGATATGGCTGAATACCTGCCTGCCCATAGGAAGTTTAGCATTGTTTGTGTGAGTGGCTTTTGCTTTATCTATTAAACTGTTTTCATCTCAACCTATGATTTTTTAACTGACTTTTCCAGTTCTGTCTCCCATCCCACTAGGCTGGAAAGACAATGAGCAACCTGGTGTTAGGCTTAGCCAACAGTTGGGGTGACACTGCAGCACTTTAGCTCCATAGCTTTTGACATATGAAAAGCAAGTACTCTTTTAACAGCACAACCAACGAATATGTAGCTCATCAGCCCCCAGTCCTCTGCTCCATATAGCTCCTGTGTGGATTAGGAAGAATTGTAGTTAACAGGATATCATGCTTTGCTTAAGAAGTTTCTCCACCCACAGCATCAACAGGATCCTAAAAACATATAAACCAAAAAGAAAACAGTATCAACTGAAAAGAAAAAGGCTATCTGTGTGATAGGACACAATAATGGCAAAATATTATTTTGTTTCCTATGTATCTCAAAAGAAAGGTTGCATAACATTGATCACATAAGCCTATGGAAATTGCCCTCACTTCTTCTCAGTAACATCAAAGAGAGTTCTGCCTTCTTTTCTAATCATTCTGTTGCACTCTACAGAGAAAAAATTACTTGAGGTTTTATTATGCAGACCACAAACATCACTATACCACAAAATAAGAAAAAGTAATGTTATTTGACTAACCTGTAACTAGATATGAATCTAAACTCTTGGTAATTAATTTCCCTAACACAAATTATAACATGATGCCACCTTTTCACAGTTTGAATTTGACAGGTAAAGAACCCGGCCTGCCTCCCCCAGCCTGAAGCACTATGGCTGAATCTGCATATGTGCTTTAGCTTGGGGCAGGGGAGCAGTTTCAAGGCAGATCCACCCCTGCAACCCCATCTCTATATGCCAGACCAAACCACAAAGCAGCCTGGATGCATACAAAGTACCTTCCTCTTGGAAGAAACAAAAGGAGAATTTCCACTCAATGTGCACAACAAAAGTTCTCCAATCCCTTGTTAGATGCTTGAGGATTTCCAGCATTTTATCCTCTTCCTGAGTTGTGCCAGTCACTATATGCTGCATTTCCCCTAGGAAAACACTTAGGTATAGACCTCCTGTGGAGACACCTGCAGCACGTGCTTGGCACAGAGGCTGTCTGGCCAGGTTTCACCTTTTAGGCAAACATACACTGATTTTAAAATGTCCACAAGGAAAAACTCGCTGTGTGTGCTCTGGCTGACAAATCCCATGTGGGAAAACAGTTAACATCAGATGCAGACTTTAGCTTTGGTGTCACAGGAACATCCTCCAAACAGCTGGTTTTAAGCAGGCTGGTTCTACCTGCTGATGACTCAGTCTTATGCAAGGCACAGTAGGGGAAAGGTGAGGGAGAAGTAACTTTTACTTCTGCACTGGAACAGCTCACTAACAATCAGTGCTACAAAATCTGTGGTGTAAGGGAATTTAACACCCAGTCAGCCCAATGGAGGCAAAATGCTGTTAACTGACATAACTGTGAATTATTTAATTAATACAGGAATTCTTAAAAGATGGACAACTAATTCATGCACAAATTTACAAGCCACATTTCAAAAATTTTACAGTATAAGTAAATTAAAAACCTGTCAGAAATTTTATATTTATCTCTTCTATTATCACTTTTTTTCTTCCCTAGCTGATAGTGAGGACTTAACTCATGGTTCAAAGTCATGTCAAGTGACAGTTGTGTTCAAAGAAAACCAACTGGGTTCCCCTGCTGCATCATCAACCATGGTACTTAACTTTTGTAGTGTACACAAGGCCCTGAGCATTTTCTGTCATTTGATTCTGGGATCAACAAAAACTGCTGAGAGTGACCTACAAGTAAGGTGACCTTAATTTTTGCTTTCTCTTTATGCTGGTATTTAAAAGTATTTCAACCTCATTCAGGCTTTACTTCTCAGTAATACTATGCCAAGGACTCCAGCTGTGGGCTTTAAAAATTAAAGGAGTTACCATTATCATACTTATGAGGTTAATAAAACATTTAATATGTGATATAATTTAACACTCATTCTTCATTTAACAGTTCCATGTTACAGCTTTTAGTACAAGCTTTCTCATTTTGTATGTCTTGTTCAGTATACAAAAATAAAATGCTTTACTTAGTGCCTCATCTTGAATTTTAGATTTCTGGTTTTGTCTTTTACAGCTCTACACCTAAAAAAAGTGTCCAACCAAAACACCCTTAAAATTTCTGAAACAGAATTATGATTTCCATTAGTTTCACAAACAAGCCTGTTTTAATTACAAATTTAGTTATTAACTAAAGTGCAGCACCTCTAAATGCCAGACTGTTCAAAACCAGCTACATTTTCCAGCATCAATTCATCTGCAACAGAATGTAAATCTCAAAATCAAGGCAAGTACTTAAAATTCTTGACTTCAAACAAGTCAAAGAACAATTAAATACCAGCCCTCAAACCAAAAACTTGAATTAAAAATTCCTTTAACATATCATGAGTTTTGTGAGTGTAGTGGTTGCAGTACAGAGGCTTCATTGCATGTTAGTATCCACTGTACTCTTCATGCCTGAAATAGAACAAAGCCTTTTATTAGTCACATCCAGGTCCAGAACCTCTGATAGGTCTCATATTCAAAAAGAAACATACAATTCAGCAAGACAGATACACAGGTAGAAAACAAAACACAACTATACACATTTCCGCATTGCTGAATTAATGGTTACACCATAAAAACATATCCAATATTTACGCACTAAAAAAGTTGAACCATTCTTCTAAATAATTGAGTAATCCAAGTGTAAATAGTTAATAAGATGGAAGCATGCATTTGCCACAGAACATAATGAATTTCTAAACAGATAAATGCTGAGATGGATCCCAAGTGCCTCGTACCCTTGTCCCAGATGTTGATGTACACAGGGAGAAGCACAAATTCCCAAATAACAGCAGCAACTAGTGAGCTTCATTGTGTGCAGAACACACCTTACAAGAGGAGAGGTTCATCACATTATGGTGGAGTAGTTATAAAAACTTTTAAAGACTCAAATACAGTACCTCTAATGCAACAAGTACTCTAGATAGGAAAAAGGCACAAAGACTAATCCTCACCTCAGAAAACTTTTAAACAGTTTAATGTTTCTAACTTAGTGAGTTATTCCCTACTTACACTATAGGAGATCAGAGCCAATCACAGTACAATACAAATACTTATTTATGTCATGTTTTTTCAACTTGGCACACATGCATTATCATTCAGAAACCCCTACATTGTTTGGTAACTGATTGATAAATGTAGATAACCCTGCCCTGTGCTCACAGACCAGTCTGTGGTACAGTGTCAGCATCAAGGATATTTGTAGAGCACATAGTTCTTAGATCATCTCCACTTTGCCTTCTGCTCTTCCAAGCTGTCCTTGTTGTCTCCAGGCTACAGTTTACAAGTTTTCATCTTACAAACGTACTACATATGCTCTTACAGCTTAATTTACAGAGGTGTTACATAATCTGTATTTTCACTTTATTTAGGTTGTCCCAGTCCTTCTGTCCTCCAAATACTCTGACAAATTAAAGAGACCATAAAAGATTTGAATGACTTTATTTTACCTTTGCACTAAATCTCTCCCTGATTCAGCACTTGTGAGAAAAAAACAGTGTTATGCTGCAAAGACATAATGAAAATTAAATGCAAAATTACAAAATGAGATTTTAATTAGAAGAGGAGAAGATTAGGAATTTTGATGATTAGAAGATTGGAAACTTTCTTACTACTCTGTTGTGCAGTTTTACAGAGTACTTCCAAGTACAGAAGCCAAGTCCAGGAAGGTGATACCTTCCTGTAGACTTTACATTTTCTAGAGTTGTCTTTCTTTGAGGTTTGAACTAAAGAAGAACTGGGTACTCCAGACAAAAATTCAATACAATATTTAATTGTAGATTTTATACAGTAATTGCTACATAATGTTAAATACTTTGAAAAACGTACTGCGTGTCTCAGTTACTGAAGTCTCAACCACTTCTCTGCCTCACTTTTATAAAACGGGGATGACAATATCCCCTGAACTTTCAGGAATTTTGAGATTTAGTGGTTTAGGATACGCCCATGTACTATAAAGAAGATCTGCATCAGTGGTCTTCAAACCAGCATTTGAATGCTATTGAATAATTAACTATACACCTTGGGAAAAAAAAAATAGAAATTACCAAATAGCAGCTCATGATACAAGCAACATCCCTTCTGTTCACCTACCAAAGGGCTGAGGTAAGAAAGGAAAACAAAACAGAAAGTTAGATTGTGGTAAGTTACTCCCTCTTAACACAAGACTACACAGGACCTAACTTTGCAATACCAAAAAATGTTATTTTCATGCAGTAAGAAACAAGAATTTAGAACCAATGGGCGAGAAACAATGAATAAGATCATGTAATCTAGTCAGTGGGATCACATTTCTCAATGAGACTTATTTCACATGCAGGAGATGCTAATGCAGTCCTCTATGTTTATATAAGAATTAGCATTTTTGATAATGATAACTTTTGATAATAAAGTTAGATTGTTTCATCAAAGTTCATGTTTATCTTGCCCAGCCTTCATATCACATCTTACAATGCCTCTCCAGTACACATTTCTTACTGCAACAAATCTAACAAATGCAGGTTGCACTAACCTTGAGGAAAGATAGGGCCAAATGCCAACACTATCATACTGATAAGGAAAGATAAAAAGGAAATTTCATTTCCTGTCAACATGTTTTTCTCTGGGCCTTTTGATGTTACCTCGTCCTGAATACTGATAACAGCCTGCATTCTGTTATGTAACTATACCTATATCATCCTCATTGACTGAGCCTTGTGCAGACTGAACCACTCTTTATCTGCCTTAGTTCTGCACTGAACCTGTTGATTCAACTGAGGTAGCTGACACAGAAACTTATTTTAGTTTGAATAGGCAACAGATGTTTCAAGCTGTTAAAGGTGAAGATCACATGAGCTAAACATCAGAAATAAAGACAGGAAACCTCACAAAGGGTTCCAGTTCTGGACAGTGGAAGGGACAACTTTTTCCCCCACCAATGCTCTTGCTTCAATGGAGAACATTTATTTTCTGTGTCAGAAAAAAAAAGAAATAAGAGAACGGTTGTCATTAGACGCTAAGGTGAAGCTAAGGTAGAGCATTTGACATTACATGAAGTTGCTTTATAGTTCATTGTTTTGGCTAACATGAGAGAGTTTCTGTAGTACACATTTCAAATACAAATAGATCATTACTAAGCCCATTTGAGTTTCAAAGATATCAAGGTATTAACAAACAAATTGTTAAAATATGACTTATCCAAGCTTCTTGAGTCCTTACAATATACAATATCAAACTATCATCATCATGGCTAGGCTTCATGAACGAAGTTTTGGAAAGGGTCCTATCCACATGGGTGTGCCCTTCCAGCCTGCACAGTGGATTTTTTAGGTGAGGCACAGTGTGAGCAGAACTGATCCCACCCACCCTTTAACTCCTAAGGTTAAGCTGCCACGGCCGAGCGAGCTTGGACAGTGACAGTGAAGTCCTCAGGACTAGAACCTACAGCCCCTGGTATTCCCAGGAGGTCTCCCATCCAAGTACTAACCGGGGCTGACCCTGCTTAGCTTCCAAGAGTTGACGGAATTGGGTGTCAGGGTGGCATTTAACTGCCTATATAGTGACAAATTATACAATAAATTCCAGATAAGCACTTCCAATCTGTAACAAATTATTTTCTCTTCCTCCAAGTGGTAACTGTCACTTCAGCCTCCAGCAGGCCCTGTGTGGGGATGGATGACACACACTAAGGAAGGCAGCACTCTGACACAAATGTGAGGAAAACCCCATGCAAGCAGCTTCAAATACACCAGAGGTGTAAATGACCTACTGTGTACATACCATTTACTTTTCAGTGCTTTCTCATCCTGCCATTCTAAACAAATTCAGAGAAAACTTCCTGCCCATTCACAGACCCACACTTAAGCAAACACTGGGACCACAAGAGATTTAGAAAGAATAGAAGATATTCCATATTGGAAGTAAAAATGAAGTTTTAATGCAGATTAAACTGTGCTGAACCTTGTAGGCCCAGTTCTGCATGAGAGTAGGTCCAGCAACTTGCAGTTGTTTTGTATCCTTAAAACTATTCCTGCCAAATTCTTCCGTCCCCACAGTCTTCATGTTCCTATGAATGAAAATCATCACACATAGGCTCCTAATCATCACCCCTGGCCAACAATGACTACTCTTGACATACTGTTTCCCCAGAAAAAGCTAACCCAATGAACTGGCATTGACCACATCTCATTCTCCATACTAGTACTGTCCTGCTAACTACTCTCTCTCATAATCATAGCAAGTCAAAACCTGAACTAGGGCCAGAGCTGACATTTTCCCACTATGACGAAAGAGGAAAGAGGAGACTAGATCAGGAAAACTGGTGACACACCCTGAATTAAACACAAGCAGCTTCTGCTGTCAGCAATGGGACAGAAAGAGGAAATAGGGTGTCTTGAGTAAGGCAGGTATTCACTAACATACCTCTTGGCATCCAAACCACAAAACCAGTAGCAGACATCAACTATTAAGGCATCACAGAGTGCTCTACCTGTTTTCTTCCAGCATAGAGCAAGCAGACATCAGGACCATGCCTGGCCCAGGAAACCCACAGCCACAGGCAATTGCCTACCTTAACTGTGGATAAAACCAGTTCTGTGCAATGCCACAAAACAGCAGTTTTCTCTCCACTTTCAAAATAAAAATAAATATATTGGAAGTGTGAAAAACCAGACATAGGACTTTAAGTTCACATATAAGAACCAAACCAGAAGACAAGCTAGGAAAAAATTACATGACCTTTATGTATCATAATTTTGGGTGTGTTTTCTACTCAGAAGATACTCTTTACTACAGACTACGTCAGACTCTTTAGCATATTAGTGGGTTGCTGCTTTATAAACAAGAAAGAAAACTAGTTTTAATAACTAAACAATTAAACTTAAAGAACATTTCATACTTACAAGTCTAAAGAAATTATTGTCTGCTCTTGGTTTTGTTGAAAATACATGTACAATATCATTCTTCTGATTTAAATCTTACCACCTAATCAAGGACTTGTTTTTGTTTTTGAACTTAAATGTATTTGACACCAGAAGTTAAATATATATAAATCCAAAAATTGTATACTTATGAAGCCTTCTACATATAAGAAATTTAGTTTGAATGAAGTTCTAGTCCTGAAGGACATAAAATTATTACAGCTGACACCAGTTGGCACATCCTACTTTTAAAGGTGCTATTAAATTCACAGCTGAATTCTGGTCTCTGTTTTGAAAACTTCCTTTAGAGAAATCTGAGCTTCTTACTCTGTGTGGAATTGAAATGTAAACAGGTGTTTTGATTTAGCTTGGCAAAATGCCAAGCACCCAACACAGAGAATCAGAGCCTTCTCTCAATGGAAAAGGAGGGAGGCAAAAAAACTGAAAAACCAAAACCTGAAATGGCAAGCTTCTTATATTTATACAGAAGAGTGAAAATTAAAAACAGAATGTGATATGACACATATATACAAATGTGGAAAAAACCCCAACAACAACTCCATACGAGTCACCCACCCAACAACACAGACCTCCACCACCTCAGCCCACAAAAAACACCCCAACAGACTCCCCCCAAAGGACACCTGGAAAGAGAGGAGAAAAAACCAACCACAAAAACATGTTTACTTCCCAAACCAAACAGCTGTGAAGTGGTGGCAAGGCCTAAGGCTACTGGCACAGTGATAATATGTTCACTCAGTGTTGGCCATGAAGGGAACTGCCCAAAGTCCCTCCTACATGCATTTTTATTCTTGCTGTGACATCAGAAGATGGTATGGAATACCACTGGCCAGTAGAAGTCAGCTGTCCTGACCCTGCTTGAGTCAGCGGATACTCTGAGGATTGCTCTACAAATCAAAGCATAAATTTAGGCCTAGCTAAACCCATAACAACAGGTATTTTTGTTTTGATCTGAATTACCTAATTACCAGAAATCAGTCTGTATGGTGACATCTAGATAACATTGCATCCAAATTTCCCAATTTTTTTAAATTTTATTAACATAGTTAAGAGAAGTCCACATTACACCTCCATAACTGTGTCATGGTAACATATGATAGACTGTTGTACAGATTTTACTCTTTATAGGAAACGTAATTCTATATGCACTAAAATGGTTTATTCCTAAATTTACCTTCCAGTTTCCAGAAGTTAATTTTTTTAGACCTTGTTTTCCTCTTCTGACCTGCTAAAAATTGCTGTCTGTCATCTTGAATCATCAATATTGCAGATACCGTGACTGCTTCATCACAACAGCTTTTAGTACATATTACCTTATTCACACAGTAATAAATTTTGCAAAAATAATTAATTCCTTTCCTTTAGGTTATCTTGTATTATACATAAGCCCCAGTTTTTGAAGAGCTATTTATGGCAAAAATTAAACCCAAACGCATGACATCTGCGTTATGAACACAAGAATCAAGACTGTTTAAAGTGAATATTACAGAACCATTTTACACATGGGGCCATGTCTATAAAAGCTTGAGAAAACAAACTAAGGAACAAGTTCTCTCTCCTTCAATTGCTTACTCATTCTTTACTCAGTTCTTTCTTCTACTTCATGAGTCTCTCATTCCATCACACTGCAGAAACAAATGCAGGCCTTCTTGTGCTGACATAACATATTGTTGTCATTCTCTCTTTGGAAAGTTTATTATCTAAAAACAAATGAATGTAAGATTTTAAACTAAAACACATAGCTGCTTCTTGGCTTCTTACAATGATTCTTCAATCTATGTTGCTTTTAAACTCCATTGGCAGAAATATTTTGTTGTTAAATACATCCCTTCATTCTTTATCTTAAGCGACGTTCCAAATCAACTATAAATCAAGGATGAAATTTCAGGCCTGAAAAACTCCTTATGCATCCCTAAACTTTAGACAAATCCAGATACTGGTTTTGCTTTGAATCCTTAAGTCAGCTTCTGTGAAAACTTTGGGCCCAGACACAATTTCTAGAGATTTACAAATATGCAAACATGTGCAAACTCAATGTCATCCTTTGCTAGAAAAAATAGATTAATATTCATAATCTTTCTCCTCATAAGAAACAGTCTGAAAGCAAATTTTTCAGGAAATTTCATATGAAAATATAATGAATTTTATACTGATTCCTAGGATGAGCCCTTCTCTCCCTGTTGACTCCAAAGAGAAAACAAGATCATCTGGATTTCCAGAGCAGAGACTTCAGCACATAAAGGAATATAGAGAAAGCTAGCAAATTCCTTTTGAACTGGAAAAAGATCTTCTTCCATGGTGGGGAGACAGTGCTAGTGCACGAGAACCCACCTGCATATTTGAACCTGTATCTGCTGTTTCTGATGTCCTCCAAGAATCAACAGGCCAATGTATAAATACAAGTTTGATAAGGATGGAGACAAGGCTGAGAATACTGAGGCTGGGTTTCCTTCAAGCAGAGGAAGTTTATAACCCAGGCTAATGTGTCCCACAGGTTGCCTCTTTGTCTGCAGCTCAGAGAAGAGGAATCTGTTACAGCCCTATCAAAATAATGTTTGCTCAAGCAAGATCAGTGTGTTTGAGCTTTGATATTTTCCAGTTCTCTCCCCAGTGCATAAATCAAGATGGTGGCCATCACAGCTGCAGCATCTCCAATTTCAACCTGCATTACTGACAACATGAATGTCTTTGCTAAGGGAGCCCTCTTGATGTGTCTTCTCCACTCATCTAGACTGAAATTTTCCTGAGGGAAGCGCAACCTGACACTCTTTTTATTCTAACACATCTATAAGGCTTCAGACAGTTTTGCAAATGCTACATTGCAGTAATGCCCTCTCATCAGCTTGCCATGCACACAAATGCAGTGCTAAGGAACCCAAAAGGACAGTTTCCCTGCTCACGACTGGTCAAACTGCTTTTTTTTCTGACCTGAAATTCCCACTTTCTATTCACTGAATCTTGTGTTACACAAACACAACACCAACCTAACAGCATCTTCCAGACCTTGTGCTTTGAAGCCATAAGGTCACTTTCAGCATAATAAGGAGTAGAGAAAAGTTATTTGGGGCTCTTTCTGGCATTGCAGGATCTACCGTGAGAAGTTTAATGTCACTGAGAATTATCACAATCAATTGGCAAATGACCAAATAAAAAATACGATAAGAAGAAAGCTGCTAAGATGAAAAATAACTTTTTCAATGTACTGATAAAAATTAATCATTACTAGGAAAATAGTCAAAATAAAAACATCATTTGGACAGAAACTAGGGTACTTTATCTAGGAAATCTTTTTAGCCCCTTGTCATGTGGGCAAAGCAGATGCTTGTAGAGGTCTTGGCTGTTGTCATCTTGACTGTTGTACATCAAAACTCAAAAATACTGACTGACTTAGTTGGTGTCCTTTACAGAAAGAACAAGATATGTGACAATGTGCAAAACACCATGTTCAACAGCAGCATCTTTCAGCCAGTGTTATTAAAAAAAAAATCTGTGGCTAAGATGCTCTACAGATATTCATATTTCACCACTAGATTTTTACAAATTCATTTATCTCCATTTCTTGTGGAATCATGCTATCTAGGGAAGAAGGTTCTGTGAAATTTTTAATAAAAATCCTGATACCTGAAAGAGATTTTCATCTTGCCCTTGAAGACCAGAAATAGAGCTGTTTCATGAAAAATACAAAGCAAGTGCATGAAAAACAAATGGCATTTAGCTGTTAAAAGTCAAAGCCCACAGTCTTACATAGGCATTGCAAATTCCTTTGTAGGACTGTATCTTGAAAATACATTTTTCAAATCAGAGCAAATGGATGGAGATGGAGCTCAACTTTGAAGAAATGGGAGAAAGTGCCATTACAGCAATTGAAAGCATGTAGTGGGAGATAAGAGGCTGTAGGGATGTTTTCTGAAGACTGCAAATTTAAAAATGATCATTATCTGTCAAATGCCAGCTTCTGACTGAAACAGAATACATAATGCTACATGACAATTTTAAAGACAATTAAAAACCTCCAATAAGAAGTATTCCTCAGAGGCACTTCTCCAGTTCTGCAAAATTGTTTGCTAAATATCTTTGGATGATATTACTTTTGTTCACTTGTCCTTGTCTTAAAGCAAATGAATCCACTCTTCAACTTCCCAAATTTTCATTAATGAACATATCTGATGATAAGTAAAAAGAAATCCAAAACAGACAATAAAAATTCAGTAATAATAAAGAAATGCATCTAAATAATTTCAGAAAATTCACATAATGTGGAAAGTCTGTATTGTAAGAATATACTAGGTCACTATTAATGTAAGGAGTTTCACCCCTTTTCATTTCATTAGATATTGTAAATATGTTGATTTGAAAGATCAGAAAGTGGCATTTAGTAACAAAAACACTAGTAGACAAAGTGACATTTAAAGTAAATTGTAAAGAGGCAAGATTTTTTTATGTCTTTAAACAATATATCACACAACACCCTTTCTGTTCTGTCAGTTTAGGACTATGAAGAGATAGGAGATTTTAGGAGAAAACTCTAGGGTTACACCTGTCCAAAAAAAAAAAAAAAAAAAAAAAAGGTCATTCCAGGCAAGAGTGGATTTCCAACATTTTCAAAAACTCAGAATTTTACATAAAAACTGCTTGGGAAATGCTGAAATAAGAAGCTGTGTCATTTCAGGAACACCTCAACTCTGCTGCTGCTCTGAAAAATTGTCATGAGAATTTCCTCAGAAACTGTATCTAGGTCTTTAAGGTGGCATGCTGTGTTTCAATGATTTGGATGCACTGGAGTCAGCATAAACTATTTAAAGCCCAGAAATTCAACTCCACAGCAGAATACCTGGAAGCTCAAAGCTCTCACAGCTGCTCTCTCGTGGAAGGAATGCCAGTAGCTAAATGGTGTCAGGGATTCAGCTCTTGGAGCCTTGGATTATTGGATCCTTACCTGCATAGAGAGCCAGGAAAGTTTGGCTTGGCTGGCTGTCCCAAAGCCATGTGCCTGCCCCTTCAACTTCAGAGTAAGCTACAAGATGGATTTTCACATGGCTGAGAACAGAAGCAGGAAGCAATTTGAGAAGTAATTGGTTTTCAAATTAAACTCATACAATATATGTAAAGGTTCTGTCAAATACAGTCATGCACTAAGCTGAAACTCACATTTTGTGTGTATTTTCATTTTGAAGGCCTATTAATTGGAAGAATTGCTACAAGTCAAAACATTCATGTGATGGCAGGCAGTTACCTTAAGGCCAGCCATGAATGTTTCACAACTGAGCTTTAAGGATGCACCATTTTCTTTCCAATTTTGGGAAGATTTGTACTAGCTCTCATGTTTTACAGAGTTAGCTATTTGAGTTTAGACTATAGCCTGGAAATTACTGCTGGAACCTTCTTATAGCCACATCTCATTTTGCAGACCAAAATCATAGAAAAATAGGGGAAAAAAAAAATGGCTGGATCTTAGTGGTGAAATATGAGTATCTGTAGAGCATCTTAGCCACAGATATTTTTTTTTAATAACACTGGCTGAAAGATGCTGCTGTTGAACATGGTGTTTTGCACATTGTCACATATCTTGTTCTTTCTGTAAAGGACACCAACTAAGTCAGTCAGTGTTTTTGAGTTTTGATGTACTAGAAAGGTGACAACAGCCAAGACCTCTACAAGCATCTGCTTTGCCCACATGACAAGGGACTAAAAAGATTTCCTAGATAAAGTACCCTAATTTCTGTCCAAATGATGGATGGGACCACGGAATCAGTAAGAGGTGGAAGGGAAACATTTATGAGTTAAATTTATGCCAGTTTGTATTTATGTGCCACACTTTTCTGCAGCAACTGAGTGAGGCTACAGCAAATCAAGATCTGAGTTTGGAACTAGATCATGTTTGCTCAAATGAGTACTTAGAGAGAAATCACAATGCTTACTCTGACATGACCATCCCCTCTTCCCAGGGCTGTCCACAGTCTTACTACTGATCTTTGGAATGCAAAAACAAAGATTACTGCCACCGCATACCTTTAGTGACTAAAGGGTTAAGCTGTGAATATGTTTGTTCTCTCAGCACTGTAAATGTAACACAGTAATATATAGATATATCCCTCAAAATGACATTTCCTGGCAGATATTAACACACCTTTATCACTGCTATGTGCCCAACTAGTGGAGGTTTCCTCAACATAAATACCATAAATACCTATCCAGAGGAGGACCTCACTCCTGGTCTGACTATTTCAAAGACAACATGCATTTCACTCTCTGGGACTGGGTGCAAGTAGATCTAAAAAGTATAACTACCAAAGATGGACTTTAGAAAATACAAACAAAACCAAACACAAACAAACAAACAAAACCAAGCAAACACAAAAATCAGGATCCTGGAACAAAGCTGACAAAAATCATTGAAGCTGACCGTGCCAGACAGGCTTTGGACATTTTGCACTCCAGCTTCTCTTTATCTCACTACATTTGCTGACCTCTATACACAGTGTCTGAAGCTTTCAGTTTTATTATTCTTCACATACTGCTCTCACATATTGACAGACTTAGGCTGTCAGGCCAGTGCTCAGAGAACATTTCTCCCAATGCATTTATTTTGCAGTTGCTTTGGGAAGTGACAATGTTCATGTTCACAGACAGCCCGCTTGACCTCTTCTGCTCCAGAGCTTTCCTCCAGGCTTCTCAAGGGCATATTCCCACCACAGAAACACTTTTGCTTTGAGGAATATGAGTATAAGCCTGAAAGGGTCTTGCGCAGTTCCTTTATGTATTTGGAGACGTTTCCAAGTTACAACACATTTATTCTGAACTTGTAGATACACTGCTTGATTTGGCCAGACTTATTCAGATTTTATTAGCATGATATGAAACAAGAGCTTAAAATCTTGAATCTGAAAGAAGTTTCTCTCTCTCCTAGTTTTATTTTTCTTCTTTTCTTGCTGAAGATACGATTAGCAGAGATGTGAAGAGTCATTGCCTTGTTGCCAGGAAAACATCCTTGTGCTAACATCTGTGCTCAGAAAGTGAACCTGACAACACATCAGCCCTAATACTGATTCCTGATGCCTGGGAACTTGCAAGTGAATTATGTTACTGCCAAGCCAATACAAGAATCTCCAAAAGCAATATTGTCTGAAATTCTCTATAGCAGTAGCAAAGCTTGAAATTACATTAGGAAAATGTCAGTAGCAAAATGTATATTTGTAAATTTAAACTAAGCATTTTAAGTCAAAAACTTTTATATTTATCTGATGTTTTGACCATACTATGTTCCAGGAAAAATAAAATGCAGCATTTAAATTATCAGTTTTTTAAAAATGTATTTGTAGTACTTTTCCACAAGATCCCTATACCTCCCTAAGTCAAGGATATGCACTCCAGGCAGTGTGGATATTGCATCTTTTCTTGTCCAAATATGAGGGAAGGATAGCAAATACAGTGCTATCCTTACTGCAGTTTAGATTTTCTATACTACTGCATGCAATGTCACACAACCTATAGCATGCAAAGGCAAAGGAAAAATTGCTGTCTGCTCTAAAGAGGTAACACAATTATAAGAACGCTTTATTGTGAAAATTTCTGTGTTCTTCTAAAACTGAATACTTCAGCCAATTTTCAATATAGTCTTCCCACATTAATACCATAAAATCAGTAACCATGCTCTCCCTGAAAAAACCTCCACGTATTGGGCCATCTTACATGCATATAAAATTAATCATTCATCCCTTTGGCACTGAAAAGTCAAGACCTAGAGGTGGTTTCTGAACTTACAAAGAGTATATTCCTAAGCTTCCAGAAAAACATTCTTCTATGGGTATGAGAATGTTTAAAAGTCTCTTTTCCAGAGGATGAAATCTGGGATTGCAACGTATTTTATCCTATGACATTAGAATACCATCAAAGTATTTCAGAGGCATCATAATGGACCACTTCAAAATCAATGATATTCTTAAAGATGAAGAAATTTCCCATGTGAATGTTCCAAAATAACCAAAGCTATATACCAACATGCTTTATTTTGGTGAAGAGACTCCAAAGCAGTTTTCAGTATCTGTCTACACCTTGAAGCACCAGAATTTTTATCAAGTCTGCCCCTAGAGTTCATACTACTTTCCATTTAAATCTGAATAACCCTATTAGAGAAAAGAGGCAAAAGTCTTCCACAAGACACTATTTTTAGGTAGTCACCATTTTCCTCAAAAAATATATTAGTGGTGACACATTTGCAGACTGCATGATTTGCTTTTATTCTCACTTATGACACTATAAATCAGAACTATCTCCACTGACCTCACTGGAATTCCAAAAGTGAAGGACTGACTGGTGAACTGACCCTTTGGGACCTGTTCACAATCGCCTTTATCAGACCCTCTGTACAAGTAAAAGAGACTAAATTGTTCATAAGGATAGGACAGAACAAGTATAATTTAAAAAGTGAATAGGCGCTCCAGGTCACACACATACACACAAAATTATTCCTTGTTTTGCAAATAATTGTCACACAGTGAGATGGGGAAACTGCGAAAGGAAAAATTATTCTCTTAAGCTGAATATCAATCTGTTGAGGGAATAAAAATGTTGTAGGTTAATTAGAAGTCAGACAGATGCAACCAAAATATGACAAAACTGCTGTAAAGTTACTGACATAAATGTAAAGATTTCTGAAGACTCAAATCTACTAAATTAATATTAATTTAGCAATATGCAAAGACTAGCTGCTCTGACTAAAAGATTTCCTACTAAAGGTCAAAACACGGGATCTAAAAAATAGCAATCTAGTTGTCTGAGGTGACATGGGATGGCCAGAAATTATTTCCTTTCTCAGATTTAAGATGACATATCTTCATCAATGATATGCTGACAGCTGGATCAAGTGAAACCTCTGTGAGATTGCAGATGACACCAGGCTGAGTGGTGCAGCTGACACTCCTGAGGGACAGGATGCCACCCAGAGGGACAGGACAAGCTTGAGGAGTGAGCTCATAAGTACCTTACGAGGTACAACAAGGCCTTGTACGTGGTGCTGCACCTGTACTGGAGCAACCCTCAATATCTACACAGGCTGCAGAATGAATGGATCAAGAACAGCCCATCAAGAAGGACTTGGAGATGCTGGGAGATGAAAAACTGGATGTGTCTTGGCAATGTGCACTCATAGCCCAGAAAGTCAACTGTATCCCGGGCTGCATCAAAAGAAGTGTGTCCAACAGGGCTTCAAGGGAGATGATTTTATCCTCCTACTGCACTCTAGTGAATCCCTACCTGCAGTGTGGCTTCCCACACTAGGTTCTTCAGCACAGGAAAGACCTGGACCTGTTGTAGTGAATCCAGAGGGCCTTGAAGATGATTTGGGGGCTGGAGCACCTCTCCTATAAGGAAAGGCTGAGAGATCTGGGATTGTTATGCATGGAGAAGACTCCAGGAAGACCTTATTGCCACTTTTCGATACTTATCAGAGGCTTTTAAGAAAAGTGAGAACAGACTTTTTGGTAGGACAAGGGCAAAAAGAGGACAACAACAGGACAACAGGATAAAGGTAGATTGAGGCTAGATAGGTGATACACAGGTACAGTTGGCCCAGAGATATTGTGGATGTCCTATTCCTGGAAGTGTTCAAGGCCACTTTGGATGGCACTCTGAGCAACCTGGTCTAGTTGAAGATGTCCCTGCTAATTAGGGAGCTTAGACTAGATGACCTTTAATGGTCCCTTCTAACCTGAACTATTCTGTGATTCAATGACAAGGACAAAGTAATGAAGATCATGATAATGATGATGGTGATGATTACTGTTTCTATTATTATAAATGGTTGTAAAATTTAGTAATAAATGTTCCAAATTATTAGTAAGGTAATTTCAATCTGTAAATGACAGTAAGAAAATAGTGTTTCCATGGCCACTTTTGCCATACAGTATCTTCTTCTGACCTGCTTGGTTTCCAAATAAACCCATATTTTCGATTGCTTTCTGTCACTGCAATCTAGATGCTGATAATACAGGATTGCGCACACTTTTCTTGTAATAAAGATTTTTTTTGGTAGTTCGTATACTCTAAGAGCTCTGCAAATATGCTTTCCATTGTAATTGTGACACTCATGAAAATATATTTTTTCCTTCCTTTATAGAAATTATTTGTAGAGTTTTCATTGACTACAACTGTCTTGCTAATTCTCTTGGTGGTACATGGAAACAGATACTACACTCACATCTCTCTGTATTTGCATTGTTAACAAGAATAAAGTAGCAACAAAAAACAATATTTAATAGCTTCAGGAAAGTAATCATTTGAGCAGAAATGCCAGATTTACATGTACTTTTCAAAGGAGACCAGAGCATCCTTTCAAATGTTGGAGAAGCCTACTTTCTAAACAACATTTTAAAACCGTGGTTTTCAGATCTGCCTCAAGATTCAGATTTCTGTGCTTCTTCTGCAAGAGGTAAAATCTTCACATGTTCAGTGGCAAAATACATGCTCCACACACATGTCCAACACCTGTTGAACTTGAAAAGAGCATATTGATAAAATGCTAGTTACACTGAGGACTATGTATTTGGAAATTATGAAAATAAAATAAAATCACCTTTGAAACTATAATGTCTTTTAAATATTACTTTAAAAAATGCATTTGACCCTGCCATCAAGAATTTAATTATGATATTTCACACATAATGATTTTTTATTTTCCAGTTCAACCATCCATAAAATGGAATCCTCTGTGTGATTACTGAAGCATTTGTAATTGAGCTTTTCCTTACAACTAAGCAGAAGATCCATAAAGTAAGAAATAAATTTAAAAGTTTTTGTATCCTTCAGCTTTAGAGGAAAAACATTGTAATAAGGTGAGCATGGAATTGCCCTTTTCTTCAGAAAGAGACTTTTCAACATGCCATTTGTGACTAGTGAACAGAGAAACATTGCTTGTACTAAGGAATCTTTTTCTACACTGCAGGATGGCCCACAATCCTGTGTGATGGGCATGTTCACCACATTACCCAAAGCATGGTAGATAGTGTTGTGAGGCAACAATGCTTACCTTCAGTGACAGAGAAAGTTGAGAAACCCCAACAGAAACAACAACTCCCTGAACACAAGTTTATTCCAAGCCCTATCAAAAACCCTAAATGTGACAGCTTTTATGGTAGGCAAGAGTGAGTGGTTTAAGATTTTGCTATTTCTTGAGCAACTGATACCTACTCAAGGTCTGATGGGGAATAGGATTGTAACAGTATTATATCTCAAAACATCTGTTGTCTTCATGAAGTTCCTTGTCCACATCCTGACTCCTTTTCAGTGAGATCCCTGATCTATCTGCCTTGCTATTGTGCTTGACTCCCAGCTCATCATCCTTTATGGAGCAGTAGGCCCTCTGTCAGAAATAAGGTGGTTGAAACTAAGACAATAAGCACTAAAATTACTTCTCACAGACTAAAAGTTACAGACATAGACAGTGACCAATGGTGAGACAGTCTGACGTCTTATTTTGCACTCACAAACATCCTCAAAAGATGGGAACCTTCATCACCTAATGGAGAAAAGGAGGTTGGTGGAGGTATTTCTTCTGGACTTCATGAAGGCTTTTGATACTGTCTCTCATAGCATCCTTCTGGACAATTTGCCCAACTGTGGAATGAGGAGGTGCACTGGGTGAAGAACTGTCTGAAGGGCAGAGCTCAAAGGATTGTAGTGAGTGGGGCTGCGTACAGGTCACATGAGCTTTTCCTCTAGGGCCTGTGCTTTCTCAATGACCTGAATGCAGAAGTGGAGTGCACCATCAGTGAGCTTGGTGATGATTCCTGACTTACTGTCTTAGTTTAGAAGAAACTAAGATGTTATTATGGACTAGGAAAAAAAGAAAGGCGTTCCCCCTCCCCTGCAAGATAAAAATCACTATAGCATTGAAATTTAGGAGTTTTAACCAGGAAAGATGTATCTGAATGAAGAATAACAGTTCTTATCTACAATAATATATAATATATATAACCAAGACTAGGAAAAAAACAAACAACTACCCTGTACCTGCAAAGAGAAAAACAAACAAACAAACAAAAAACAAAAAAAAACACTTTAGATGAAATGGATTTTGTCTCTGCTCCTTTCATGGTGAAACTATATTTGCAGACAGCAGGGTTCACTGCTGCGCCTCAGCTGGCAGCAAAGTGACTCACAGTTTTCTCCTGTAAGGCAAAGACCAAAGGCGGTAGGTGAGTAGCTGACTCCCCTGAATCACTCACGTGGAGAAACAGAGGCCAAAGAGGATGAAGTAGAACTGTCTGGCAGGCAATGTAGAGTCTCCCTTGCAGATGGAAAGCTCTTCTCTCTCCAATAAGCAGCACAGAGCAACAGAGCTGAGTGAGGGTCATGGATGGCCAGGACCAGGGCAACTCAGCTCTCCCACAAACACCTTCACCAGTCCCGCAAAGAGTGAGGGGTTTTTTTACCCTCTCCCCCAGCCCTAACTCAAAGCAATCAAGTTGGAATTCAAAGTGGTTGGCTACTCCTTTGTTAACTAGTGGCATGGAGGTTGGGCATGAGCTTTTGAATTCTGTAGTGGAAGGAAGAGAACTTTAACATCCAAAACTACAATTCCTTACTGGGAAGTGTTGTTGACTCTCTAATGTGACAAGAGACCTTCCAGAAGGATCTGGATAGTTCAGTGCATTAAGCAATCATCAATGGCATCAATTTAATAAATACAAACACTGGACTCTGCACCTGGGATTTAGTAACACCTGGCACAAATATAAACTGGGAGAGAGGTGACTGCAGAGCAGTCCTGCAGAAAGGGACCTGAGGGCTCAGCATGAGTCACAGGAAAGCCTCATCCTGGGATGCATCAAACAGCACAGCCACCTGTCCAGCAGCAGTGATTGTCCTGCTGTGTTCAGCCTTGGCACAGCCTCACCTTGAGCACTGTGAGCAGTTCTGGACTCGGACCCACAAATTAAGAAAGATTTGAAAAATATCCTTAATACACCCATAGAAGGGAAACCAAAATACCAAAATGGTGACAGGTCTGGAAGGAATGTCCTCTGAGGAGCTGTGAGGACTTTGGATTTGTCTAGTTTGAACAAAAGGATGTTGAGGGGCGACCTTGTTGCTCTCTACAGATTTCTGAGAAGAAGTGGAGAGTGAGGTGCTGAGCTCCTTTCCTGTTATCCAGTGACAAGACACATGAGAATGGCTCAAAGCTGTGTCAGGGGACAGTTAAACTTGAAATGGCTTCCTCCAGAGGTGCCTGATGCCCCAAGCCTGCTAGTGTTTAAGATGCCTTTGGTCAATACCCCTAGAAACTTTTAGTTATCCCTGAGGTGATTAGTTGGTTGGCCTAGATGATCATTGTAGATCACTTCCTTTTGGAGTTACTCTATTTCTATTTCTAAAATTAGTAAACTGACTACACACTAAAAATCATAGATTCAACATTGATCTTACAGGTCATCAGAACAGTTGAACATTTGCTTCATGGATCCTCATAATCTTCCTCAAACATAATTATGGTTAACTTCTTTATGGCCAAGAAGCAACAGTTACTCATTCATCTCTCTGCCTTAGGGGCTAAATGAGCTCCTTGCCTGCACACAGATACTAACACCTCCCATATGTCATTTTGACAAGACATCTTTCCAAATTGTCTATTTTTTTTTAGTACAAGCTAAACCCAAGGCATGTTCTCAACCTGTATCTGGCTTATATGTGTATATTTTCTGTATCTTCAATTTTTGAAGGTTGAAACGAGATAATCTCTGAGGTTCCTTCCAACCCAAGCTACTCTATGATTCCATGCTTCTGTGATAATTTCCAGACAGGAAATACAGAGTGTATAATTAAAGACTTAGTTCTTGATTCAGAAAAGCAATTTAGCTCTAATCAATTAATTATGCCAGTTAGAAGTTGCTTGTATGGGAGTATTTCCTCTGAGTGGTCTCTTTTCTTGACCTCCATTTGAAATATCCTTTACAGTTCATGACATTCCTTTAGATGTTATTAAATTCTGCATCTTTCTTCATCAATAAAGACATAAACTAAATTCTTCAATTGCTAAAGCAAACTGCAATAAACATACACAGTTTATACCATGAGTATGTAGAAAGGCCTGAAAATGGTGTTTCAAATAATTTTTAAGAGCTGAGATTGTTCTGAGATATTTAAACTTCATTCACTAAATATTCAGGACATGCAGAAACAACCGTAAGTGAAGAACTATGGAGCTTTCCTTTCCTATAGTTCATGCTAAGATCCAACTCTCATTGCAATAAATTCACAGTAGTGTTAAATTCAGTAATTTGATTTTAATCTGTCAGAAAGTCTGGTGTCAAAAACCAGTACAACACCAAAGCTGAACATGAGCTTATTTGCTTTGCTCTTCCTTCTAAAGATGTAAAAAATATGACAAAGCATTGCATTAACTTTCTTCCATCTGCATCACTAAGAACCAGGCAGGCTGTAAACCTGTTAGAGGATTATGGGGACCTTGTAATGCAGATAAATCTGTGAAAATTTTCCCATTGTATGTGTTTTTGAAAAATTAGCCATTCCAGGACATACAGATGTGCTTAGTGACTTCCTTTCCTTCCCCAAGCAGATGATGTTCTTCATTACTAATATCCTCCCAATTGTATTTTAAAAAATCACAGATTTGTTGCCCTAGCCACTTACAAAATAAATGTAACAGAATGAGACAGCATATTTTGTATCTGACAAGTTCTCTATAGAGAAATCAGAAATTGACCACCAGGAGAAAAACAAGGCATTAGAGCACTTACTGCTTACCCTTAAACTGATGTTAATGTGCCACTCAAAATAATTTCGAACAGATAGATATCAAATGAAAAAGAATCTTCTCAACTTATTGTAGTTTTGGGGAGGAATATGAGATACAGAATGTTTAAATTTGGACCTTAACTTGTTGTATTGCAACATTAGGTCATCTTAAACAGCCCATTCGACCTGCCAAAATGGAAGGCACACTCACAACCCCTGACTGCTTTTTAGGCAAATTCCAAGCTGGAACAGTCCAAACTGCTGTACAAGTAGGTAATTTAGATTCACAGGTTTCAGACAGCTTATAGAATCAGAAACCCATATTGTTTCCCTCTTTAAATGTGTTCTTACTATAAATTGTCAAAGAAAACATGTAATTCTCAACAGTGCAGAGTTTTTACCAAAAGCTGTTTGCAATGGGCAACAATCAGCCCTTCTGAACTCTATAAGAATTGTCTCTTGTTTTAAGAAACATGAAGGAGAACTTGCTGTTAAAGGCTTCATATTTTCTAGGATTCATGAGTCTTGAACAGATAATTTGTCTGGGGTTCTAGTGCACAAAAGTGTATAGGTCAATAACTGTCAAGACTCAGACGTCAATAGTGACAGTAAATATCTTATGTAAATATTTAAATTACATTCCTAATTAAAAAAAAAATTGAAAAAACTCCAAAAAAACCCTCTCATCATTTCATGTATTTTCATTATCACAAGCCATGTATTAATTACTATGATCTGTACAACTACTTGTTACTTAGATAAATTGTACTTATGCTTAATTTATCACTTTTATGGACAATTGCCTTCCTAAGGCTGTTTTACTCAACTAGCCTGTTATCAAACCTGTAATTAATTTTCTCATTTCTGAAAATAAATTACATACTTATTTACCACTTTCCAGGAAAATTAAAATAAGTTGGACAATGAAC
>JAWWLZ010000094.1:15748840-15768216 GCA_035041345.1 Poliocrania exsul | reverse complement strand
ATTTATTTCTTACAGTTTAGGCTCTAATCTAAACAGGGATTTTTGTTTATTTCTTAAAGTTCCTCTTACAGCTACAGGGTTAAATTCCTCTTTGTCTAAAGCTATGCATGGTTAAGGTAACTGACAAACAAAGGTACAAGCTAAAATCAAAAATTAATATAAAATACAAAGTTAGTACAGGTCTGATTAAAAATTAGTAAAGACCATTATGACTTTATGGAGAAGGGATAAAATCAATTTTCTTGAGAGGTCCCTGTATCATTTCAGACCAGGCACCTACTGGGGAGCCACATCCTGACATAAGGATAGAGACTACTGATTGACTGCAGGACTTCCTGGGATTTCACTGTTCATATTTGCATTGTAAGAGCTGAAATCTTGCAGCAAAAAACTCAGTGAAGTATTCCCACCACCACTACACAGACACATGCACACAAAATTCAGCAAATTTCATAGACAACATGCAGAACATGGAGCCAGGTTTTCATTTCTTTCCTTCTGAGCACTCTAGCGTCAAATCTTGCATCCAGAAAACACTTTGGGCACTCAGTGGGTATTAGGATGCTCAGAGTACCAAGTCAGGTGAAACAGGTTAATCATGATTTTGATTAGTCTTTTACTGTTACTGTAAGTTAAATAGTTAAACCCAAATTTTATTTCTTACTTTAAGAAAAAAATCCCAGGTAAATGAAGAGTGAAAGTCCATGTAAATCTTTTAGACCCAATACAGACTTTCCTGCTAAAAGAAAAAAGGATAAAACCTTTTTTTTTTTTTTAACTTTGGAAGATAGTGTCAAGAATGCAGCTGTCATTAAAAATATGAGCAGCAGACTGGGGATCTCCCAAGTCAGCATCATGTGTCTTCCAGGAGAGAGGAAAACTCCCTGTAAGGCAGACAGAGAGTTTGAATTATTAAAGCTGAAGGAATAATCTACTCAGACTGATCAGAGCAGGGCTCTCTTGAGAGCTGGTGGGGTTTTTCCGTTGGCAGGCAGACTATGTTGTACGTGAGCTGCATTTAAAGCAGTCACCAATGCATTTCTGTATTGCCTTCTCAAGCAGAATTTCTATTGCCGCAAGAAACTGAAAAAAAATCCCCACCACTCCACCATCTCACCCCCAGACACACCTCAAACTGATCAAAAATCAAATGAGAAACTAAGATTAAATTATCTAGAAAATATAAGGTAATTGTCTTATCACTTCACTGATTCCACAGAAAGAATTTTGGGGTTATTTTTAAGTTGTAAATAGTTGTACCTACAAGTGTATAATGCAGCAAAATGAAAATCAATGGGCACAAGGTTTCCCAGGCAACCTCTTATCAATTGTCTGTTTCTCTGTGATACTGTTCCCTGCATTATACAACCTTGAGCAGCTGCATCTGCTGCAGGCTAAAAGAAGTGGGGGAAGGAGAGGGAATCACCCAAACAAGAAGCTCATGACTATATGAATGCTTATATGATTATTCTGATTCCTATGAATAATTTTTGAGCTATCTGCATGCAAATGCTAATCATAAAGCAATGCATTTAAGTATTAAGGGAATTTATTATCCTAAGTACTAAAGAAAAGGTATTTTCAGTCGCCTACAGAAAATGTATCTTATATTAAATAAAACATTTCCTGGCATTCCTGTGAAGTCTTTCTTGTTTCTTTTATAATTCAGTTCTGTCATTCACAATTATTAGGGCTTACACTTCCTGAGATTTCAGGAGAAGAAATGCCAATTACACTTCAGACATTGGAATAATCACTTAAGTTGGAATCTGCCTCAAAGAGCCAGACATCAGGAAAAGCAATCTGATGTACAGTCATTCTCTTCACCCGTCAGTTGCTTTGTTTATAAATTCTCAGGGAGGAGGAGCACAGAGAGATGCTGGGTCTGTACTGTCACCTTGCAGCTTCGCCTGGTATTACCACAGAGGGTTGGAAGTCACAGTGAAGCCGAAATCTTATGAAAGCTTATGTTTTGGGGAAATATGTGCCACAAAGGTACCTACCTGCATTAAGAAAATAATTTAAGAACTTCCAATTAGCAAACTCAAAAGCTTCTCAGGTTACAAGACTCCCATCCTCATTGCCAAACAACTTGTATAAAAATTCTATGAATTCCTGCAGCAGCCATATTTCAATCCCATCTTCACCTCCAGCTCAGTTACCTGTCTCTACCCTTTCCTTTCCCTGCCCTTTTCTGTCTTTTTGCCTCTATGAAAAACTGATGTTTGCATCAGTCCTGCCAAGGGAAAGAGTATGTGTCAGTAACCTAATATCCATGCAGTCCCTAAAAGATCACACACGTATTTCAGAAGCCATCTTTCACCTTCTATTCTGCTGCAATAGCCACTATGGTTCCACAGCTACAATAACAAGGCAAACTATATTGTCCTCCTGTGCCTTCATGTTTCCTTGAGACGATGATGACAAGCTGCCCCATATCTTGGCACATACACACAGAAGGAAACAAATCCTTGATTTTGTTATATTGCCTCCTGATATCACAAAACCACTACAGTCTCCTTTTGTGGGCACACTGCTTTGTGGATTCCTCTCTAATGGAATTTAGACAGGAGATATGGGGAAACACCCAGTTAGGAACCCACAGATCACTAGTAATTAGCGCAGAAATAAGGAAAGAAATCTATGCACGTGGAATGAGAAGGTCAAAAGCTGACTCTGTACCTTGAATTCTAAACAGACAAGCACTGCCTGGACATGTTCCATTACATTTCCATATTTTTAATGCAAATTTCAGTCCAAATTTTACTATTAAGTCACAAAGTTAAAGCTCTGGACACAAAGGAAATGTGACACATCTTTGGTTAACAGCAGTATCTCATAAACAGCAAGTGAAGCAGAACACACACCACTGATAGCTTACAACTCACTGAGATGTGGGGTTTGAGACTTCCAAAGTAAAATCCAGTAACAGTTATTAAATATTGCAAAAGCAGCTTGATTTTATTTGCTCTCCATACCAAACACTATGATAAAATTTAGTCTGATTGTTTATTTTTGAGGGCTATAAGTAAACATCAGAACACAAAAATAGTGAATGCTTTGCAAATACATTGGAGCAGAAGACAAAGAAAATCTGTTAGGTCCCATCTACTAGAGCTGGAGGTGGGAAGGGACTCATAAAAGTGATTTTGGAACATCTCATACACTTTGCAAGGTAGTTAAGGAATCCAGAACCCTGATCAAGTTTGTTTTTTTGTTTTTGTTTTTGTTTTTTTTAGCAGAGCAGTGCCTCTGGACTGGAGAGCATACGGCAAGTACTGCTTCAATATTTCTTATTCTAGAACAGGCTGGCCAGCCAGCTCCTCGTGGGGGTAAAGTACAAGACAGAAGAGAGACAGTGTATGAGTTTAATCACTTCAGTATCCCAGGCACAACTTTTAATTGCAAAATACCATCTTCACAGGACTAAATCAGTGTGGAAAGAAGCCCCAACAGCATCAATGACCTCACACTATTAGGAAGCAAAAGCTCTACAAGACTCAACTCCAACAATCATTTTTCAATTTTATAACAATAAACACAAGACATTTAGTGCATCTCTCCATTATAGACCTTCAACCAAATTTATTCTATAGTAAATAGAGATTTGGGCCATTTTAGGAACAACAAATAAAAATTCTTTGCTCCAGTTTTATTTGCATTTTTCTCCACAACACTTGTTATGCAGGCAGGTCGCCTGACTAAAAGCCCTTCACTATCACTTACCTTCACTGTTACCTACTGGCCAGTGGGTAATACAGAGCTTAAACTCACTACTAGATGAAATCAAAACTAGAGGCCTTTTTCCTCAAAAAATTGAGAGAAAAAATTATGAGATGCAGCTCATGATCTTGCCAATATTTCTCTCCCCTTGTAAAATGTTTTATTAGCTTGTAAAAAACCCTTACAAAACACTATCTCATTACAGCTGAGTAATCTTAACTCTTCTCTGTATATTTTTGCTGTATATCCAGATGGCATGATCCTTAAAACTCCTCTATTAATTATCTTGATTAGATGTGTAAAACATAGTAGATGACTGGAAGGAGTAAATGGCTCACAGGCATAGCAACATACAGTTTTTAATGTGCAGAACCCTTTGCCTTTTTATCAACCAGCTCAAAGCTCTGCAGTATCAAAGGACAGAATGGTACCACCATCTGAGAGCAGTAACACAAAACAGAAACAAATTAACAGATGTGTCTACCCTGGATCTAAATGCAAAATCTGGCAACTGTAAACCATAGTACAACGTTTCTGTACCCAGTGAGGAAAGAGCCTATGCCACCCTCTTATTGTGTTTGTGGGGTTTCACAAGTTAAAGGATTTGATGCTGGTTTCACTGTCCTGCTGCAGTCTCTGCTGTAGGCACAGGCCTGCCTTGTGCAATCAGGTGTTCTGTGGGATCACCCTGCAGCCACAGGGTCCCCACGATGGCTTTGCTGGGACTGGCACTATCAGAATGGCACAGCTATGCAGGCATCACTGGGGCTTTCACGAATGTAAAACTCCTAAACTAGAAAAAGTAAGTAAAATAACTGTTATGCTAATCCCATTGTTCCCACTGCAGGAGAAAAAGAGTTTTATGACTGACTTTTTGGCAGCAGTATAGACTAAACAGACTGAACCAAAAGCAGTTACTTGCTCACAAGCCTGGAGTTGCAGTTCTATTGAAGTTCTATTTAGGACTGCGTGCAGTCCTAAAGTTAACTGAATACCCAAAATCTCCTTTAACTCAAAAATAGGATCAGTTAAATTTGAGAGCATGTATGCGATTCTGAATGCATCTCCAAGAAGGTTAACAGGTTTCATCAACTTATTACTTTGCAATAAAACACAAGCAGTATCGTTATTGTTGAGACCTACCCTGCTAGGGTATGAGGGAAGCAAAGCTGTTTTACTGATGCTACAAGCAGAAGTCTCCAAGCATAAATTGCAGGTTTTTTCCTAACGCTTCACAAAAAAAAGGAAGAAGTGTGGCATAATTAAATACATTAAAAATTAGCTTTCTGTCAAGGGTAAACAAAATTAACCTAAAAGATTACCATGATTACAAATGATCCACATTAATTTCAGATCAGGAATCTGCAGGGTTACTAAGTGGCAGCATTAAAAATCTGTAAAACTAAAATGTTGTTACAGAATTCAGACACTTACAGAGGAAGCACAATTTTCAGATGTAAATACAAATCCTTTTTTCTCAACCAAATCCTAATGTTTGATACGGAAAGCATAGCTGAAATCCTATTTTTTTTTCTGAAAATATAAGAGATTTTCTGTATGAATAAGGAGGTTTCAAAGGTCATTAGGGTTTTCCAAAGGACTTAATGCCAGCAGCCTGTGGATACAAAATGTTTACTTGCAAGGGGAATGTGCTAGAAAGTGCTGTTTCACTCTCTTATTAAACACGATTTCTGGTTAAATAAAATAATGTGCTGGATAGGCACAGTCTGCTTCTAAATGCTCCTCTCACCAGCAACAGTAGGGACTCATCTGCTGGACCTGATAAATTCAGGTACGCCAAGAGACAATCTTCTTCCTCTCCTCTTTGATATGACCCTATACTTGGCTGTAAAATGAGAGCATAAAATTAAATAGCAGTGTAATAGACACAGGCATATTTATACTAGTTCCCTAATCTGATTCCACATGTCCTGCCAGTTCTCCAGTTTCTTAAAGTTTTGGTATTATAGTGATAATATAGTGAGTTTGACTCTCTTACAGCCCTCTTGTATTCCAGATATGATCAATAATAGAATCTTGGAATTTTCCACTGTGGAAAAAAAAAAATCTTCCCTTTGCAGCCTGATTTGATATGGTATAAGCAAGAGATAAAAGCCTTCAGATGAGGCAGTAAGAGCTGCATTGCTGCTCACAGACTGCATGATTCCTGCTGGGAAAGAGCAAACTAATGCAGTGGTTTGATTTTTGCCTAAAAGCCACAGCCATATCAAAGGGTGTCATCAGATCCCACAGAAATGCTGGAGCAGTAATGACATTTAAAAGGTACAAATGTAGAACTTATTAATCACATGAAAATTGGAAGTTACTAATGCCTCTCTCAATTTTTTGATTGTTGCCAGTAGGCAAGCAAGAAGCTCATCTATAAGGCCTAGTCTGCAGCAAAGAAAGTTAATGAGCCTGCACAAGACAGATACAGCTTACACAGCAAGACTGCTTGTGCTGACACAGGTTATTACTACTGCCACAAATGAAATAAACTGTATTGACTGGTTTGTCAAAATGACTTGCAGTTGCACCAAGCATTTACTCTGCTGGTATAAAAATGCTGATTTTTTTTTTTTTTACCCCACAATGCTCACAGACTTCACTAGTCTTCAAAAAGCTCTTTGCATGGATTTGTCCCAATGCCTTTCCCTCTCCTTTCACTATTGTCTGCATTTCAAAACTGACGCTGTTGTTTGTGAGGTTGGTGAGTAACCATGTATCTGCATAAGTCTTTGCGCATTTGTTGTTTAGTGTTCTTAAAAATGCTTTCTTAGGTAGCAATTTTTAAGAGCAGAGAAGAGGGAGGTGAGTTATTTTTCATTCTTTTTTAAGGAGACACCAGAAACCAGTTTTGGACTACAATTGTTGGGAATAGGATCTGGATGAAAATTTTGAGATACCCTTTGGCACATGCCCCATTCCTAAAAGACACGTAGGAACTTCTGGACAGGTTGCTGTGGACTCAGGAAATATTTCAAAATTATAAAGAGAGGATTCTTCTGAAAGTCCAAGTCCTCTGAACATCATTCCCTGTGATACCAACAACAACTATCCTGCTATTTGAGGAAGACCATCTTGGTTTTAGGGCACACTTTTGTACCTCCTTATAGATGAGGAAAGCATAAGACAGAGAAAATACATTTATCAAAATAGAAACTTAGCATAACTACATGTCAACCTCAGCACTTCCATATACTGACTGCAAGTATATTTTTAAACACTAGTTTTGAAAATGCAGTATCAGGTGCCACCAACCTTTCCAAGGTCTTTACAGTAGCATTGATAAGTGCCTAGTGATGGAAGATGTAATTATTCACAGACAAGGTCCATCATTCAAGGTAAGGTCCATAACAAATAATTTGTCAGATTGAAATAAATCGACCAGAAAGAGGGTGTTTTTTCCAAATTTGCAAGTTCTGCAAAACTGTAAAAAAAAAAAAAAAAAACACTAAAAAAAACCCCTCAATAATCTCTATGTTCTCTGGCTTTTTCATCTGTTATTCATGAATCTGTATTTTCCACATTTTAAGCTTTTTTGGCAGAACATCACCACCTAGTGATTCTGTGCACTTACAGGAGCTTCCACAAACTAGATTAGAACTTGCACACAGATGGTTGACAGAAAAAAAAGTAGAAAATTTAAGTGAGGAACAATCCTTTTTGTTGTTTACATTGAAAACACTTCCTAAGGAAGCTAAAAAAACCTTTCTAATGAAATACAAGAAGATTTTTACAGACTGATTAACTGATAAAGAGTTGAGTAACAATATTATTTTAGGTAAGAAAAGTCAGGCTTTCAGATCATACTATCTCAGATCAATTTATTTCAGCAATATCAGATATAATTACAATTAAATTAAAATGTAAAATATTATGAAAGAGGAAATTCAGACTTTGTCAGGAAACCTTCCAAGCAGTGAGACCTATTCTCTGAAAATAAAGTGTCTTCATTTCATGTCATATCTTAAAACTAGGCTAGCACATATCAGAATTCTACCCTATATTTACCACCCCTGCAAATAGTCTAATGGATAGTTTCTTTATCAAATCCTTTTTTTGGCTCTGAGATACCTAAGAGTAAAGATATAGATCTTAATTGTTAATAGGGTGCTCCCAAAAACTCACATATTATTGCAACCATTCTAAAGTGTTTCTTTCTGTGAGACTATACCACCACTCCGATTATACTCTGTTCACTTTCAGAGTAATTTTACAAGACAGGAATTAAAAACAAAGACTAATTCCATACATATTTTCTAAATATTAAAAAAAACTTGTAAAGATGTGTTCAAAGACATGTAATATTTGACGTCATTGCTACCTTGTGCAGAATGTAAGCAGAAGTTAACAGACAAATTACATTGTTCCCAACATCATTTCCCCAAAGCGGACATACCTGGACTTTTCAGCTTGCTCAGACACAGAACACAGCTATAACTAATAATGAGTGGACTCAAGTCTCTGCCAAAAGCAAGGGTGTAACACACAATTAAATTACCTTGTAGTCAGTTTGATCAGGGAAGAATAACCTCAACTGTATGGGCTTTTAGGGAAGTTCACCTCAGCGTATTGGTAAAGTGCTTTGCCTCTTAAAATGCTCGCTCAACCTTATTCTCCCCAGTTTTTTCACCACTTAGAAGTACACTGGAAGGCTCATATTTATACCTTTCCTGCCAATAAAGTTCAGTTCCTGGCTCCATTCTGGAGCTTTTTGAATAACTTTTCCTACAACTGACAGGGGAAATCCTTTCAGAGGGAATTTTACATACACTGTTGTGATTAAAAATAACAGAAGTTGAAGATAATAAAAAACAAAGCAGGGTAAGAAATAAAGAAATGAAGGTGCCATTTGGATGCTCTATGAAGAAAGTTGCATTGCAAAACCCAAGTACAGACATTTGTTTTGCTATAATATCAATAAGAAGAGGGTCAAATTTAGGTTATGATACCTACTTTTATCACTATCTTTCTTAATTTTTTAAAGATTATATTAATTCAAAATAATCTCTTTTTTTTCCCAGAGATTGCAAGATGTCCTAGATTACACAAAATTTCTAGTATCCATCTTGTTTTTTCTTTTTTCTCCAAATATGCCTTTTTGGTTTATTGGTGTTTTGCCTTCTTTAAGAGACTGAATGGCTAGTGATTAATGACTCAAATATTTGTCATCTGTGACTGCCCAGTGACCACCCAGACGTTGTGAGAGACTGGGCTGTTGGTGCTCATGGCTCAATCAGCAACATGCTTTGCTGAAGTGTGTAGAGTGGCCACCCAGACCAGGTGTTGAAGGCAAGCACATCTAACACCTCAGGCTACAGGTTGAGTGTTAAACAAGATAAGGGGACAGGCCAATCCTAAGAGACAGCATAGTGTTTCTTTGTCCTTATACAAAATATTCAGCTGTGATAATTCCACTCCTGGGAAGCATCAGGACAACTCACACATAGTCTGAAGATACTAATCTCTGCTGATGGGCCATAATGGGTCCACCTGTGCTGACATAACAGACAGCTGTAACATCCAGGAAGGTGTTAAAAACTCCCAAAATGTAGGCGAGCCATTGAGTATAGAACTCCACACCCCAGGCTGGGGTGCTGGAGCCGTTTCCACCAAGCCCAAGCCAAATAAAAGACCACACTCATATTTCACTCTACACTGGTTTTTCTCCATCACGACACAGGACTTTCCTTAGCACCTGGGGCTTCCACCACCACCCTGACGGATCCAGATTGCAACCACCACTTTGACAGGACCACAACCATCACTTTGACCAATGAACATCAAAACTACAACAACCATGTCTCCTTGCTGGATCCAAGGGGTTTCTCATGGGTCCTTCCAATCTCCTGGGGGATCCACAGCCCTGCTCTGACTGCCTGTACCAGCACTGCAGCCTCACTACAGCACCATGCAAGTGTCTTCTGCTATCAAATCCAGGCTATCCACTGTTTTCTGGCAGTCCTGACTAACTGTTCTTGCCAGATTTTCCAGGTATGGGGGAGAACTACATGGAAGGGCATTCATCTGGTCTCTGTTCCATGGTCATGTGTGTTTTTTCTAGATAGGGGAGGCCAACTGCCATGTCAATTTGTTCCAGTGGGCAGAGCTTGGGGAGTTTCTCCTCATCGATTGTTTTAACCCAGTTTTATCAGTCCTGTTATTAGCATTTCTTCCTCTCTAAGAGTTATTTTTTCACTTACATTTGGATGCATTTGGCCTCTCTCTCTGTATTGGAGAAAACAGGGGTATTGAACCTGAGTAAGAAGACTTCTGTCTGAGGTCTCCATCCCTCCAAATTGTCTCAAACTGAGACACAAGAGTATGATTTTTAAACTGGGAATTGGACTTAGACCGGTAACTGAATTTTGTGTGTTTCAGAGTCATCACTAATAACAATTAAGTCACTGGCAAGCAATATTAGCTACACTCAACAAAAGAATCATGTATACATACTGTATTGTATTTTTAAAGGAAGGATGTAAGACTGCTTAGCATGTGTCATTGGTAGGGTGCATCAAAAATATTCCTGAGGATATTGAATAGCTCTTGCTCCTAAGCATACAAATAAATACTCTCCTACTAAAATTTATTTTCCCCAAAATGCAGTAGTTGGAAATTACAAAGAGGTTGTTCAGCAACAGACTACAAACTAGGTTAACATTAAGATAAGGTGTTACAGTCTTCTCCTGGATTTACACTTTTTTTACATTGGTTAAGCAAAATACAGATCCTATTCACTAAAATTACATTGTCCTGTGATTTTCTAACTCATTTAGTACAGTGAATTATTTCTTTTGGTTTCCTCTGCCTTGAGCATCAGCTTTAATGTCAAACTTCCAGAGTTAATGATTATAAATTAATCTAAAAGTAAGCTGAACTGCCTTTTCCAGAACAAATCCTATTCATCACCCTTATCAATAGAAATACACCTCCAATGTCTATTATTATTTTGCATTCATAATTTTTTACAGTTTTACAGTTTCTCTTTTGCAAAACAAAAAATAAAAAAATGTATCTCTACTTCTCAAACCTCTGGAGCAGAGACTGTTGTTCTTCTATAGGAAATAATTTAAGGCTGAATTAGGCACTAAGAAGAAATTTTGCCAACTTAAAAAAAAAAAGGTACAACCCCCCCCCCAAACAAACCAACCTCACCCACCCGCCCCCCCCCCAAAAAAAACCCCAAACAACAAAAAACCCCAAACCCACCCAAAAAACCCCAACAACCCAAAACCTAAAACCACAACTACAACAACAAAACCTGAAAAATGAAACCCAGAAAACATCCTAAGTTATCTGTTATTTTTAGAAACACGTTCATGTTACCAAGCTTGATAGAATACTTACCCATTTTCTCAAACAAGGTCACTGTAGCAAATTCAAACATTGCTCCTCTCCCTGACTGACTGAGTAGTGGCTTCCACCATGCCCAAGCACTTGGAAACCCAATTAACACATTATCTTGGAACATAAAGCACATTGCGCCTAGTCTGACATACATCTGGATATTTTATGTATTAAAAAAACAACAACAACATTTTTTCAGTATCCTAGGTCTCTAAATGTGTCACCAATCTCATTACATCCCTAGAGGTCTTGTCCTCTTACACATCTAGTAGCATCTGAGATTATACCTGTAAGGCCTTAAAACCATGATTTGACCTAGGTATATTAGGTCTTGCATATTGGTAGGCATAAACTTGGAGCATGAGCCCAGGAAAATATAGAAAACTAGGAACTAGACTTGGATTAAAGTCATATTAGGTAGGAAAAGAGAAAGAATCAATGCAAAAAACAATGCTTTCTCCAGGGTCTCCTTAAGATTCTTTATTGTTCTCTGGGAATCAACTTCCAAATAAAGCCAACATTTTCAACTAGTAGATTAAGGCTTTAGTTCTAAAAAATTTCTAACCTCTAAAACCAATGACTTTGCCCTTAAACATAAGCATTTTACTTACCTATAGATAACATAAATTCTTAAAATAAACGTAGGTACTTTCTTCTCAATTACAATTCTTTTTGTATTAATAATTGGAAAGTTCAGCAGAAATCCCTTTATGAGAGTCCTTAACTATTTGTAAACCATAAATCAGAAGAATAGTGAAGTGATAGAGGCAAGAAATTGATGGTCTGGCACTTGAGACACACTGTAGGTCACTTTTTGCTCCTGCTAGCCTGGTCCAGAGCCGTTTCAGCAATTACTGCATCTGCAGAAGGGCAGACCTCCCTCCCATTATGTGCATTGCTGCCCACTGCATACCACAGGCTGAAGGGGCAGGGGGGAAATGGGCTCTTTTTCTTGTGTTGTCTTTTGCCTTCAACCGGAAAAAAATCTGCAAATTGACTCCAACTTACAAATCAGAGTCTTTATGGAAAATTACTGGAGTCTGGAAAAAACACAGCTACAGTCTCGAACAGCATGATAAGCCTTTGGTATAAGGTAGGTTTATTCATATCTTGTGTTCAAGGTCAGATTTAATGGTCTATCTTTTACAGGAGGTTGAGCTGCATGTTTTAATGGCTAATTCTGTCTTTAAAAGTTGCATGAAGTCTGGGAACATCTTGAGCAGAAAAAACTGACAGTGTCCCACAGGAACCAGCAGAGAGAAATCAGCACTGTGAAGAATCAGGTCTTATTTGAGCCTCAGCTGAAACCCAGAAAAGAGAGGAGGGTCAAGTAGAGGTATGTGCTGATTTAAAGGCAAACCAGCAGGAGAAATGAACCTAACACAACAGAGATTATAATTCAGAGTTGCAATTTAATAAAAATATTACAATAAATGCAATGGAACAAAGAGAGATTGGTTTTAACCCACAAACCCCAGAAGTATAACCCAGCCCCCTGGGGCACAAACACAATGGGGTTTGTTAGCCCCTGTGCTGAGACCCACATGGTTCCCCCTGACTCCAAAGTAAAAGGAAAGGAAAAACTGGTGGTCACAGTGTGGTCGAGAGTGGTGGTCTCCTGCTGTTGACGTTCTGGTCCTCTTCTGGATCTGATGAGTGGTAACAGAAGTCCCCAAATCCCAAGATTATATTCCCTCTGGTTCAGGTGGGAATGCCCAGTACTTTCCCCAGGGCAGGGAGTTCCACAATGGGTGGAACTCACTCTGTGAGTCATGGGGTATTTTTGGAATCACTGATGGCCCATTAGCAGGCACACCCCCTCAGTCTGAATGTGGAGGTGATAACGATTCCCCAGAGAGGGGTTATCCCAGCTTCCATCTCACAGGTTTCTTTAACATCCATCTTACATCCTGAGGGGTCAGGTGTGCTCTGGGCAGCTGCTGCAAATGGTCCATTGTTAACAGTTCAAGAGAAATTACACAGAGGGTTTAGAATACACAGCTTTGGTCACACACACACAGTGATAAACTGGTCTCAGCTTGCTGAACTAGGACAAGGCAGCAATGCAGAACTTCCTCTCCTTTGTCTACCTCCACATTTTCTCATTAATCTTAAAAATTTTGCCTATTCACCTAGCTCAAGATGTGCAAAATCTGAAATGATTCAGTTGCTTTTGAAGTCTTCAGTTTATCATTAGAACAT
This sequence comes from Poliocrania exsul, assembly GCA_035041345.1. Lineage (NCBI taxonomy): Eukaryota > Metazoa > Chordata > Aves > Passeriformes > Thamnophilidae > Poliocrania > Poliocrania exsul. Next base: position 15,754,938 of record JAWWLZ010000094.1, on the reverse strand, counting down.
GCACTCCACATCATAGGCAGAATAAGCAAGACAGAAACTTCTGTCAATGCACTTATTTACAAATAAAAAAGTCATGTACAAGACTATCACCTGTCCTGGTTTCAGCTGGAATAGAGTTAATTTTCATTTTAGTAGCTTGTACAGTGCTGTGTTCTGGATTTAGTATGAGAAAAACATTAATAACACACTGATGTTTTGGCTGTTCCTGAAGAATTTTTGCCCTGAGTGAAAGATTGTTTAGTGTCTTATGGTCTGCCAGTGAGCAGCTGCACAAGAAGCTGGGAGAAACATGACGAGGACTGATGATCTGAACTGGCTAAAGGGATATTCCATACCACAGAACATCCAGAACATAAACTGGGGGCAGTTGGTAAAAAAATCAAAATATGTGGAAAACACAAAATAACGCTGGCAATGAACAATCAGGACCTAATTACACTGACTAACTGCTAGATGTCACTCTCCAGATGTATCTGGCATATACACCCTTTTCAACACCTGGCACAATCCTGAGGAACTTTAAGCAGATATTATTTCTGCTTTCACCACTCTTCTAGGAAGGTCAACATGTTTTTCCTGCCATAATAGGCCTCTTCTCACATTACACTTCAATTAGACCTGGGATGACCACTAAAGGATAGACAGCTGATTTTTCCCTCTGATTTTGGCACCTCTAGATTCACCCCTGTCTGTATTTGGTACTAATTGCTTGCAATCCAGCCTAACAGGATTTCGCTGCACAGCATGAGAGGCCCAGCTGCAGCAGTATTCACAGACTACAGGGAAGTAAAGGAAAGGCAGAGGCATCTATTGTGATGAACACAGCAAGCAGGAAGCACTGTGAGATTCTGCACCTCTCCAGACTGGAGCTGGAGCCTAGCTCCATGCTGCACTTGTCTTCACCTGGCCATAAAGCAAGGGGGTCCTTATGATGGTGCTCCAAATTCATAGATACTATTTTGTTCTACTTCTGCTGCTCAGCACCTTCTCTCCATCAGTAAATGCAATCCAAACCCAAACGTTTGTAGCTCCCTTAAACAATAAATATGTACATCCTAGTTGCCCCACAGACCAATAGGAGTGCGTGAGGAGACTGAAGAACAATTTGCTGCAGAGCCATCTCAGGCAAGATCAATACAAAAGCTTTTATCCATTGTTTCATTACACAATGCTTTATACAGCTTTCACTTTGACAGCACAAAGACAACAACAACAAAAAGGGGAAAAAAAGCTGGAGGATAGAGAAATGCATCAAGTCCACAAAATAAACAGTTTACCCCAAGCAGAGAGTATATTGTGCAAAGAGAACATTCAGAGGCTGAACACTTGGTACAAATTTTCTCTCACTTCAATACGTCAGTCAGTTTCAGGTCTGGGGAGAAAAAGTCACATTCTATCTTCTACTCTTACAAAGAAATAAATCTATTTCTGAGGTTCCTTGCAGTCAGGATTCCTCCAAATGCCATGTTAATGAACAGGAATGACCACTTTGATTATAGAGAAAGAAAGAGTTGCAATCAAAGTGAACATGACTAGCACCACAGTTTTTCACAACCAAACTATGTGTTAACATGTGCTCAGTCTCCTGGTTTAAAATTTATAAAGCACATGTTTGTAAAAAGAATACTGATTCCTTCCTCCAGTTTCAATAATATAGCTGATAGAGCAAATTCATACAGAAAAGAGCAACTGCTTCAGAGGGAAGGTCCTCCTCACCATATTCCTGCTGTCAGATCTAGATAAAAATCCCAAGTTATCTAAGACAAGGAGGAGATGGAGACAAATCATTGTAACATTCATACAAATGATAGTAACAGCTCAGCCATTTTCTTAAAATAAATGCCAAAAAACTTTCTCCACATAATAAGCTGCTGTTTCTCTCCCATCCCAGATCAGGGAATGAAAAGGCTTCCGAAATGCTGGTTAGAAACAACTGCTGTGCCCCATCCCAATACTTAGCAAGGTTTTTCTTAATTATTGTAATGTAGATGACACTTGGTGGTTTTCCCTAATGATAGGGATCATCAGTCAACTTTCATTTTAAAAAACAGAAGAGGAAATCTTTGGTGAGTGAAAATTCTTCTGCCCTCAGAGATGACAGAGTGAGAGTTGGTGTCATTTTGAGTATTCACTAAAAGCCAAAAGTGATTATATTACCGGAGAAGTGGCAAAACAAGTGGTGGAGGTCAAGCCTTATGATTCTTTGGAAGCAATAGGGAAAAAGGGCAAATCAGGAGTCTTCAATGCAGTTGTTGCTATTTCCCTTCATCATCTACTAGTAATTTTCTTCATCTGCAGAGAAAGGCTTGAATACTAGAAACCATCTACTTTGTGAACACATCCACACCAAAACTCCAGCAACAGAGAAAGGCTGAACCTTTCTGAGCTTTCACCATTGATGGGAACATTCTAGATCTGCAAAACAAAACTTCCAATAATTTCATAAAACACACAACCATCATGTGTCCTCTATGGCTCACTTTAAACATAGTTCAAGTGTGAGACAAAATCATGAAGAAGTTATGAGCAATCGTTGCAAAATTACAGCAGTAGAACCAATATATCTTCATTTGTACAAAAATTTCAAAAATACTTCTTATAATAAATGCCAAAAAATGGGTTCAGTTGATTTCCTGTTTCTTTCTTTTTTTTTTTTTTAAATAATCACAAACATCTTTCCCACTCTTGCTTATGCTAAAAACTAATTCAAATTTTATACATTTAGTACCTGTTGAAAATTTGGGAGCAGAATATCAGGTCAGATCTAACAATTAATTTTTTTATTTTCCTACAGACATTTTGTACAAATCCAATTATTTTTTCTTTATTTTTAGCCTTCTATGTTGACATTTTCTACCAAGTAAATGTATTCTTTTTCCTTTCTTGTTCTGATAGCTTTTATGTTCATTTTTCATTCATATTAGATACTCCCTATCTTTTACTTCCAGCATTCTCAACAACTCTCCTCTAGTAATTAAAAGAAAGTGACTACTTGTCACACTTGACAGTGTTAGGTTAACAGTTGCATTCAATATTCTTAAAAGTCTTCTCCAACATAAACAACTGCATGATTCTATAAAAAAGTGACAAAGTATGTTCCTGGCTCATTTTGAAAGAGAACTGTTGCAGTGCAGCTAAAAGCTGACTTTGATTTTCTATCTGTCTCCTGCCTCAACCAGAGTGTAGTTTCTAGCAGCACCTGCAGGGCACACCTTCTTAGGAAGGCCTGTTTAAGAGAGGATTGCATCTTGATGGGCAGAAAGAAGCAGTAATGCACCAAGAATTTGACTGTCATGCACGTACAGGGTTCTTGTAGGCCATCTTGACCATTTGCATATAAATTAGAGTGCTAAACTGGGAATAAATCCATTCCAAGGCAAAAAAAAAAAAGGTAAGGATGGATTTTAAACAGCACTACATGGTGCAAATGAGTATTCAGTTCTGGATTCAAGATGAAAATATGTATAAATATTTTAACCTTTTTTTTTAATGCTTAAAGATTTCTTTTAAATTTTTAGATATCATTTTCCTCTTCCTTTCTCTGTTCTAGTGAGCCATTCACATCCCTGGTAGCCTTTTTAGTGACTGAACAGGTTCTGCAGTAGCCTGTTTTAGGTCTAACTTAAGTTTCCAATGATGCTGTGCCAGATAGGCCCAAAAGCAAACATCCAGTGGCATTGTTTTGGAGTCTTTCAAGTTGTATATTTTCTTTTTTGTTGCTGTTTTTTATTATTACTGCAAATAGTACCAGCCCACACGACGCCAAAGTCTCAAGCAAGTACAAGAGTACTTTTCTTCTTTCTCCTTTTTTTACAGCATTCACAGAGAGCAGAAACGCTTCTTCCCAATGCACAGAGAACTGATTTTATCTTGGAAACCAAATTACTAACTCTTTACAGGACAAGCACAAAAAAGAGAACACAGACAATCATAAAATATTTCAATTTGGAAGGGACCAGTAAGTGTCATCAAGCCAAGTCCCTGCTCCTTCCTGGACTACCAAAAAGGAAACTTTGACTTATTCAGACACTTCTTGAACTCTACTGGTAGACTTGGTACCATGACCACTTTCCTAGGTAGCCTGTTCCAGTGACTGACCAAAGAGCCTTTTCCAAATGTCCAGTCTGAACCACCCCAACACATCTTCCTCCATGTCCTCATGTCCTATTACTGGTCACCAGACACAGATCAGTCCCTGCTGCCTCCCTTGAGGAAGACTGCTATGGGATCACCCCTGAGCCTTCTTGAAGATGAACAAGACAAGTAACCTCAGCTACTCTTCCTCAGTCTTGCTTCTGATGTCTTTCACCATCTTAGTTAATCTCCTCTGGACATACTTCAACAGTTTGATGTCCTCCTTACATTGAGGTATCCAAAACTGCAACAGGACTTGAGGTGATGCCACATCAGCACAGTGCAGAGGGACAATCCCATCCCTCAACCATCTGGCGATGCTGTGCCTGATGCCCACCAGGACGCAGTTGGCTCTCCTGGCTGCCAGGGCACTGCTGACTCATATTCAACTTGCCATCGACCAGGACCCCCAGGTCCCCTTCTGTGGCACTGCTTTCCAGCATCTAATTCCCCAGTCTGTGCAAACAGCCAGAGTTGTCCATCCTTGGTGCAGAATCCAGCATTTTTCCCTGTTGAACTTAACACAGTTGGTGATTAGTCAGTTCTCTAATTTGTCAAGGTCTCTCTACAGGGCCTGCCTTCCTTCCAGGGAGTCAACAGCTCCTCTCAGTTCTGTGTCATCTGCAAACTTGCTTAGTATCTCTTCCAGTCCTGTGTCCAAGTAATTTATGAAGATGCTGAACAGCACAGCGCCTGAGACAGAGCCCTGTGGAACCCCATCAGTGACAGGTCACCAACCTGATGTCACTCTATTCACCATTACCCTCTGTGGTTGACCTGTGAGCCAATTGCTCACCCACCATGTGATGTGTTTATTCAGCTGTGTGCTGGATATTTTGTCCAGAAGGATCCTGTGAGAGTATCAAAAGCTTTATTGAAATCCAAAAAGATCACATCAACTGACTTCCCTTGATCAGCTTGGTGTCATAAAAGGAAATCAAGTTTGACAAGCAGGACTTTCCTCTCATGAAGCCGTGCTGGCTGTGACCGCAGACTCTGTTGTCTTTCTGGTGTTTTTCAATACCTCCCAGAATAATCTTCTCCATAATTTTTTCAGCCACTGAAGTGAGACTGACATGTCTGTAGTTTCTGGGCTCCTCCTTCTTGCCCTTCTTGAAAACTGGGACAACATTTGCCAGCTTCCAGTCAACTGGGACCTCTCAAGATTCCCAAGACCACTCAAAAATCATGGAGAGAGGTTTTGCAATGTCATCATCAGCTATTTGAGGATTATGGTATGAATCCCATCAGGTCCCATAGACTTGTACATATGTCCAGGATTACCCTGTCCTAGGTAAAGAATCCAGTACTTGTTCTTGTTGAATTTTATGTGGTTGGTGATTGCCCAGCTCTCTAATCTATCCAGATCACTCTTCAGGGCCTCTCTACAACTGAGAAAGTCCACAGCTCCTCCTAGTTCAGTGTCAATAGCCAACTTAATGTACATTCAATTTCTGCATCTGGATTTATAAAAATGCTAAAGTAACGCCTGCCCTAAAACTGAACCCTGTTGAACCCCACTGATGATTAGTCACCAGCCTGATGCAACCCCATTCACCATAAACCCAACTCATCAGCCAGTTGCTTACCTAAGAGATTATGGGCTTGCCAAGCTATATGCTGGACAGGTTATCCAGAAGGACACTGTGAGAGATTAGTGAGAGATGTCTCTGCTCAAATTAAGGTGCAAACAAGACCATATGCCAAAGTCAACAATAAAGATTTGATTTAGTAGTAAATGTGATGTAAAGAGATAGAAAGAAATAGACAAATGGGAGGAGGGGAGAGAGTGAGAGAGAGATAGAGAGAGGTCAAGCGGAAGATAGCCACTACCCATGGATTCAGTGATGTCCCATTTGTCCTTCTTCACCCTGGGCTTCTTGGTGCTGCCGTCCTTGGAGTTGTTCTTCTGGGTGTACCACCTTTATACAGTCCAACATCCAGATATCCACGGGATGGTTGCA
>JAWWLZ010000094.1:15734546-15748740 GCA_035041345.1 Poliocrania exsul | reverse complement strand
ATCTCTCTTTATTCAAGAAACCTGTTCTGGCTAAAGAAATATAAGTTGGAAAGAATGTATGAGAACCACTTTTTGTCTTTCCCTCTGAGCTGTTTTCTTGCAAAGACAGACAAAAGAGGCAACCCTTTATCTGAAAAGCTGTCAAGGGGCAGAGAACCATTCCTTTTCCTCAGAAGGGGGGGGAAGGGAAGACAATGGAAAGGGAACAGCTCAGAGGGCAGCATTGCACATGTCTGGCCACTTTGTTATGTATGGCCAAGACGCCCCTCTGTATGTGGTGTTTTTGGCATCCCAGCTCTAAGTTCTTGCAGCTGTTTAGTGTTTCTGCAACAAACTTCCTTAATACTTAAAAGTCCATGGCTTAGCTGTCTGGTGACCTGTGTGGATACTTGGAGCACACACTAGTGTTTATGGACAATGGTCTACCTTGTAGAACTTCATTTACTCTAAAGCAGAATAAAGCACTCCTGGCTTACAGCCTCCAAGATGGGATTTTCACTGTTGCAGAGAAGATGGTGATGGGCTATTTCTCTCATCTGCCAGTGTAGATAAAAAAATGCCTTTTCAGATATATTCACCCCCTTGCCCTTCACCCTGCTTTAGTTTTCACTTCACTGAGTCTATGTAATCACATTCAGTCATAATCAGGCAGATGGGGTATCTCTAAAAATCCTGGTATAGAGCTGCAGCACTGGAGTTCTGCTAGACTGATGATGCTGATGGTATCATCACACATACCATTACCAAGATAACTCTCTCTTTGGAGACCAGGGTGGTACAAAGTGAAAACAGAGAATGTTAATACACAGGGTTAGGAAATGGGAATACGCTTAATGGCTGTGGGAGTGGTGTTCCAAAATATTCAGAGCTGTGGTCTTCCAGACACAATATGAAACCAGAGCAGAGGATACTGCAGAAAGAACTATCAGGAAAATCACTGCTGCACAGCGCAGACATTTTGCAAGGATTTAAGTTAAGTGATGGCTGGATATAAGGATGCCATTATTTCTAACAGATGCAAACTAAAAAATTTGTATGGACAAATATGCAAAAAATAAAGCAGTCTACTTGAGAAAGCAAAGTAACCGTAACACTGAGTATACAATGAGAAAGATCAGAGGGACATTTCTTGAAGCTTTTTTTCCTTTTAAATAATCATTTAAAAGCCAGCAGAATTATGTCCCCACAGATGAACTTTTGATCCTTCAGTAGCAACAAGAAAAGTCTGCTAGATCTGTTCTTCAGACATTACTCATCTCTGATACACTCCTTCCTTACTTCAGATGCTAACAGCAATCCCGAATGCATATCCATGAAACTATGTGCAACTTCATGAGAAAAGCAGAAAATACAAACAGAAAAGGAAGACAGAGTACAACTGAAAATCAGATTTTCAGCTTGCTAGAACCTGAAAAACTACATTAAGAAATCTTCCACACCATCAACCTGGATTTACCCTGGTTTTGTCAGCATTGAAATTATTAAATGCTGAAATTAAATGTGAAACAAGTAAAATCATGTGAAACTTGTTTTAAAATACTTGCTAAAATATCTGCTAAAATAAAACCAGCTGTATGAAGTGTGATCACCAAGAAAATACTGACAAATAGCAGAAGAGGAAAGCAGTTTCAAGTGCACTTAAAAGCACCTCAATATATAATTAGCAGCCACACATTACTTCACATACATTTCTTCATATACACTTAGAGACATTTTTTACACCCTGGACACAAGGTATGAATAAATGGCAACAGAGGAAACTGCTTTTTTTGAGAGCTGGGCCCCAGCAGGGTTGGGTGCTGTGCCTGCAAGGCCAGCACCTATTGAAACAGACTCCAGGAGGATCAAGACCCTGTTTCATTAGTAGGTACCTACGGGACATGTGGGATAATGTTTCTCTGCCACAGAGCTACTTCTAAAACATGACTGATAACCAGCCTAGCAAACCTCAATTCCAAATCTGTGGGACTGGCCCAGGCAACAGCCAGGGGTATTCAGTCATCTCAGGGTACTTCTCTGCACATGTCCTAGTGCTGCCTGGAAGACAGTGTCCACGCTTCCTACAGGAAAACTGTAGTTGAATCCCAGATCCCACAGTGAAGCTACAGGTTTTCCAGTTTGACATTCACATGGTGCCCACTGTCTGCTGTGTAACATATTTGCCAGCCAAGTTAAAAAGTTTACAATAACAGATTTGTGATAGTACCTGCTTAGTTCAGCTATATCAGTGCTTGTGAAAGCATGCACAGGCACTTGTCAACATCATACTCTGTAATCCAAGCAATTGTTAAAACAAAGTCCTCAGGTAAGAAGAAACTTGATACAGCATTGTCTGAATCTGAATCAGATCAATTATTATCCCTGTTTTCTGGGTCTCTACATAAAGAAATTCCCTTTTTGATGGCTTCCAGACAATGGTCAAATGTTTCCCAGGCAGCTACTGCTGTGTGGAAGATCATGCATTGTTCTCCACATTAGCCTAATGGCTTTTAATAGGCAAGGACTAAAGCCTTCTCCTCTACTGCAGCCCAGGTAGACTGCTGGGTGTGGGCTGGATCATTCCATACGTAGTAAACTTGGGCCTTGCATTGCTTCAAATGCTGCTTGGTATCTCTAAGGCAATTAGTCAAGAAATACAAGCAGGGTAACTCTCCTTTGTATTTCCATCTGGCTTTCTCTAATCAAAGTAGAACGTGACATCCAGGGGCAGGGCAAAGTGCCACAATAATCAACTGAGGCACACACTACAGGGTCAGGGCTGGGCATCATGAAGTGTGATGTACCACATTCCACTTCTAACACCAGAGCATAGGGGCTTTAAGGCTGTTGTGCTGAGTTACAGAATACAGTAACAAACACCAGACTAACAGCTTCAGGGACAAACAGTTCATCTCTAAATAAAAGCATAGGCAAAAATGCAGATCAGTAGTACAATCATCTGAGTTGCAACAAGAGAAAGTCAAATAATCCTCCAAGACTGGGCTAGACCTAACATCTAGGCATGCAAAAAAATACATGACCATGGCTGTCACACAGGCAGAAGGGCACGATCTCTTCTCTAGACAAAGTGATCTGGACCAAACACTGTCCTTAGGGAATGCCAAGTCTTTGGCTGGACTGTCTTCTTATCATCAAGCTGCAGAAGCACTCTTTGGGATGGTTAACCAAACATTACACCCTGTCCCCGCTCCCCTTCTGTGCCAGCTCTGTCCTTGGAGTGCATGGCGACGTGTAATCCTGTATGAGACAATACACCACAGATTCCTTTGTGGGCACAGGTCTGGCAGTATAGTATAAGGCAACACAAGCCTCACAGCTGCCTTGTATGCACCATCTCTAGAAACACTGTATCAGGCACTACCAGCCTTACAAGAACCCATTTAGTCTTGGCATTAAACCTACTAAAATTGTAGTTTACATATGCAAGTCACTACACAGAATGCAAGAATGAATACAAAGGGCAATCTGAACTGTGCGAACATCCTGAGAAGATATGAGAAAATAAGCAGAGGCTCAGAAGCAGGAAAACCTCTCAGTTTAACCTAAATTCTTAAACATAGTGCTGACAGTGAGCAGACTGAATTTACACCAGCCTGAAGAGTACAGTATGTTAATGACTAAGGAGAAGTCAAATAAACCAAAACAAGGGTAGTCCAAAACAAAGAAAAGGCAAAGTATCGAAAGAAAGCATGAAGACTACATTGAAAGATAATGGAAGTAGTAGTGGTAATTACTTTTTATTTTTTATAAAAGAAGTACAAACAGTGCCCAAGTTACAGAACTATTAGAGTACCATTTGGCCACAGGGCTCTGAAAGACTGGTCCAGCTGGTCAAGAAATAATTGAAACTGGAAACACCACTGGACCAACCTACATTTAGAAGTCTCATGTTCTTTTTCCTTCTGAATGTAAATTAAAATTTAATATTCTCCAGCTCTCTGATTATTTGCATGAATATATTCTGTTCTCTTACACTGTGCATATAGAAGTTCAACAAAGATTTACAGAATCCTCGTTTTTTTCACAAACTGCAAGACTGAGTATTAACATTATACTAGTTTCTTTCACACATTTTTCACTGGATTTTACTGGAGAACTCTTTAAATATAAACTGTGTATTTAAATTGACTGCTGTGCTATTTTAAACCCACAAATAACTTAGATGTGGTTCACTGTTTCGAACTTAGTTTTGAACATTACCATGTTTTTAAGTATCAACTGCACACTATTGTAGAAAAAACAATTCACTCAACAGCAGGTTGGTGAATGATGTTATTGACACTTGCTAAGACAAGGAAACACTGAAATCAACATGATTCCCTCTTATTTTTCCACTGCTAGCTGCAAATTATGACTAGCAGCTTCAGGAGTTTGTTGTGCCACCTTCCTCCTCAATTTCATTTTGTAGACAAGCTGCTGGTTCTAGTGGTTAGAGCTGATGTTCCAACAACCACAGCTAAAAAAAAAAAAATCAAAAGGAAGAGAAGAGTTAGTCCAAAATGTAAATGCTCTTCCACATGCTAAGAAGGAAAGGCAGTACTGTAACAATACACTGTATGTAGACAGTTTTTCCTCTATCAGAAAACCAGAAAGCAATGCATGAAATAACTACCTTTATCACATTACCTGACACGCTTAATCAGTTGAGTTTTCTCCTGCCAAAGGAATACGGTCCCAAAGCTGCAGCAACTGCTCTCCAACTTGTGGTTTCAGCTCCTAGAAACAAAATCAGGAAATTACAGAAGTCATTAGCACTGTTACTACTGACATAGAGAACTACTAATTACAAAATTCTTAGAACAGGTTGCTGGTGAATGCTTTCAAACTTCCTGAAAAAGGTTATTCCTTTTGCTATTGAGTCATACATTAGAACCTCCCACACATGAAGGGCTCTGGAGGAGATTAAAATCTTCCATATGCAACTCTGGCCTACAGGCTGGGAGTTTTTTGGTTTGGTTTGTTTTTTGGTTTTTGGGTTTTTTTTTTATCTTCACTGCAAGGTGTCAGCTCTCACAAAGAATTCCCAGTGAACACATCACCATCATATACAAGAAGAGATGCACCATGTAACTTGTACCTTCCACAGGTCACTTTCTTATTAACCGAAGACCATTATTCTTCACATCTTTTAAGTTTAATTCTGTCAAGTGTGGTGAAAATGTGGAAAGGTAGGTCACAGGTAATACAGTGGTTATTGGTAGAATCATACACACTAATATAAACCAGTTGTTTTAAGATTTCAAGATTCTTCAGGTCTTAAGAGCCACTTACAAAAGAAGCACTGTCAACTATGGCACATGCTACATTTCTTTCCTTGTTCTTGCAGAATGCTTCTTTCCTCATTCTTACAATTGGAGAGGTTTCAGGGAAGCAGTGACAAGACAATACAACAAGTTTAACTCTAGAATGTTGTATCAAGGAGATGTTTTGGGAGAGGACAGAGGAGAACACAGAAACCACCACAGAACTCTTGTGCCAATTCTCTTTTGACTTTTTCTAGTTGAATTTACATTTAACAAACTAGAGAACAGTCCAAAGCTTTATTCTGTCTCAAATATCAAGATTCTCTTCAGGCTTTACAAAAGCTCAAAGCTCTAATTATGAACAGCTATTTGGGTGTGACAGACTATCTCAGGGAATGCATCTGAATCAATGAAGGAACAAACCTCCAGAAATTAAAAAAAAACTCTAATGTTGATTTATGGAAATAACCAGCTTTAAATAACCTTTTTGTTAAGTTTTTTCTTTTAAACACAATTTAAGCAATAAATTACTTTGATTTTATGAAATATTTCCACTAGTTCAACAGTTACTAAGTCTCCATCAGCAAAAGGCACAATGTGCACTGATGGAACTGTGATTCATATTAACAGATACATGAGGACAGCTGAGATGAATGTCCAGGCTGAACAACGTAACAAACAATACACAATTCTACCAGATAACAAAGACCTTTAGAAGAGAATAACACTACCTGGCCGTCTCTGCTTGTTTGTACTTTCTTATTGTCATTCCAAGGGCTGAGCAAACGGTGTGCAAACTGAAAAGGAATGCTTTCTTTTCGGATCCAGTCCACCTTAAATGTACCTCCAAAACCAGAAGATCCCCAGTCTTGACTTTTTTCACACCCTATTGCAGAATCCATTCTAGCAAAACCCTGGAACAAAAATTTGAATATGAAAGAATGGGCATAATGACAGTATATTTATTTATGCTGGAATTAATTGAGTGGATTTCTAAAATGTTTACATCAAGAAAGTTAGAAGTATCATTTGTTTTTTCCACTTAAAATATACTTTCTAGAGTTTGACTAGAAAGAATGTCTCTCAATTCATCTCTCACAAGTACTCTTAGAGAATTTTTTAAACTTTGTAACAGAGGTTGAAAGGGTTTTGCAAAAACATTTAAAATTAAAGGAATCAAGAAGAATGTTCTACTACAGAACAGTCCATTCCCTATTCCTTTACTTGTAGGTATTTCTTGCAAAAATCCATTCCTTCCTTTCCTTGTTCCCTCTCTGTTAAACTTTCATACAGAATTAAAAGAGTGCAGCTGCTCTTCAAAGAAAGAAGTCACAGTCACTTCTAGTTCCTTCTTCAATGAAGCAGAAAGATGTTCCAACAAGATAAGTAGTCAGAGAGAAAAACCATAAATCCAAGGCTGCATCTAATTTATTGAAGGACACCTCTTAAATACACACACACACTCAAACAAACCAAAAATAAACCCAGGCCACACACAATGTATCAACCATTTGGCAAATTTATGCCAGTCATGACTTCAGAGTCCACGAGATGCAGTGCACTACATAAGCTACCAGCACACACTGCTGTTGTTAAGACATGTAGTCCTAGACAACTTAAGCCAGACTTAAATGAAAATTAATGAAAGCAACAGAGGAAAAATAAAGGCAGAAAGCAAAGAGACACTTGTGACAAGAGAATATTATTAGAAAAGTTAGTCTTGCACTTCCATGAAGGCTGAGTACATTGTCAAAATTGTAAGGGCAAGGCAATATCACCACCCACATCCTGACTTCTTAGTGTCTTCCCCTCCCATCTTTCTTGTCTAAGAGCACTGATACAACAGCCTAATTTCCATATCAACTGGCACGCTGAAAATTACTTTCCAATGCTACATCTGCATTTGCGAAATCACTGTATGCATATCTCACTGCAATCCTCCAGTGTACTGTCAAGATAGCTGTATTTGGGTTGGTTCATTAGATTAAGTTCCACTGACTGTTAGGAATAGTTTACATACAAAGATGCAAACTGAACTTTCTTTACCTGGAACAACTGAGTTTAGCTGGCTCTACAACACAGCTAACCTGCAACTTTGCACTACCAGGTCAAGCCTAACTTTAAATTGGCCACAAATCTGTCAATGAATTTTTGACAAATACCTCAATAAACATGAAGTCAAGACACAGTTCTGGAAGAATCATGGCCATGCTTTCCAGCTTCCTGACTTATAGAAACTATAGTTCAGGAAAAACAGTATTTATTAAAATTTGTAATACAGCCATCTATCAGTTTCCTAACTTCAGAAAGCTGTGACTTGATTGTAACTCCTTGTTCACTTACAATATATATTTTGGAATGCAGAGAAAAGAGCAGCAATCACTTGCTTTGTGTGGATTTTCTTATTTAATTCATTGCAGCTGTTTGAAGGCTTTTATGTGGCATATAAACATTATTCTGACTCATTATGTTTAGACACAATTTAGTCTCAGCCTTTGAGGGACAAACTGAGTTAATTACAACAGACTGAGTCAAAGAATCAAGTTACCTTTCCTCAACAACCAGAGACACAGGCATGCTACTCTACTTATCAGAAAGTCAGCAGTCATAAACAAAGCCCTCATCTACTGCACTCTCCTAAACCATTAACCACAGCCAATATTTAGTATTAGCTAAGAAGTCACCTGAAAGTGTCCAGACCCTTGAACAGAAAATATTAAGTAAACCACACTGCTCTCCCGAAAGGCCCTACTCAGCTTTCGCTCATTTCTTGGCGTAGTGGACCATATACCCTTCTGTTGAGAAATATCAATGTTCTGCAAGTTGTTACTTTCCATTATAAAGTACCGAACTGGCATATTTTGTCTTGGTGAAGGAGACTTGGAACACTGGAAAATGAAATGAAATTAAATTAATAAATACAGTGAAATAAACATGGCTTCAGTTACAAAGTTTTATACACACAAAGAAAAAAGTCCCTTCACTGAGCTCCTCCCCTCCTGTTTCAGATTGTATAAGAAACATAGAATCTATCAGCTGTTCCTGTCCCAATTGATTTTAAAATATCTTTCACATCTATTTTACAATTTTTAAGCACATTTCAAAATATAATTTATTCTTCAGGGGCAGGAAACAAGTCTAGTAGAACAGACAAATAGTTTAGTGTTTAATAACAATTCTCTGAAGTCTGACACACCTTCAGTTTGACACAAAATTAACCATCCTGGACTGTAGCCTGCAACACACTACTCACATTTCCTTCTTTAGGAAACACTATGTTTTCTGTCTTGAACAGTATCTGAATTTAAAAACTAAAAGACTCAAGAGGCATTACTAAATCTTCCAATGAGTCTATGCTGAAAAGAACAATGGGCTTTCCCCTCAGTGATCTGTTTAATATTAATGCCGTTCACTATTCAAGTATATAGAGAGAACTATGACACTAACCTCATTAAAAATGTGTGCTTTGTTAAAATAATCATAAAAATCCCCAAACCACAACCAGCCATAATAAGGTACGTAACAGAAAACTTGCAGAATCAGTAGCAATGTATGCTATTATAGAAACAGAGAAAGGCACAATCCAGAGTTCAGATGTGCAGTTTAGTATACCAAGTTTCAAAAACAAAAAAAATCTTGATGTTTTTTCAGCTTTGGTTAGCTTAACCTCAGAAGTCTGCAAAGAATAATATTTTTCCTCTATTAAGCTAGTGTAACAAGGATATTTATTCTTGATTTTAAATGCCAGAAAGAAATATTATGCAGTTGTTAATGAAAATCAAAATCAGGTCTATAATTTATCAATACAATATCTCATAGCTGCTGAAAGATATTGGCAAGAAGTTCTATTAATTTTGAAGAGCAGGGTAATATGTTTATGAGAACTTTACCTTTCCAGATATTGGAGAACAAGGACTAGCACAGGGGCTAGGATAGCTACTGCTGTCTGCAGACTTCACTGATGATCGATCTGACCTGTCATCTGAAGTTTGTTTGGAGTGCAAAGTAATTTTTTGTTTGTACTTTGGCTGGTGAAGTGCAGGAGGTGTGGATTTCATTAAAACTCTAAAAAGTGAAGGCAGACACAGGGCATACCATGAGTTTCACAAGTAGTCACAGAATAATTTTTATCAGCCTATTGCATGACCATATTGCTATACACCAGATCAGTTATTGGATCAGAACCACCTTGGGGGAAAGGGGGGGGTGTGTGTGCAGGGGAAGGGATGGATTGAACCTCATGTACGTGGGGTGGCGTCATATCCCTCATGGCAGGGTGCTGGAGCTCACACCAGCCAGTCCCAAAGCAGCTGCCAGTCACAAACACCTCAGGAAAACTGTAACACCCCACAGCTCCTGGAGCCCCTGACCCAGCATGGATTGGCAGCAACAGTGAGAACACAGCCCCTCACCCTGGCCTGGTGCCTGTGGGGTTTGGCCATAAAGACCAGAGTAGATAAAACCAGAGGTTTTGGGGTGCCATGTGTCACGGCCCTGCCATCTGGACATGTGAGAAGCTGGTCTTCCACAAAGTCTCAAGGGTAGCTATCCCTCTCTCTTTCTCACTCTCTCTCTTCTTGCCCTCTCTGCTTCTTTTTCTTTACTCCTTTCTTGATGCTTTGGGTAGCTTGGAGCTGGAGGGCTTGGATTTGACTCAACAGTGCTAAATGACTGATACTAACTTGGGTGTTGTGGATTAATATATGCTGAGTTGGTATTGTGCTATTTTGTCTAGCTTGCGTAGTGCCCTTTTTGAACCTTTGCCAAGTTCATTTATTTTCTACCCTAAATTAATAAAGAAACCCCTTGGGAACAAGTCCATGGCTTATTCTCTTGATGTTCTCTCAAGGTGTTAAAGAATCCTGTATGTATATATATACACATACGTGTGTGTGTGTGTGTGTAACAGTAAAACACTTATCTGAGTCTGTGAGCCTGCAGCTCTAGAACTGGAATGTTACACATACGTATTACAGCAATTCCAAAACATATTAAACACTAACTAAAAAAACATACTGATCATGTATTGACTTTTGAATGTTACAGTTAGGCCTCTTCTGCTACTTCTCAAAGAGCAAAACTCACAGACAATATTCCTGTTTGATCTCTCAAACAGTAGGCACACATTTGAAATACTTCTCAATGAAATCACAACTACAATATAGTATCAAAGTTTTCAGTTGTACTTATATTGTTTCTTCCTTTTTAATGCTAGCAGAAATTCAAGTGATGCCTTTACAGGTAAATAAATTACAACCCACAGTCTCTAGAAGAAGATCTCAGCAGCTTACTTCTCAGCATTAGAAGAACCAGAGAATTCAGTTTCTGCTGAAGTTTTTCTCCTGTTGGTTGACCTCCATGTAGATGCTGAACAAAGTTCTTCAGAAGCCAAAAATCTTGGTCTCTGACCAACTCCTGAAGGCTGCTGCAAACCTGCAGTCTGTTCTTCAGCAGTTAAAACAGCTACAATTGTTCTTAAAATTGCTTCATCAGCTTGAGAACACGGTTTAGAAGGAGCTCTCATACGACGCAGAAACAAGCTATGCCACTTCTGCCTAAGTTGCCACAGCAAACCAGCAGCCTGTAAGGAATTTCAATTCTGTCAAAGGCTAACAAAAATTAGATCAGATAGGCAAAGGGTTACCTAAGTCTTTCCTGTCAGGCAGCAGCTGGCATTCTGCAGACTGAGAAGCAACACTAAGGTCCCAGGCACAGGGGAAAACCACCACATTTAAACTAAGCTGTTAGCTTCTCTTTCAGCTGGTGCTAGGTAATTTTTAGAACACTTTATGTTGCTCTGCACATATTTTTTATTTTTCACTTTAAAAATTTACCTTTTAAAAAAAAAACTCCAATCTTTTCATGTCTCATGCTCTTCCTGTCAGTTCAGTCTGTATTCCCATATCCTTCAGTTACACCTTATGAAAAAGAGCTCTGAGTTGCTCTACCGCCTCTACTACAGCCACAATTTCTCAATGACCTGTCTTCAAAGGCTGGAGTTTTCTTCTTTTTCTAAAATCTCACAACAATTTTCTTTCAGCAATTTCAGTTTCAGGTGCTCCATTTTGACCCAACATTAGTCATCCTCTCAGAGAAGGAAATATACAATATGTCATTGGGACTATTCTTTCAACTCCTGCTCAGATTTCAGCTAACTCAGTTCATGCTGAGGCCTGATGGGTGCTGGGAGCACCACACAGGCAATACAGGGGCTCAGAACGAGCAGAAGGGCCATTATGCACTCACTACCACCCGCAGCTTGCTGTTCCCTTCAGCCATTTATCTTTTGCCTGGCAGTTTCTTTAGAATCTGCTAACTTGTGGAAATGGACAAAACTGCCAACCTGGAAAGTATAAAACCTCAGTTAACTCAAAGCACTTTTGAAGTAGATCCAACAGCAGCTGGACTGCTGAGGCTTTCCTGCTTCCTGGTGGGATACAGGGGACACCCACACTATGACAGAGGAAGAGCACTCTCACTGTTGGCTAGGTAACTTTTTCTTCTTTTTGGCTCATAGGCGCAAGAATTGAGAGTTTACAACTTGGATGTTGAATACATGAATTCACACAATAGACTAGTCTGGGCAAAAGGGAATTGAGCACCTGCTTGTCCATTTCTTGTATTTTTAAACCAACTCCTGAAATAAAAGTTAACCCACAGTACATTCTCATGTAAATTTGAGAGGCTCGTATGGACAACAGCTATTCTTGAAGGAAACTTTGGTTTACTGAAATGTTTCACAATCTTTTTCGGATGATTTGACACAGATATACTTCTACATGAAACAAGCATGGAAATGATCCATTACTTACTTCAGGGTCCAGTTTGAGATGAAGCCATTCATCTAGCTTCAGTAGTGAAAAATTAGAAGTTGTTCTGTCCTCCATCTCACTGTCACTGCTATCATTAGATAGCCCATCCCCTGAAGCAAAAAAAAAATACATTAACATTCCTGTATTATTTACACTTACATACCAAAACATGAACACTACCGTGTTAGCAGCAAAACACTAATTTTATTCCTAAATTTAATTTTAAAATGTAAACATTTGTAAACATACTTTTTAATTTTGTCAAATGAACCTCAGTGAAAGTCTCTGCTTCAGTTAGCAGAACAGAAATAGCCAGACCTGCTGAGGGTCCTACTTATGTAAACACCTACATTGTGATCTGACTCACTCATGTACCTTCATTAATATCAACAAGCTGTTACCAAACTTTTGTCTGAAGTTGTTTATAAAAGTACACACTGCTCTATGCTTTATTTCCTAATAAAACAGCATTTTTAAAAACCCGTTAAGGAAAAAATTATATACACACATAGCTAATTAGGATTTGCATTCTTTTTCCAAAGTGCAATACAATCAGCATTAATGCTATTTTAAGGGTTACAGTTTAAGATCAAGACAGGAAAGCTTTAAAAATAACTTGAATTCTACTTTGATTCAAACTAGTATTCCTACAGAACCAAGAGCAGGAGAGATTATTTTTGCTTCTATTTCTACTCCACTCTACTTAAATATGAAAAAAAGAAATTTCTATATAGTCTCTATTGCTTTTAGTTAATAGTATGGCTAATTGTCATTAAAAGTTAGCAGCAGAAAATAAACTTTAAAATGCAATATGACTATTTGACATATTGATTATATCTAAATTATTCAGTTTGAGTGATCTGGTTCAAAGTATCAAATAAACTAGGCTGTAGAAAAAAAACATACATACTACAGTTCTCAGCATTACTACTGTCATTAGACATCTTGCTCTCATTTTTTATTTCTGTACAAACTATGCTGCACTATCTGAGACTCCAGAACTGTGTAAGTGTAATTTATAGATACAAATGTACAGGGATTCACAAAACAGAGACATTTATTACAGAGGCTATAAACTATTCTTCAACAGATAAAGGAACTATAGCTCTGTTATTTTCTGAACTAGACAATGTGTGTAGACAATATACATGAAAAACAAGCCTCCCACACCACATGCTAGCATATACCAATGAAAACACTCCAAATCCAGACCCCAGAATACCTCGAAAGGATGAAGATTCCTCCAAAGCATTACTTGGCAATCTAGCTGGTCCACAGAAGAGTGCCATAGTGACAGATGTTACCACAGTACAGCACCTGATGTTTGCTATCCTGTGAGCTCTTGTCATTTCATCATATATAACCCAGTCTGTAGGGAGTGCCTGAACAGCTGCAGTTTGGCCATTTGCTGGGGGAATCTGTGCAAGAGCAAATAAGGCTAGGCTAGTATATCCTCTGTGTTTAATTAAAAAAAAAATTAATGTAATAGTTATTTTATATATGTATACATAAGCACATATTTATAGGCACACAAATAAAAAAAAACAGAAGGAAATTCAATCCGACTACCAAATTATCACTTTGAAGCAAATATTTTGCTATAAAAAAACTATCTAAAAAAACCCCCAGTTTCAGAGTACAACTTCTTTCTGCTATTATGAGCAGGGTTTGTTTTATCTTGAAAACACTTTTATAACTAGCTTTTTCTTTTTAACATTTTGGTGTGTTCCATCTAGAAGGACTAACAGAAATATTTGAAAAAATAAACCAACTCCACTTTACCTACCAAAAAAAAATTTTTAAAAAGTTAATGATTTTACCTTTTTATATTGAGTTTGACTAAGCACAGAGGTAGGATGAAATCGCACTTTCTTTTCCTTTGGTCCAGTCAAAACCAGGCTTTCTCTGTTTACATGCACAAGATTGGGATACATTCCAGCCACTAAGGCAGCTTTAACTACTGCCCAGTTTTCGGAGTTGGTATTAACATCTCTAATATCAGCTCCTCCTCTGACTCTAACAAAACCTGAAGAAAGAAGAGGTCAGAACTGTGTTATATTTGCTTGTACTTAAGATCTACTTTATTGATTCTCAAAAGAAATTTGGGGGGGGAAAAAAAGTGAAATCGACTAAAAATTA
>JAWWLZ010000094.1:15694017-15708019 GCA_035041345.1 Poliocrania exsul | reverse complement strand
AGCTCAGCCCAGCTCAAATCAGCTGACAACTCCAGGCCTAGTCTGAACTTCAAAATCCCCAAATTTAGGTCCACCTAGGTGAACCCGTAACAAGAGGTAACAGAAATTAGGACCTGATGTGAAATCTTTTGCAACTAGATGCAGTTGCAGCAGGGATACCAAGTAAATTGATTCAGACAGAGGTACTGATTTTACAGCAAATACAAACAATCAACTGTGTAAGTCATTAAGAGGTTATTTCAGTTGGTTTGAAGATGGTGCTAATAACACCAAGGTTGCAGGTTTGATCCCTGTATGGGCCATTCATTTGAGTTGGATTTGATGATCCTTGTAGGGCCCTTCCAACTCAGAATATTCTATATGTGAATTTATATCCCAGTTAAGACCAGCCTGTTGGATGGAGATGAATAATTGACCCCAAATGTTAACAAGTATTGAACGATCAACCACTTGATCAGTAACAGACTTTTGAGAATCCTTTACAATTTTATATTGATAACCATTTCTACCCTTAACTGTATTAAGTTTGTTACTTGTTATAATGTTGTATGTTAAGGCAGTGGTTTAGTGCCTTGAAACTTCTCTTTTTTCGCTTTTAATATATTAGGAGGTATGTTCAATTAGAACAAAGGTAGTACTTTTGAGGAGTGCAGATAGCTTAGTGTGCAGCTGCAGTGCAAGCTGCTGATTGGGCTCTGGGTAGCAGGAGCCCAAGGCAAGAGGTCCTGAACTAGTCCTGATACTTGCATAAAAGAAGTTTCCTTAAAAGAGGTAAAGAATAATGGTCTTAGAAAAGAGTTGTCCTGTGTGCTGGGAGAGGCCTGAAGCCACCAAGTATTTCCTGCATGCTCAGGTGGCCTCAGCAGCCAAAGGTCCTGGGATTAGCTCTGCAGAGACTTCCAGCAGTGTGGCCATCCACTGTACCAGACAGAAGGCCAGCCATTGTCCAAGAGGGAAGGCCGCCTCCTCCACGCCCTACAGAGCTGGTGTTGCAGCAGCCTGAATCGGAAGGAGGGGTTTCTCTCTACAGCTCTTAGAGCGTGGAAGGCTTGAGTTGCGAGGCTTGAGATGGAGGTGCTCAAGTTATTTGTCGTGCCTTGAAGGGCTGAAACAGAGACGAACAGAGACAGGGTCAGAGCCCAGGCTTTTGGGGACTTCAGGAACCCCTCTTGCCAGGGCCACCCCACCCATGATCAGAAGGGAGCAGGAACCAAGAGGGTAAGCCCTTAAACTGCTTGAAATTAATACCCAATAAGCCCCTGAAATCTCTCTCTGCTCTTTTCACACCACCCCTTGTCTGGCCAAGATGCAGAACCCTCTCCAGGTGAGGCAGGGACTGCAGCTCCCTGCCCAGGATCTTTCCTTGTTTCATGCCAGTCCCTGCTGACAGCGCACTGTCCTCATTCACCTCACAAGTGACCTGGAGAAATTCCTGCTGCCCCCTCGTGTGCCACCTGGTGAGCTGTTGGAAACACACTGCCTGTCATGGCCCCAGTGGCACAGCCCGCCAACACCAGCACTGCCAGTCTTAGCAGGGCTGAGCCACTTGCAAAGAACAAGGGCAAGTGTAGGAGAGGGTGGCAAAGAGTCCTGAGGCATAGTCATGGAGTACCACAGCCACTGGGCTGAGTCCTGCTGCCAGTGCAGCAGCCGGGGCTGGGGCCAAGCTGTTGTAGGGCAGTAAGGGACCTCGAGGGTTGTGTCTCACCAATGAGCCTGATGGCTGCTTCTCGCATGGATTTCTGGGGGCTCTGCAGGTATGACACAGACTGGCGCAGGTATTCATCTGCTCTGCTTCTGTCCTCTGCCAGCTAGAGAGAGCATAAGGAGACACAGGGGAGGGGTTGGAACTTATTCTTCCCCTTGGCTGGGCAACTCCTGGACCCCTATCTGGACACCCATGCCACCTGGCCAGTGCCAAGATTT
The DNA here is from genome assembly GCA_035041345.1 of Poliocrania exsul. Lineage (NCBI taxonomy): Eukaryota > Metazoa > Chordata > Aves > Passeriformes > Thamnophilidae > Poliocrania > Poliocrania exsul. The sequence goes on along the minus strand of JAWWLZ010000094.1, from coordinate 15,706,093 downwards.
GAAGGGAGCAGAGGGCTGGGTGCTCCACAGGGAGCCCCAGTACCACCATGATGCCAGAGCACAGCTGGGTTAGGACTCTCTCAGCACCCTGACTCAGGGAGGGAAAGGAGCCTGGAGAAGAGCTTGGAGGCCACAAACCCAAGGGGAGTAGTGTGTGGAGTGCAGGCTGGTCATGATGTGTGCAGCAGTGGACAGGGGCCACAGCTGTCACCCTCACACATCGAGTATTGGCAGCAGAGATCTTGTTCAGTCTGTCTGGGTCTTCGAGGCCATCCTCACCAAGCACTTGCCAAACCTCCATGGCTCATCTCTCTCCAGCAGTTCCTCAAGATCCCACTTCTTCAGGAATTTTGTTGCTTGAAGCAGGGTTTCCCAAGAGGCCTGCAGAGCCACAGAGATTGGGAGATGGCACAGCAGCCAAGGGCACAGGACCTCCATACCTAAGGTAGCTAAGGTCAGGATGCACTGCAGTCCATGAGGCACTAGGGCAGAAGGCAGCTGTGCCCTATCACAGGGAACACCAGCAGCTGAGTCTTCACCTGTGCCACACAACGGTTCTCATCATGCATGTGGTAGAAGAGTGGTAACAGGCTGTGATATACATTGTTCTCCAGGGCATATTTTCCCTCTTCAACTACCAACTCCATTAGCGCTTGAAAGAGGCGAATGGAGAGCAGCTGCACATGGCTGCTGTCCTAGTGGAAAGCAAAACGGGCAAGACGTCAGCACCAGCAGCATCAGGCCCACTGGGGCATGGGCCAGAAATCCTCGGGGTATAAAGTTTCCTGGCAGCAGTCAGTGCCTGTGGCATGGGACACAGAGCCTTATGTTGTCAAAGCGTGGCTGCAGTGCCTCAGCCAGCTGCAGAGCAATGGAACTGGCAATTGGCACATCTCTGTCCAAGAGCACCTTGCTGAGCACAGAAAGTGTCATGCCCACCACCTCCGGGTCTTTATCCTTCAATACCTCTGTGAGGCTTTCAGTCAGGGCTAGGATTGTGTTGGCCTGTGTAGAGCACAATGCAATGTTGTGAAGCCATGAAAAGCTGCACTGCCAAAACTGCTCCAGCAGTTCCACTCCATGCTCCTGTCTCAGAACCAAGAAGAAAAGGCCTGTTCTGAAGGACACTGAGAGCTGAATGGGAAGTCAGGAATGCTGGGAGCAGCTGACACAGCTGAAGGCAATTCCAAACTACTGTATGACCCAGCCCCACACTGCCAGCACAGCTTCAGCCAGCTGCCTGCTCCTTACCATAGAGGGTCTCTTGCAGAGCATCATGAGGCATCTGAGGAGCTGAAGCCGCATCACTCTGCAGTCCTTCCACATGTAAATTGAGACAAGCTGCAGAATGCGTTCACCCCATTCCTTTATGTTAGGGTGAGGCAGGAGCTGAAACAACGGGGCAGTGACAGTGGTTGTAAGAGTTACCCTGGCAGCAGGGGGCCAAGGGCACCCAGCAGAGCCCATCCTCTGCCCCACCTCCACAAACTCAACTTCCCTCACCGCTGCATCTCCAAGAGGGCAGAGTGGTGGGAGGCAGCCCAGCAAGGCAGTACTTGCCATCAGGCTCACCTCAACAAGGAAGGCCATGGCAGAGACCTCCCAGTGAGCCTCCTCTCTGCGGAGCAGCCTGAACAGGTAACGTGCAATCCGGTAACACAAGCACTGTGAGACCCTGAGCATTGCTCTGGACAGGGAAAAAGGCATTGTGAACCCTGAGCAGGGCAGGCAAATCTATGCTGGGACTGACGCACCAAGGCCTGGTCTTACTCCACCACCTCTTGAAAGGAAAAAGGCAGTGCCCAACACCAGCAGGGTCCTTTGCGGATGATGAGACTGAAAACACACCCTTCCTGCCCACAGGGGACAAGAGCAACCAGGCTGTGGTTGGTGATCAGTGGCTGACCTCGAATCCCCCTGACCCTGGCAGACTGTCCTCAAGGAGGTTCCTTGCAGACAGACCTCCTGCTCTGTACCATCAGCCCAGGACCCATGGGAGGAGACGCTGGCACTTTGGGTTATGGCTGCTCCAGAGCATCCAGCTCTCCCAGGCTTTTGCATTCTGCAGGGCCATCCCCCAGAGACATTGTCCACGACACCCATGATCCCAGGGACTATGTTGGGGCCATCTCATCTGCTGAGGAGAAATGATGAAGGAACAGGGAGAAGGCAGGTCTCACCTGGCCAGCAGACCCATCGCACAGTGGTGGGTGTCAAGGTTGAGGAGTGTGTCCCAGCCACGTTCACGTTCAACTTCAGACACCACATCCTCATACTCAAGATGACAGAGCAGTGCTTTCACAGTCAGCACTACAAATCTGTGTGCAGAGCAAAGCTTGGGTCACACTGGGAGTCCTGAGCCCAGCTCCAGAGGTGTGGAAGAGGTGGGAGAACCATGATGGAGTACCTGTTAGGGTCGGTGGGAAGGCAGTGCTCCTGCTGGCATCTCCTCCAGAAGGCATTGACCTCTGCTGGCATCTGTGCTGTGCTGGAGAAGACTTGGAAGAGCAGAGCCACAAAGAGGTGGGGCAAATATGTCATCAATGCCTCTGGGTGGTGGGGCAGATGGATGATCTCCCACAGTGCCCTGGTTGCCTGCAAAAAAACAAAACACCCAGAGACTACACTCAGCACTGAGATAATCCCCGTGGTAGGTGGCAGGGCTGAGTGTGGGAGGGCGAGGCTCAGGCATTGCCCTGGACGAGCAGAGACACAGCGGGAGCATCTGGCATGACTGAGCCTCTGACCTGCCCCTAACCAAGGTTTCCAACCCACCATGTGAGGCAGGGAGATACAGTGGTGGGGGAGGAAGGATGGAGGGATGCCAGAGAGGCAGCCCTTGAGGATGTTGGTAAGGTCTAGTCCAGAAACTCACAGCCAGGGAAAAGACATCTGAGTTGTCCTTATCAGAGGTGGATGTGCTGTGCAATGGCCAGTCCTCCAGCACGCAGAGCAGCTCTGGCAGCACCTTCTCTGCAGCTCTACTTGAGGAGACCATTGCCCTCCACATGGTCACAGCAGCTCTGCAGGCCCAGAACTCTGTGTCAGTGGGGTCCTTGGCAGCCACAGGGTCCCTGGCTGGCCACCAGCCCAGCCTCTGTCCACAGCTCCTCACCACCAGCACCCAGTGGGTAGCAGGCAGCCCTGAGTAATGGTGCCTTGAGGGACAGGGAGAGAGCATGGCAATGGGCTCTGAGGCTGACATGGCACAACTGGGAAACAGAGTTGTCAGAAGGGCCAATAAATCTCCATCTGTCTGGCATCGCACATGGGACAGGCTCTATAGGCTGATCACCTCTCATGGCTGGTGAGTTCTTAGCCCTGAAATCAGATGCTCCCCATACCTGTCACATGATGGGGCACTGCGCAAAAGGGTCACCACCACATCATGAGGCTGTGCAAGAGTCATCTCATGAAGGGTCTTGTCAAGCATATGCTCAGCAGACACATCCATGATGAATGTGAGCCATTGGTACATTTTCCTCACAATGGTTGGCACCTGGAGGAGACATGTCAGAGAACTGGAGTGCTGCTAGACTGAGGCATTTCCCCAGCTTCCCCTGACAAATGCTTCCTTTTCCACCAGACTGTGTTTGAAGCCCAGCAGACCCAGCTTGAGTGGGTTCACATTCCCTGGGGTACTCAAACCCTGGACACAAATTACTTTATTCAAATCGGTGCTGGCACTTCCCATGATAACATCCAGCATGGCAGCACAATCCTCTGATTTACAGAAGTCAGAGCTTGCCATGCCCTCAAGGACCATGGTGTTCTTGTCTTCATGATCAGTGGGCTCATGGAAGTCTGAAAACATCTAAGAGGAGGGAAAAGAAAGATGTCACATCCAGTGCTCTGATGGCAGTCTTCGGCTGAGCAGGAACTGATAGCAGCCCTATCCCAATCGGGGAAGTTTGCAGGTACCTGTGTGCATCTGTGGCAAAGGCCACGGGTGTGCTCCTTCTCTTCTGGCAGTTCCCCAACGGGATCTGGCAAAACCCAAGCACAGGCAGAGGTGAGGAACCGCAGGCAGGCTGGAGAAGGCATCCGAGCCCTGCACTCCTCAGGCAGGGCCAGCCCTGGGACTGGAAATAGTGGGGACACCAACCCCTGTCTCTCTGGCTGCATCTTGGGGCTGAGAGTGCCTAGTGGATGCAGCATGGCTGCTGGGGAAATCAGCCACATTCTCACTTCCCCTTCTTCCCTGGGGATGTCCACAAGGGGTAGGATGGGGCTGCAGCCATAGCCTTGTGGCCCAATTCAGCCACTTACCTGTGTTCAGTGGCTGGATCCATCCCTTTTCTTCAGGCAGCTGTGCTGGGGCAGCCCCAGGGCCTTTCTCCTCCTCCTTCTCCTCCTCCACCACAACGCAGTTCAGCCAGGTCACTCTGCGTGATCTTTTTGCCATCCCACTGAATTTTGTGTTAGAAAAGTGTGAGGTGGTTGTACAGGGGCTCCATGCAGTGCCCCTCTGTCCCGTCCTGCCCAGTTTTATCCTCTGGAATTATGTGGGGTGGCTGTGTTGATGCCAGAGATGGGTCACAAAGGCAGTGGGTCCCAAAGGGCTCTGTGACGTGTGTCATCCAATAGGCAGTGCCTATATCACAGTGGGTGGTTGCCATGAACGTATGTTTATTGATGGATCATGTTCATACAGAAGATGTCTGAACTATGGGCATGTGTTGCCTTGAGGATGGCTCGAGCCATGTTCTTTACCTGAATTCTCTATCTGATCCTTTTGCAAGCCCCTGTCTTCATCCTTCAGAGTTATCATGTTTGTTTGAATGAGTCAGACAGCAACCTTCCCACAGGCCTTCTCATCCTATGTCAGGGTGGATTCACAATATATGGCATGGAGAAAGTCCTGCCAAAAATGGGCTGATGAAGAGAATCAACTAGCCACTTGTAATGCTTTAACAACTGATGTTTTTAATGTTGTTTAAATGCACAGAAAGTCTTTTTTGCTAAGTCATTTTCTTCTTCCAAGAATACCCCTGTAAGCTCAGGAGGCAGGGGAAAGATTGTGACCTCATGTTACTTGAAACCCTCTCCCACTGAATGTAAATCCCCTTACTCCTATTGACCCAAAGCCAGATTTCCCTCTTATCCCTTATTGGTGAGTTTGAATCTCTTCAAAGTTCATATAAACCCTTCCCCATGAATAAACTTCCTCTTTGTTCCTCTCCTCTATCCAGTGGTCTCTGCGTGTCCTTTCTCTGGGGCTCTTAGGGACCACGTGGTAGGGGAAAAAGCAGGGAGCAAATTTTCTCCTAGGTTAATGGACTAACAGCTCCAGGACCAGGAGAACCACCATATCGTTGCAGAAATCATACAACACACAGCACCAACAAGGCATAAAGAAATCCTGCTGGTACAATCCTATAGCCCAAATAGACAGTGAGACAAACACATCACATCGAAGTCACCATGTTTGTAGCACAATAAAAGCACAACCCGGAAGGCCTTTACCTCCTCAGCATGGCATCAACACTGATGGTGATGCTAAAAATGAGGATTCTGGGTGCTCCTGCCACACTCTACCCTAGCATCACCATTGTGATCTGACCAGTGTTGTTGGAGTGGTGGTGCAGACACCTCTTGCCTTCAAAGCTAAAAGGAGACAATGTTACTGAGTTGCAATGCCTTCTGTGATCATAATTCTTCAAATACCATTAGCAATGAACAACCAATCAACCCACAATAAAAAAGAATAAGCATGCAGTACTAATCAACATCACAGGAACAGTTAAAAGTAGCAATGGAGAAACAGGAGTACCATCTTAAGACTGAATGGGGTCATGTAACCTATCGACAGGAGGCAGATGGGTGATGTCAATTGTATAGGTCTAGTTTTGGGGCACATCAATGTTGCAGCTGGGATTTAAGGGATTGTATTTTACTGTGAAGACTGATTTCATTATAGTGATCTCAGTGCAGTGGTAAGGATCCAAATTGTGGGAAACAGACCAGACTATGAGATAGGGAGGGTGGTCCTATGGTGTAATGGAGAGCACTCTGGACTCTGAATCCCAAGGACCTGAGTTCGAGTCTCAGTGGGGACCGTCCCGTGGCAGTTCAAGCCTCCCTGCCATCCCATCCCGTCAGATCTTGGATGCTCAGCAGGGTCAGCCCCAGTTAGTACCGGGTGCTGTGACATTCCCGAGGACTTCACTGTCACTGTCCAAGCTTGCTCAGCCGTGGCAAATGGACCATTAGGACTTAAACGGTGGGGCAAGTTCTGCACACCCTGTGCCTCACCTAAAAACTTCACTGCACAGGCTGGAAGGGCACACACCCATGTGGGGAGAGCCCTTCCCAAATCTTCGTTCGCAAAGTTTGGCCATACATACATGAGATATGGAAAGAGCAAGCTCTGACTGTCGACCTCAGAGGAGAACAGCACTGGGAAGCACCCTGAATTTTACTAGCCACATACATGAGAGACTTGTTGTTGGAGTTTTAAAGTTAGCATTTTGTTTGTACGCCTGGGGAACCCCCAGCTCCTCCTGCACTGCTGCGATGGCAGCCACTGAAACTTAACCGGGCATGCCCCTGGTGGTCCTGGGCAAGCTGGGTCTGTGCCCGGCAGGACGCAGCAGGGGCAGCTCCATGCTGGGACCCCCCTGCCTCATGTCCCCCTTGCAGCCCACAGCAGCATGGCCAGTGCTCCAGCCAGCTTCTGCCCCTGTCCTAACCCTATTGGGTATCTCACTCATCTATCCCCAATCCCTGGTTTTCTATTGGCTGTGGTTCCTCCGTTTTCCCATTCGCTAGCCAAGCACCTAAGTAACACCTTTCCACCCGAGCTCTTAGCCTATCCATTCCCGGATCCAGCACCTTCCCTTCAGGACTCCACAAAAGCCTCGTGAACTTCACAATAAAGCCATTTTTGCCCCTTGTCTCCCTGACTGAAAATATCTGTGTCTCAGCGCTGCCCAGCTCCAGAGGACAGGCAGGAATCTCTCCCCTCTCAACATCGCATTACCAAATTACAATAATCACAATTATAATCATTATCAAAGTCTGAAAGAGGCTGGTTAGCCACCCAGACATGGAAAACCAAACACATTTAAAACTCTCCCTAGTCAGCTAGTTACCAGTGCAACAGCAATCTACCAGAGGTGGAAAATGCTGTCACTCATAGGTGTGGGACCTGAATTCCAGGGAAATCAAAAGCAGCAAAACCAGTAAGAACACAGATGAAACCTGATGCCAGACCAGTAAGGCAGAAAGGATATACTTTGAAATTAGAAGGTAAGAAAGGGCTAGAAGAATTTATTGCTAAATTTTTGCAACATGAGAACATGAGTCAGAATATCATACTCCTATCCTACCACTAAAGAAATGACATACTAATGAATATCAGCTAATGCAAGATAGTACAAGAAATACACCCTAGTAGTAGTAAATCCCTATAAACTTTTAAACACAATTAAATAATCTGATGAGCAGCTCACTCTTTTGTATCTTAAGGATGCTTTCTTTTGCAAAGCCCTCAAAACTGAAAGTCAACTGTTGTTTGCCTTTGCATGGGAAAACCTAATGGCCTGTAAAACGAAATTAACACAGATTGTTCTCCCACAAGAGTTCAAAAATAGGTCCACTTCTTTTGGGAACCAATTGACAAGAATTGGAAATATGAATAAATCACTTTGCTGCAGTATATAGATGATATTTTAGATGCCACAGAAACTGAAGCTGGAGGCATTGAAATGACTAAGTTTACTAAACTTTTTGGGACAAGCTGGTTACAGAGTATGCAACAAGAAGGTGGAGATAGCAAAAGGGCATGTGATGTATCTAGGAATCAACATTTCCCAGGCACAGCGAGCCAAAAAGAAGGAGGAAATTTGCCAAGCTCCCAGAGCCCAGGATTGTACATAAGAACATTTCTAGGAATGATGCGCTGGTGTCAGCTATGTCAGTTATTCTTTACTAATTCTTAGCCAGCATTTAGCAAAGTTTGTCAAAAGCTGCTTTTATGTGAACAGAGCATGGGAAAATTACTGAAACTTTGTTTTCCTAAACTAACCTGAATCTGCTTCAATGAACAAATTCTAAGAAAGAGATATATATGGCTGAAATTGGGTACAGGGAGTGCAGAACTTATGGACCACAAGGACATTTTGCAGAAACCAGAAGATAAAGAAGAGGCTAAAAGAAACAGTCAGTGTGTGACTGAAAAACTCCTTGTCTGGGAAAAAGATACTGAAAAAAGATGACAAAAAGATGGAGAATGTGGACTAATTATCATGACAAGTGTGACATCAATAATCAATAGAGGATGGAAGACTAATTAATGAAGAGAATGATGTAATTTAGAAGCAATAAACATTAATTTCTTTGTTTGCTAAAAATCTCTGAGTAAGTGGAAAGTTGTGCGTGTGCATGTGTGGGAGCTGGAATTTATCCACTGCACTGTGGGAGCTTAGGCCTTAGTTTTGCTTTAGCTTTCTTTTCCTTCTTTCTCTATGTCCATTATAGCCACTTCTCTGTGGCTCACAGATGTGCCCAGAGAAGCTCCAGGAGCTGAGTCACAGGCCCCAAAGGCTTCCTGGAGACGGCCAGAGCTTTGCAACAGCAGGGTCATGTAGGTTTGTCACTTGGCTTTCCCCACCAAGGTGCCATTCTCCTTCATCATGCCCTACAATTTGCTGGGTGATGTGAACTATGCAGGAAATGGGGGAAAAGACAGACTTTCAAATCTAGGAAGCTCTCTTGGATAACTGAAGCAAGAGTTCATCAACAGAATTTCAGTGTACAACTGGGCTTTCAGCCATTGGATCAAGGTTCCAATGCCACCAAATCTCTGCTTTCCATGTGTTTACAGCAGAGAACCTACAGAACTACAGGAGCTCAACAATGAGATCTCCTTGGCAGCTGTGGTAACCCTCAGTGTTAGGATTTGGAGAGCTGAAATGCAGACCCTTTGCCCAGCAGTGTTCTCTGGCATGCTGAAAGGCAAATCTGTCAGGCTGGGGCTTTGCTTTTGCATCAGACAGCAGTGATCTTTCAGCAAAATGTGTTTGTGTTCCTAACTGTGAGAAGTCCAGTGTAAAGCTCCTGAAGCACACTGTATTGCCACCAAGAATCGTCCTGTCCTGTGCAAGGAAAACAAGAAAAGCTTGAAATCATTATCCCACAGAAGAGCAGAGTTGACTTCCAGAAGAGCTTCATGAGCTCTTCCCTCTCACAGTCATCACTTTATTTCCTATTTCAAGCTGGGTCCTGGTCCTAGCTCTAGATTTGGGTAGAGAAGAGAGTGAGTGGTTGCATTGATGTTTAATGCCAAGGTGCCAATCCAAAGGTCTGCAAGTAATCTTGATGGATTAGGATCCCAGGGAGCATGGGATCTGTGAGGCTGCAGCTTTCATTTATTCGGAAGCTGCCTTCCTTTCCCTTGACCTCTGCAGAGGACTGCAGAGCTGCAACAGAAGAAAACTGGAGCCAAAGAGCCACCCACCAGGTGTTCTCAATGTTCTCAGATGTTAAGATTCAAGAGAAACAGCAAGCAGAAATAGAGGAGCTTTGCATCAGGAGATAAGCCAACATCTCCCTGTCAAAAAGGGAGCTCAGGCTCCAGACTGAGTCCGAGCAAAGTTCAGCTCTCGTGTGGTCAAGAGGCAACCTGAACCATTGGTCTCCTTTTGTTCCTTATGGCTGATGCTGGAGTGGTGGCTTTCCTTTGTTGCTGTTCTTTGAAACTAACAAAGATCCCAGCTGGAACAAGCATTCTCAGTTTTAGTCAGAAGCATTACTGGCCAAAAGTCACGTTTCCTTTGGTTTGGCCCCCTCCTGGTTCCTTGAAAGTGTTCAGCTTGGACTATGGGGTATGTGTGCTTGGTGCATTGTTGAAGTTATTCTTGGATCCTCGGAGCAGTAGGTTGTGGACACCAAGGGGGTTTTGTGCTGCCTTGGGGCAGAGGAGAATTCTGTAGGCTTTTCTTTTGCATTTGCTGCAGAGAAGGTTGGGTTGCTATGCATGAACTCACAAAGCAGCATGGAGCAGCTGCCATTGTGACATCAGCGGAATGTTGCCGTGTCATAGCGTTGTCCAGCGAAGGTTGCCCTGGTGCGTGGAAGGCCTCCGTGTGCAGAGCAGCTCTTTGGCTGGCTCAGTGCAGGAGGATCCTCCCGATCGAGGCGCCTCAGCCAACCATTTGTACCCTGACGGGGGCATCCTTTTGGTTTTGCCTTGCTGTTGCACAGTCCGTGGACTTGTGCAGCACTGCCCAAACAATGGAGCCGTTCTGTGGAGCAGTTTGCACTGCTTTTTCTTTGGCTTATTCTGGCTATTATTTTACTCACCTGGCACGTAAGTAGAGGGTTTTCCTAGGTACAGCATCTGGAAATAAAAATGCCACAAGATAGTATTCATTTGGTAATGCTCCTGTCAAGAGCTTCAGCTAAAAAGGAGATGTCTCTACCCAGTTGGGTGTGGGCAGCATTTGGAGTATCATGCACAGGTCTTCCCTTCCCTTCTTGGAATGCTCTGTGCTAGTGGAGTCTGTCATTTCGATCAGTTTGCTTGTTTAAGCAAGACAACTTCCAAAATGCAAGCCTGGCAAACTTTTCCAGGAGCCCTTCTAAAACCTGGGCAGTTCTCTCCAGACTTGAGGGAGTGCATCTTGTTTTCTTCATTCTCTCAGTAAAGGATTTGACTGTGTGACTTGACATTCCCTGTGTGCTAAAGTAGCAATTGCCTTTGGGATGAAGTGCAAACTCTGAAAGGGTTGGTGTATGCTCCTGAAGCCAGGAGCTGTTCCCATGCTATGGCAGAACAGAACTGCCACAGCTGAGGGGGACTTGGGGGAAGCTTTAGTGGGAACATATTTTCAGCAAGCCAATGGCAATCAGTGCCTGCAGTTTATTAAAAAAGTAAAGTACGGGAAAGAGGGGAGAAAAAAGCTGCCTTAGCTTCTGCTGGGCAGAAGAGAAGCATTGGCTCTTAAAGAACAATTTGCATTTTCTTCACCAAGTTTCTATTCACTTACGGGCAAAACAGGGGGAAACATAGGGACAACCTAATGCGTTGTCCTGCTCTCTTGCTTCTGTGTGAACATCCCTGCAGGGATGTGCTGAAAGGAAACTGTCCTCTCTTTGGCTTGACCTGTTCTCTGGGATTCCCCAGCACAGAGAGTTTTCTAACAGCATCTAGTTCCTTTTCCCTTTCCCGTTGCAGGACACCTCACACGTGGATGGAGAGAAGCCCATCCTTTGGTGAGTGGCAAACCCTCCTTCAACATTCCCGGTGTTTGGGACTTGTGGAGCAAGCTGTGAGCTTGGCCTGTTGCACTAGAGTGCCAGCCTGGTAGGCTGAAAGAAACTCCAGTGCAGTGTCTGCATCAGCAGTAGCAAAGGGATCGCTGCCTCTTCCCTCATGTTCCACTTAAGAGCTTTTGAACAGACAAAAGTCAACTTTTGCAGACAGAAGGTTGCTGGCTGATTCCAGCCAGGCTGCAATATCTCATTCACAATAATAGGCATTACTATCTAATGGGTCTACTTAGCCCATTTGAAACGAGTTGGAGTGTCTTAGCATCCTCTTTCTCTCAAAGTTCATGATTTCTCCTCAGTCCAGCTGGGTATAGAGATCAGTAGAATTCAGGTTCTAAATGACAGGTTACTGCCCGTCCCTCATGCTACAATCTGTCCACAGAGCACACCACCAGCATCAGAACCTCCTGTGTCTCCCTCTGTTCCTGAGGTTGAGGCAAAGGAGGAAGAAGGTGCCCAGGAACTTCCACCTGTTGTCTCTCCACCTCCCGAAGCAGTAAGTGGCAGCTTTGGTTGGTGCTGTCTTTGGTGCAGTGCAGATCAGAAAAGGGAAATGCTCCCTGCTTCTCTTGAGACACATACACACCGACTCAAGAGTCATTTTGCAGGCCCTGACAGAAGAGCTTTCTGAAAGTGAGGACTCCTCAGCCCAGGCACAAGAGGTGGAGTGGCAGGAGAGGATGGATGGAGTGCTCAGTGTCCGGGAGCTCCTGTGAGTGTTAAGCTTTCTCACTTTCTCTGGGCAGGGCAGGGCATTGATGGACTTTAGGAGGCCAGTGTCAAAGAAGGAATTTTGCATGTT
>JAWWLZ010000094.1:15646740-15657415 GCA_035041345.1 Poliocrania exsul | reverse complement strand
TGTTCTGCTGAATAGTCAGCTGTAGGACACCGGTACTTTGAACATTTTGAGCACTGACTTTTTGAACATTTTGAGCACTGACATTTCTGGTATTGTCTGTCATGACAATGTTTCTTGCTCTTTGAATGTTTCCTTTTTTCAGGTACAATGTTTTTTCCAGAATCAAACAAAGAAACATTCTTTATTTCTACTTTCACATTAAAAGAGCCATATTTGACTTCTGCAGAAATTTTTCCAGTGGTCAAGGTAATGGACTCTGAAGAGTCTGGCTTGCCCCACAGTGTAATTTTTCCTTTGGATGAGCCCTCTGATTCACCAAAAGTTACTGTAGCTAGGATTTCATCTTGCTGAGGAGAAAATATTTTAGGAGGGCAATTCTTCTCCTTCTTTCCTTCTTTTTCACTGTCTGATATGTTATCAATGTCTCTATCTTCAGAAGCATCTGAGCTACTCTGATTCTTGTTTTCATGATCTTTTCCATTGTCTCCAGTACCCTTTGCATCCAGTGGCTCTGTGAAGTGAGCCAGAGCCTCATCTGCTTTATTTTCAAGGCTTCCTACACTTTGCTGGCATTTACAAATGGGTGGCAACTGTTCATCTAATTTAAGGAAAAAAAAAGAAAAAGAAAAAACACTTTTTACGTGATTTGGTAAGCAGGATCATAAAAGTGTGATTATATTTGAGACACTTTTCATAGTAAAAGCCTATTTTATCTCTAAAGTGTAGTGTATTTTTCACAATACTATTTTTTAATTTCAATATTAACTTGTTTTGTCTTAATTATCTGATAAGTAATGTGAAATCAGATAAACAGGATGGGCCACATTAATTAACTCTGATTTGAGAAAACCAATAAATTAGGAGATTTTTTTAAAATAAAATTTTACAGTTGTAAGTGAATAAGGTATTCTATTTGCATATAGTAAGAGCTACACTTTTAAATTTTATTACTCCTTCCATTATTTACTTTGTTCCTATGAGCACACTGGGATAATCAATATCCCACTGCCTGCTTGGAGTTTGGGGTAAATTCTATGGAAGATGGCTTTTATAATCCTTCTACAGATGAGCAAACAAAGGGATTAATTAATATTATCACAATCATACAGCAGATCAGTGGCACATTGACAGGAGGTGTGAGCCACAGCTCCTTGTTGGAAGCAGAAAAAATAATGTTCCCTGGCTGTGCTAGGCAAGATTTCATGGCATTCATACAATGACATAAAATTCTGTCTTGCTTGGGCTATTCTTAGAATAGGTCATGTGCTTTAGAGGCTAATAGTTCACAGCGACATCCACCTAAATAGGATTAGCACAAGCTATTAAACTAAGACAACACTGAGAAATTTACACCAAGAATGATGAAATTTTGAGGCAATTAAACAGCAACAATATATTTAGAAAGCCTTTGCCACAAATAACTAGGATAGCAGCTTAACTAAAACAAAACAATAAACCTCACCAAGACATTACCTGTATGCACCCACACTTAAGTGTAAATATTTCCAACCTGACAAACAGCTTTGGGAACAAACATGAATTTCTGTCTTGATGAGTAAATAAAGAATAGGCACAAACTATGCTGATGATTTTACCTCAAATTAAACATTTGTGTAAACTTACATTCTCTGGAATCAAAGCTCTTTCTGCCCTTACAGCTTTTTCTTCTTTTTCTACTCATTTCCAAGAATGGAGGGCATCTGTGTTCTGCTTTTCTGTGTGGGAGGGAAAACACTGGATAAAGAGAAAGTTTCACTGGAATAATTTTGCTATTCAACTCTCTCAGGCTTTCTAACTTGACTTGTTTTCTATGTTAAGTCTAGCTATAATAAAAAATAGGAAAGTTCATAGCAGGTACTAATGGATCTATTTCTTCTTTTGGCTATTTAGGAACAAATTTTGAAGGTTTCCAAATAATAGCTTCAAATCAAAATCTAATGGTTTCAGCTGTGGGGCCTGAATGAATACTCTTTAAAAGTCTGTGGAAAGTTTGAACAGTGGCTGACCTTTTGCAGTATATGATTTAATTTGATGCTGATTTTTAGAGATTAATACTTTGTTTTAAGCATTCATTTTAAATTCAATCTTATTTATATACATAATGAAATACTCAATAATAATTGTTTTCTTCTCTTGGGAAAATGTCAGACAATATAAGTGAATAAAAGGCCTGACCTAGGACTAAGTGCACAGTTGAGCTGCATGCAGAGCAAACCAAGACCAACCTAAGCCTCAGAGTTTGGGTTGTCCCTTGGAATTATTTTTGGGATTCAAAAAACAGTTTTAGATTTTTTTTCACATCATGTAGACTCTCGCTACATGTAAGATGAACTGTTAATGCTGCCTTAGCACTAAGAACCTACTCAACTCAAAATTAAATGGCAGTGCAACACCTCCAATAATTAATCTTTAAATATTCTTTTCTAAAATTCAAGAAGATAAAAATTAGAGTTTGTTGTTCTTTCTCCACAAGCCTCAGGGAAGTTACATGCTGAATTTAATGAGCCTTGGTATCAAAGAAGGCTCAGCTCAAGGGGAAGATTAGGTATGCTATTATTTATGTTCTTTAATAATTTGAGACAAGTGAAGAATCCATAAACTCTCACCTAGAACCTGAATTTTGCATCTCTGTATAGCTAGTCAGTCCTTTTTTTGCAGTTGATCATTTAAGATAATCTCTCATTCATGTCAGACCTTAAATTTATATTGAACTGAGCAGAATAGCTAAAATCCCAAAGTGCAGTTGGGACTGAATATGACTGAAAGCATGGTAGTGATAGAAGAGATCTGTATCACATGCAGCAGAGTTACTAGGTAGTCTATTTAAATATTTATATATGTATGTATATTATTTCTGAGATTGTTGATTGCTTTGAAAATTGACCAAAGTTTACAACTATGGGCCTTTTTTTTTTTTTTACAGTATCAACATATAATAAAAATGGCCCACTTTTCAAAATAAGTCAATGTGCTAGAATTTGCTTCTGTTTATTTAACACAAATATTTTGTATTCTATGCAAAATGAAAATGGAAAAGATAATTCACAGTCTTTGAAATAAGAAGTATTTGAACTGCTAATACATTATTGGCATGGTCTTGAAAACCAGTAGAGTTATACTCGGAAAAATCAATTGATTGCAGCTGTTATTAGTAATAATTAGCAATAATCTAATATTAGATGTTTGTCAGAACATGAAACACATTATTGTGGGAAAAGCATGTGTGAATTTTTCAGGTTACAAACTTACCTAGTATAATGAGGATGTCTGAATTTTGCTATGAGTATTAGGATAAAGCATTTTAAACAATCATATTGACATTATAAGACTCATGTTACATGTCACTGTATGCAGTGATACATAACTAGCCAAACAACTGGGAAGTAATTCTTTCAAGCCACAGTCATTGACTTTTATTTCTGAAAAGTTTAAATTTTGTGTGAGGCTGCAAAATGCAAGCATTCTCCTGTGTCTTTTTGGAAGACACTCCAGGGAGACTGAGGAAGTCTTGTACTTACTACACAGCAGACTCTTTGGAATGCTTACAGTGTCCGTTTTCAGGATGAAGCTGTATCTCTATTTTTTTCCAGGAGTCTTCAGTCAAAGCTTCACAGACAGCCAAACCTGCCAACTGATCTCTGTTCTCAGCAGGAAGAATGAGCTTAAAGTCAAATACAAGACTTTAATGACACAGAGGCAAGAGCAGGAACTGATACTTATCTGTAGTTTTGGATATGAGGCAGTGTCCATCAGTTCTAGATAAAAATCAATAGTCTCTTGAAGACTTACATATGTAAGTATGCCAACAGTATCAACCTTTTATTTAGAGAAGTCATATGTAAGATCTACAGATTGATGCATGTATTTATGACATTAGGAACAACAGTCTAACAGAGAACTATAATGTGATTGTGATAGTTGAGGATTCAGTTATAGCTCATTAAGTTGCAACTGAGAAAATATTTTTACTTCTAGGAATTCTCTCAATTAAATTTAAGGAAGGTGCTACACACTCAGTTCCTTCCCCTTGCCTTTCTTTGTCCCCATCTTGACCTTGATGATTGTATTTCCAAACTGCTTTCATTTGTTATACTACTTTTTGTTGTTCCCTAGGAATTCCAATTTAATGTTTTTTCCCCATCCTGTGGTCATGAAATGGTTAATCTCCATATAGGAAATGTGATTTCTAATTGTAACTCTTAATATGCTGTTAGAAACTACTTGCAGAACAGCAATAACTGCCTGTTTTACTCTAGTCTCTCTTTATTTGATGGTTAATTGCACAGTTGTATGTGTCACAGATTATTCTCTAAACAAATTCTGAATTTTATTGACTGTTGAATGTAATACAAGATCAGGGATATATTTAGTACGTGAGGTGTTTAAGGCCTTATTTTTAGGGAAGAATGATAGGCAAGTCTGCAATCAGTTAGCAATGGATTTGAATTACAATGGCTTTGGGAATAAGGTTAGCATGGTTCAAGACAGATGGAAGAGTAAAAAAGTACCTAAAATTTGGAAGCACTGCAAGACAGATACTGAAATATCAAGGAGATAGAAAGCATTGTTTATCAGTTATAATGAAAATCATATTAATTTCAGTTTCTTCTCACGGTTAAAATGTATGTTTTGCCATGTTTTCCAATCGTAAAACATCAGATGACTTTGCAGAAGAAATCCTACATCTGACATGATCAGTAGTTCTACTACTAATCAAATAGCATTTAGTGGCATGGGACACTCTGGAAATAGTGAAGGTAGACATTGTTAGCTCTGCATGTGAAACCAGCACTAGAAACAGCCTCAGGTCAGACCTCTTTATAGAGGTAGGATTACAGATTTTGCTATGTTGTCAAAGATGAGATGTAAAATACAGGTTAACAGGATGAGTAGGCTAATTTTTTTTGTTAGCAATTTGTGTAATTGATATTATAATTGTTTGCACTGTTCATTTGTGATTAAGTTTACCATTTCAGATGTTAATTTTATTATTTATACATTATTGATTTTTATTTTACTTTCAGTGTGTTAAAGTACCAACATCTTAAATTTCAAGTAAACATTGGAAAGGTAAGTTCTGCTGTCTATACTTCATTTCCATATGTTAATTTATCCTTTCTCCTCTAAGGTCTACCACTGCAGACAAGGCAACAGTTATTTGCTTTTCATTCATTTTATCCATGCATTGTCTTTGTCTATTCTTGCTTTGTTGGCCCTGCAGTTGAGATGTGCTGACAGAATTGGGAATCTCATCATCTTCAATCCCAGTCACATGAGTTGACCTCTCGCCCCGAGTAAGGATTACTTGTGTGCATCAGGACTGCAGGGTCAGAACCCGCATTAGGGACTATTTTGTCCACTGCTGGATGTGAGATGAACATGAGTCCAATCAGCTTAGCTGGGAATAGAGGCACTTAGCAGTTCACTGGATGGAAGCCAATGTCCATTGACAGTTCTCTACGTGACAGGTTGTTCTTACTACAAACAGCAGTGCCTGGATCAGCTCAGAATAACAACATCTAATCTTGAGTAAACAGTCACATTATAAATAAATTTATATTTATATCACGCTATAAATATAGTGAAAGCTCTAGAATGCATTTATCTTCACTGTGAATAACATCTGTAATATTTCTTTCAGGATAATGCAGGTGATGACAAACTCTGTGATAATAAAGGCAAAAAATTACTCCTCTAACACAGGCCTTTATATTAGTCTTCTTGGGCAGGAAAAGTTGCCTTAAAAATTCCGGTGAAGTAAAATTGAAAATATGGAAGTTATTTTATGTTTAGATATTTATATAATGGAGATTTTATGTGAAAACATGTGTGTTCTTAAGTTTTCTAAACAAGCATGTTGAGTGAACTTATATGGTAATGATGAGACACAGGGAGAAAAAGTGAAAAAACATGGTGAACGTATTTACTTAATGTTGAACAGGAATAGTGTGATGACATAATACATTTGCAAAACATGATAATATTCTCCCATGATAATATTCCCTTTTAGATTGTAAGTATTTTGCTACAGTTTCAGTATCCTGTGTTGTAGAAGGCATGAATGACTACAAACATTTGCTGAACACTTCCCCACTGAATTCTATGCTCTTCAGAGACTAGATGAGAATGATGTCACAGAATCCCAAAATAAGCCTTTCTGAAAAAAGAAACTTTTACTGTTTTTTTTCTTCTGTATTTCAACTGCAACTAACCATTCTGTTTCCTTCCTCTGGATACAGAATCCTACCTTTTGTTCCCATTGCCCAGATGACCTTAACAATACTGAATTTACTAATTTATTTCCATTGTGTCTGTCTGGATTTCTCAATATTCTTCTATTTCTTACTTGCCTCATTGAAGTACATCTTACTGAAGTATTTTCTGGTTTTGCCTTTTTGTCTCTTATCAAGTTTCCACTGGTATGTTACTTAAATAATTTCTCTGCACCCATTTTTGTTGCCAAAAAATGTATTTTACGTCAAACACATACAAGATGTGTTATCAAAAATGCCTGTTGTAGTAGTGTTTCTCACTCTCTGCCTCAGCTGCTATGGATCTTACCTTTATTTGCTTATAGTTTCATCTATGTATTTTGCTCTAAAGAGGAGTCTTTAAAATAGTGTCTGCAAAATGTCTAGGAAAAAAAAAGGGAAGAGGCAGCCATTTTATAGGGTCTGCAACAGTACCCTAAAGCATTTTAAAAAATTAATAAATGTGAATTATATGACTACAAAGAATCAGCTCCCATTCAAATGGAACTCAGATATATGGCAGTATCCATTCTGCTCTGAGAATGGAGCATCCAAATAAAACACTTAGAAAAGCATGGGTCAGTGAGATCCATCTGTAACAGGTACTGTGCCAGGACCCAGTGACCAACCACTTTATTTCATGAAATGTGCTGTGGGACTTTTCATGAGCACAGTGAGCCAGGATCTTCCTTTTTCAGATTATGAAAAGATATAAAACACCACTCAATATTTCTGCAGTTCTGATTCTCAAGGAAGGTTACTCTCCAGGCAACTAAGAACATCACATATGCCAAAAAACAACATATTCAGGAAATCCAAACCCCATGTAATTTGATTTTGCGTTATATTTGACTTTTCTATAAGCAGCAAGTGACATCAGACAAAGTGCTAAATAGATTTTGACCAATCTTTTGAAAAGAAATAATAGGTATATTATTCTTTCCATTATGTTAAAGCTATCTCTCTGCAGGCAGGGTGCTCCTCACTTTAGATTTAGAAAATGCTACTACAGTAGCAGTCAGTCAAATGTCTTCAAGATTATTTTAAATGGGTACTGAGAATGCAAGTGACAAGGAAATTTTAGTGAAAAATAGTTCAGCCATCAAGGACTGTATACACACAAGCATTTCTACCTCTTTTAGGGAAAAGTCAGAGGTTTCAGCTACTAAATTCTGCAAAATCATACATAAAACTCATTTCTTATGAAGCTTTTGCCTACTTACTAAGTCATCTTGCATTTAGTTGTTATTTTGAGCCTTTCCAACAAAAAGATGAAATAATGTACTAATAAGAATATGCATTTATTTCAGATTTTGGAGATATTTAATTTCTGCATCAACATTTCTCATTCTTCCCTTCATTTGAAAACATGCCCTGCTTTACACTGCAACAAACTAGTAGGTAGCCTCTGTGCTGTAAATGGTCTGTGCAGGAATCCGTGATGACTTTAAAAGGAGCGTTTTAGCTTACTGATTAGATTTTTCCAGTTCTATCAGCTTATAGCAATTGATGTTCATGTATGTAATATCACATAAGTAAAAACATATTTATAAACAGAGAACAGTTTATTGTGCACTATGTCTTTTATACTGCATAAAATAATTTTTTCTTTCTCAAAAGCTCTGAAAAAAATATTTGAAAAGCTCCTGTATGCAAAAATGACAGATACAGTCTTAGGAAGAAAATAGCCATCTTAAAAATCTCTCATTTAGGAAAATATTCCAATTTTCTCACTGTGAAAAAATATGCAGAATTCCTGTATTTTATAAAAGCTATGTAAAGTTATAACAATTAGTATCTACAGAATACTATCCAACAGGGTCTAATTTAAAGAAAAAGTAGTTTATACTTACTGTTACTAATTTTTGTCAGATGCTTGCTGTTGTGGACTCTGTGAATAATTTGCTTTTCTAAGCTCATGAAGGATGGTCTGTGTATCTTGCTAAGGCTTAACAGGATAACAAGTTCAGATTTTTTTTTTGCCTTGGACTTACCCACTTCTCTGTAATGTCAAACCCAGTGAGCAATGCTATGCTATATATACATATCCTTCAAATTACTGAGGCAATAAAAGACTACTAGTTATTTAATGCTTTACAGCTAAAACAGATAATAAAAATAACTTAACTTACCTGGGTGTTACCAAATGTCAGTTTTTCAATGAAAATTAAGGATAAAAGAGGAGCAATGCTAACAGTCTTGCTCCACTTCTTTTTCTATTTCTGTCTCCTAAGCTTAGAATCTGATTAGTATATTTAATTCCATGAGGCATCACGACTGGTCTACATTTAATCAGCCTGTTGACATCCACCCCTTTTTCCCTCACATGTTGTAGAAATCAAGGTAATCATTTACCAGCTTGGCAATATTCCTACACAAAACACAATGTTCATGCTACACTCTCAGCATTGGAATGATTTTGTTCTTCACACGTTTACACATATCCAGTATGAAAAATGAGATAAAAGAAGTATGTCTATATAGACCAATGCAAAGTTTGTAAAAATGTCACCATCGGCTTTATACTTACATCCAATTTCATTACATCACGTGAGATTACAGCTTCGTTATAAGTAATAATTTCGTGTTTAAACACCTGATCTTTTTCTACTGAATTAAGTTACTACTTCTATTATTTGTGAATCATTATAATTTCAAAACTAGATAAAAACTGTATTTTCAGATTTTATACCGAGTAGAAGGTAATTCTCCTTAGTATACAGGCAAACCATGCAAAAAGGCATCTCCAGAATTCTCTGCCTTATACATCTACATGTCATGAGTACTTTTTTTGCTCTTGTACCATTGCAGAAGCAAGGGAGCAAAAAGTGATGTAATTATTCTCTTAATATACTGCATTAACTTAGGGGCAAGGAACAGTGTGATTGAAAAGCTGCTGCTGTCTCTTGGATAAGACAAACTCCTGAGGTCTCATGGAGGTGTTGCCCTGACCATATTCCAGTCAGAACCACTACAGTCTCTGTTTAATTTTTGCAAAAATTTAACTTGGAACTTTTCTAAATTGCTGTAGGTGCTAAATAACTACACCATTTGGCTATTCCATTAGACATTTCATATGTAAACTGCAAACACTAACTGCCCCTCAGAAAATTTTCAAACTAAAATTCAAGCCTTCACTACAAACAGGGCAAATTAAGCAACAAAAAGCCAGGAAACGGTTTCCTTTAAATAGGATTAAGTAATTAAATTTTATCATAGTAATTTTCTTAAACAAGCTATTAGTTTTCCCTGTGAATGGTTCATCTGTTGGAGAGGGGAAAAGGAAACAAAAAAAATTTGGTTTAGATTTTGAAAATCTGTAAATATTAAA
This sequence comes from Poliocrania exsul, assembly GCA_035041345.1. Lineage (NCBI taxonomy): Eukaryota > Metazoa > Chordata > Aves > Passeriformes > Thamnophilidae > Poliocrania > Poliocrania exsul. Next base: position 15,647,833 of record JAWWLZ010000094.1, on the reverse strand, counting down.
AATAATTGACACACCAGACGATATTCTATCATTAAAGTATTATTCTCAAAATCAGAGATTATTCAAGTGTGGTTTCCTTTGTCATATTATTATTTTTCTGCTTTTTTAATTTAATTCATTTATTAGCATTGTAATTGCAGATATATAGTTATACAGATTCTCAAATAAAAAAATTAGGCAAATTATTAATATCACTACAGGTTATGATCACTTTAGAGTTTCACAGTTACAAGCCCATCTCTATAGCAACTCACCATAATTTTCTGCATGAAAAACTAGTATTTGGCTGGGTCTTAGACACGTATTTAGTTGCCTCAAAGTGATAATTTATTTATTTTTACACTCCCTATATCTGCTCTCTGCTTTATCCTCCCTCTTCCATCTGCTCCTCATTCCTTTCTTGTTCATCTTTCTTAATGTGCAACCACCACAGAACTGGATGAAATTTCCTTTCACTGCTTAGCTTCCACTTCTCAATGTTCTCTTTTACTTGTATGAGCAACCTGAAGCTGGGCTTTCCTGTCTCCCACATTTCTTTAAAAAAGATTAATGCCACTGATAACATGCAGTCCTGCTGGTAACTGTAGCCCATGACAGCTTCTCACAATTCCCCTTCTCTGTAAAAGCAATTTTTAAGGGAAGCAGTGTATTGCTTCCTTCTCCTTTCCAGATAGCTTGAGAGATAACTTGGTTGTCTGCATTTGTACACAGAGCAGAAACAAGGTAGAGAATGAAGCAGTGTAATATGTCAAATGTTCCAAGTCCATCAGAAATAATTCTTGCTTTCAAGTTTTACATGCACTGCCTTACAAAAAAAAAAAACCCCAAACTGCTGAGCATAGTGTGACACTGGATGGGACAAAAAGGAACAATCAGGATTTATAGAACAGTTTTACTATTCCAGTTTGCCAAAAATTTTGAAACAAATATGACAACGTTTGCTGTTAAAAAATCCCAAACTGCTCTGAGTAAACAAATCACCGTATAATAGTAAGTTTGTATGTAGCAATAGAATTTTATTTCCCTTGGATCATTTGCATTTCTTTTTCTAATACTAAAAAGACTGCAGAATGACAGACTACAAACCATTACA